>JAJLYW010000012.1:0-405034 GCA_030571845.1 Suhomyces yuchorum | reverse complement strand
CATGAAAGGCGCCGGAGACAGTGCAGGAGTGTGGTGGTCGGGGCACTCTGGTGTTTGGGGAAGGTAAGGGGACTACAGACTACGGGCTACGGGCCACGGTAGTGGTGGCAGAGAGGAGAGAAAGAGAAGGGAGAGAGAACGGCTGCGAAAAAAGGCGGAGATACGCGGAAAAGGCAATATTGCAGAAAAATGCAGAAAATTTCATGGAACAACCCAGTGCGAGAACAGCTGCTTGCGATAAAAGACGGAGATATGCAGAAAAAGCTACAAAATAGCAACTGTTTGCGGAGAGCGGAGTAGGGGCGCGGACGGGGAAAGTGGGCTGGTTGAGATGGATGAAGGGGTAATAATTATTGATGCAGCTCAAGTTGGTCTGGAAGTGTACTAGGGACACCCTGAGGAGCTGCGAGGTTCTTACTTTGTAGTGGTGGTATGGCTTTATGCTGTCTTCGGGCTCTTAAATTATTCACTGAAATCAAAAACAAAGTTGTTTGATTTATTTTTTAGGATTTCAAAAACTAGAAAAGGTTACAAAATAACTCAATATTCAGTTGAATCCGAAAATCGTTCAAGTGATGGGCCGATCCCATATCATTAATCAAATCATATGATAAGTTAACCCTTCAATTACTCCACTAAACTTCAATGTTTTGGCCGTACTTGGAAGATATCATATTTGAGGTGGTATTCCAATATTTTCTTGTAGAACTCACGCTAGGTGCTTCATTTGAATAGCTGTCAAGATATGAGGTAGTTAAAGTGGAGACAGTGTGTGAAGATGATCCTGAAGAAATAGCGGATGAACTTTCTAATGTATTTTTATTATTCAAAAAGCTTGGACTTGATTTAGCCATTGCTTTGGTGGGTTTCATTCTTTGTGCACCTAATACTTGAAATGTTGGCATCGCATTAACAGGCATCGTATTCACAGGCCCAACCTGTGTCTTCGTTGAAGAAGGAACCTCAACTATAACCGTTGCTGTTTGGCCCCAAAGTGCAAAGCGGGTAATCGTGGTTGTAAACTTTCCACTCCAGGTACTAGTGACAGTAGTAGTTGGTGTGGGAATGTCAACAATAACAATAGTTGATCCACCAGGAAGCACTTGGGTTGTTGTCAGGGAAAATGGATTTCCCCACGTTTTGGTTGAGGTCTTAAAATGAGCAGGAACATCGATAATTACTGTTGCAGTTTGTCCATCCCATGCAGGGATGGTACTGGTAGAAGTAAACAGACCGGTCCAAGTTCTGGTGACTGTGACTGTTGGAGTTGGTACCTCAACTATAACAGTGTTGGTGCCACCCCAGGGTGCAGTTTGAGTAAGAGTGGTGGTGAAGTCACCTCCCCATGTTGCGGTTATTGTTGTTTCTGGCACAGGAACATCAACTATTACAGTGTTGGTACCTCCATTTCCACCAGGAATGGTCATTGTGGTAGTGAACCCACCTTGCCACGTCTCTGTAATAGTCACTGCTGGTGTCGGAACATCAACAACCACCGTATTAGGATCGTTACCTTGTCCAGGAACAGTGAATGTGGTAGTGAAATCACCTCCCCAAGTTTCAGTAATAGTAACCGCGGGTTTTGGAACGTCAATAATAACCGTATTTGGTTGACCATTTCCACCTGGAACTGTGAAGGTGGTGGTATAAGTACCATCCCAAGTTTTAGTAACTGTGACATCAGATATTGGAACCTCAACTATAACGGTTCCGGTTCCTTGTTCTGTGGTAAATGGCATCGTCCTTGATCTTGTGGTACTCCCCCCCACTGCCAGAGTGATCAATTTGAATGGATTACCTATTGATCTTTTTGAATACTTCTTGTCAGCATACGTGTAACTTTTGCTATTGCTATCAGTTTTGCCGTTGGAACACGTAAAGGTTTCTTTGTACAAAAATGCCTGGAAATTGAAGCTGAACTGGGACTCAATTTGAACAAAAGGACGGTACCCAGGAGGCACTTGACCAAAATTCACCTTCAAATATTTACCAGCACATTGTGTAGTATATGGCATATTGGTATACGACTTAATGGCTAACCAATGTCAGAGGTCATTGGACATTCCCACAAGTAACGAAGCACAATTCAACACATATGGCAGGGTTATTTCAAATACACCGCTGGTGACACCCCCGCCAGGACAACTATCAGCACCAATGATAAAACTTTGGAAAATATTAGCTTGTCTGTACGGATTGGTCATAGTCAACATTGGTGTGAAAGGACCAGACATTGGCTTGGCCCAGACAAAAGCAGAAAGTTCTGTGGGACCATCGTAAAATGAAACCTTGCTGAACCCAGGTTGGATATGGTCGGTAGCTTCCATATCCACAGGCAGAGCACTTCTTCCAATAAAGAGATATATTGGAAGGTTTGTTTGACCACTAACCATATCAACATTGTTAATTGTTGCAGCAACTGTACATTTCAAGTAAGAGTCAGCACTGGTAATTTCACCCATGAAAAGAGAACATGTAGCATAAACTACACCCTCGGCAGTAAGGGGTATTACATTCACAGATTGATCTTGCAAATGAACAAATGGCATTCTTAAACTAAATGTATCACCGAAACTCACTTGTTGCTTACTCAAGCTCCAATCGACAGCTACCGCTTCGTAGCTGTCATAAGTAGCGATGAGTCTATTAAAGACTCCGGTAACCTCCTTTCCCAATACCGTGCCCCCAAGGAAAGCAAGACGCAAAATGCTAGTCAATTTCATTGAAAAATTTGTCTGTTGAATTATAATTCGGAGTGAAAATGGTCATTTTAAATACTATCGTTTAGTTGTCCTCAATTGCTTAAATTATTTTGAAGGTTCAACTCAAAAATTAAGAATATTTGGGTACCATATTACATAAAGAGGAATTCTCAGTTTAAAGTTTCCATTTTTGTCCTTTTGTTAAAGTAGTTCATACCCGTAGAATACTCAACTTTATTCGTCGCAAGCTGATATTACAATAGAATTGTTTTTTTGTCTTCGAACAAACTTGACAGTTGTTCAAGGCTCTGTAAACGGCTTCTTCGAGTCTCTGAAAACCGCTCAAGTTCTCTGTAAACTTTTTGAATAATTTTCAATTCAATGTGTAACTTGTTGATTCCGAGAACCTTGTCAGATATTTTTAAGCCTGTGCTTGTGTATTTGATCCATTATTATCTATAATAAATCGATCCCAAGAAATATCTTGGTTTTCTCTGAAGTTCCCATATTTAACAATCTCCAATTGAAATTTAATTGCTGTAGACCATCTCGGATTGATCAGTGAAAACTTCTAGCTATTAGCGCTTAAACAATCTTGACTTTTTAATCTATATGGTAATCAAATTACCCCAATTATAACAGAACCTTCCATATGGCCGCTTGACAGAAAAATTGACATTCTCTTTCCATTTTTTAGCTGATGAAATTTATGGCTCAATTTGAGATTCTTCACCATTCTATTTGATGCATCCAAAGCTAGTGACCAAAAGGTTTCAGCAAGTTACGCTATTCGGCGAATGGCATATTGACAACACCACAAGGAAGTGTCTAACTTCTTTTATTTAGAAGTTGAAGTACCACCTTATCACTGGGATTTTGGGTGTTTCATGCTTGATACATCATCAATAATAGGGTCAAGCCAAGTAGTCAGATGAGCTCATGTTATCGGAATTTGCTGAGCATGAAGTGAGCCAATATGAGGACTGAGTTGTAATGGAGTACAAGCATGCCACAAAATAGCAAAAGTTGCTAATATAACCTTGAACTATCTATTACATTTTTTTGTTGATTTCTGACATTAACGGAATGATGAGTAAATAAACGTTCATTATTGAAACGTCTAAAGTGGTTTGAGTCCACCTTCTAGTATATTTCTAGTCCCCAAAACTTAGTATTTCGAAGACTATTCTCTTCTCCACAGTATAATTTCTTGGCTGACTAGTTCGCTTAGGATATGAGTCAGGCTGAAACACTGGACATATGTCATCGGACACCAAGAGAAAATGTAACCACAGAAAATCCAAGGATATTCATCGGTAATTTATTCCCCTTGCCTATGAATACCTCAAAACGTAGTTATCTTGCTACTCGATAATGCTTATAGCATTGGGTAAGCATAATTACTGAACCCATATCGTATTCATCGTGAAATCGAATTGGTCGAAATGAAGACTATTACTGGTTCAAATCAGGTAGTCAAAACTTCATTAATGTAACAAAGAGTAAAGGTTTTTAATTGAAGTAAAGTTTTTGGAAGGATTCCATATAGAGCATACTTTGCATGTGCTGAGATGAATACCATTCTTCAAGTATCATTATACCTGGAATTTGAGACACCTGGAACGTATCTATTCAACGACATGAAGACTGAGTGAAATGTGTACTACCATAAGGCTAAAGAATGTTGCTGAAATTGGATCTCTCAAATTTTTAATCACCTGAAACAGTCACATTCTGGAATCGCATCTGAATGGTGAATGCTAGATTCTATGACTTCGGATTACTCTCTTCTGCATCATGTTGGACCCTTGAGGTATTTAGCTATTGATCTTCTCCCTTGCATAGCAAAAACTTCTTATTGCAGATAGTTGCTTTTGAAATCACAGAGCCGCTTAGCGTGAACAAATTCGCTAGGAAACACCGTCAATCCAAAATTTCAACACCACACACTCCTTTATCACAGACCATACTATATAATCAGGATTCTTTGGAATAGTATGGATTAATCGTCTCTGAAGTTATGAACATACCTCATAAACAACATGACAATTCGATGCATCTTTCCAAATGGAACAGCAGGACCAACAGCCGTTTTGAGTGCAAATCAAAGTGGACTCTGTGAACTGGGCTATGTTTGGATTGAAGCACCGCTAGCCAGTAGTTTGAACCAACCTACGTCATATCAAAGAAACGTTACCTGTACCTTTCCAAATGGAGCTATGGGACCCACAGCTCTAGTCTACCGTGACGAGAACTATGTTTGTAACGAAGGCTATGTATGGGTTCGTGCACCTGCAAGTTCAACATCTAATGCCAATAGGCTATCAATGATGAATCTAATGCTCTTAACGATTTTTCTACAATATTTGATAATTTGGGGATTTGATGTTGCTAACATTTAATCTAAATTCGTTATTATTGATGATTGGCTGACTTCATCGACACATACGTGGCACTTCTGATTAAATTTTCGCTAAAAGTTAAACGAATAATAAAAGACAGATTTGAATAGGACAGTGTTGTGAGGTGTTTGATTTCTTCAGCGCAAAAAGTGCTAGTGTACATTCATCAGTACTATGTGCTATTCTTGTCGTTGACTCAATAGATATAGGAGTCTTGGGCTGTACTGCTAGTTGATACATTTATCATTGATGGATCACCCGTCCGTGGGTTTCAGCAACAACAAGATTGCAGAATTTTGTTCATATCTGGAGACTTCTTCAAAATGGTCTTTATCAACTTAATATGAGTTTGCAATCTTAAGCTGAAATCGAGTTTTAATTGATTGGTTGGCCGTCTTTGATATTTTGGATTTAAGAAGGATTACTTGACTTACCATTAAGAGATCACTATTTATTAACCAAGACCTATTTGAGGCACTGGTTTGCATCGCATTGAATTGAATGCTTTAAACCTCCTTCATCAATTTGATTTACCTACTTGTTTTAATTCATCACTCACACTCGGAGGTCAAGCAATGCAAAGGACAAATAGATAACTGCTCGTGGGCGAATAATGACATTCAATGTTTAATGTCAGAATCAAACACATCCACCAATATAGAGATCAAGAACGTTAGAAGATGAAACGGGGTTCGCTAGAGAGTTCAGGGGTACACCAATTGATTACAAAAACTCATTGATCACATACCGGCACAATAAAAGATATTTGGCCGTGCAATCAGGATTCTGAAACTATACTTTGATATGGAGATTTCAAAAGCCCCTGAAGACACGAATGTACGTCTCCAGCTTAATACCTGTGGGAGCACCTACACGGTAAAGATTTTCGAAGCTGGCTCAGCTGGGTCAAAAGGAAACTAAAAAGGATTTGCACTTGTACAAAGGGACAGTGTATCTAACCAAAATTCAAGAAGCAGCCAGTCTGTTGTAACGATACGAGCTAATTAAAAAATCTCCAGCTCCATAGCGCTCCCTAAGTAGATAAAAGGATAGAGGACCCCCGAAGAAAATATTCGGTTCAAGTAGTAGTTGTGGACAATAGCAGGTAGTTGGTAAGTTCCCCCGCCACCTCGTGGGGGCAATCCCCGTAACACAATAGCGTTTTAGAGCTAGTGGGGAGCGCTCGTAAACCTTAAATTTGACAGGTTGGACGGACCAGTTCTACCGCGGACTGCATCCAGCTAGCTCCACAAGCAATACCTTGCCATTTGTGATTAACTGTTGGATGGGGGAACGCCCACAATCGCCCACATGGCGGAGTTCCACGATCGTCCTGATAGCCCGCCCGATTTTGTGGCACACCACTCCTTAATTCCAGTGGTTGTCGTTCAGTCGCGGGGGTTCTCGAAAATTACCCCACCGTCATATCCCCCGCCGCCCCGCCCAACATAATCAACACTGGCAATATTACGAGAATACCCCATGGGTCGCCAGGAACCGAGCATCCCCCACACCTCCGAGTACCAAGGAAATTCGTGGCTCAGGTAACGGAAAATCTTGACTTACCGTTGCTGCCCTGGCCCTCTGTGTATCCATCCAGAGTCGGGCCGGTGCCCTTTCGGTTCTGCCAGGTCGTTTCCCCCGCCGTGGTATCGGTGACGCATGTACCCACCGCCGTTCATGCATTGGATTGGACAATCTTCAATACCGATTTGGATGCCACAGAACGTGACCTCCAGGACATAAGCAGCTTGCAGGTACAGTGAATTCTAAAATTCAACCCTGTTTGCTACACCTTAGCGTATTCTCAGTGGATAGTGGGACTCTTTATCTAGATCAGGCATATTTAGTCCGGACCTCCTAGCTCTTGCCGCCCACCTTCAAACAAGGTTCTGTCCGATTGAGCCCACGTTTCTGACGGCCTCCGTCGCTCTGAAGCTTTGATTACCTTACCACACCTGGATCTCAGTATGTCCTTCTCGGCCACTCCATCGCTAACCAACATAGCCAAGCTCCTATCCGCGCCCTATCTCGACCATGACACCTCCAGCGACCCGCAGGGCTCCATTAGCACCTCCAGCTCCACAGACACCCCGCTGGGATCCACGAACTCGACAGTCCCCAGTCAGATCTCCACTCCCTCGTCCGCTCTGAAAAGATCCAAGGCCAGAACAAAGTACTCCCATCCTTGTGACGCCTGTTCGCTCCGTAAGGTCAAATGTGACAACGCCACTCCCTGCTCCCGTTGTGTCAAGGTGTCTTTACCTTGCACGTATAAGCGTCAACGTAAAAAGTCCGGGGCAAAGCTCCGTAAAGAAACTAGAGATGCAATTTACAAGCATGCTGCTCAACATGATACCCAGCTCACCACCGCTTCATTCTTTGTCCCCAATATAGCCATGGATAGAGTACTCTGTTGCTTGCAGATCTATCAGACCTGGTACTACGGAGTATGGCCCGTGGTGTCTGTCGCCCATTTGATCTCCCAATTCGTCTCCACCACAATAGATCACAATTATATCACCAGTGAAAACATCCTGTCCTTTGCTCTTGCGTGCTCCTTGTCCGCAGCAATTGCAACTCATGTCACATTCATCACCTCCAGTAACCAACTCATCAACTTTCCAAAAGATGTCAGTGTGCCACTCTTGGTAAGCGAAACTATTCGTGCCCGTAATGCTTACGATTATCGCCTCCATCCTAGCCCTGAAAGCTTGCTTACTTCGTTCTTCTTGTTCGTATACTACCTCAACATGAAAGGTTGTTGTACCACTGCCATAATGTACTTGAGAGAGGCAATTTCCATGGCTCAAGTTCTCGGTTTGCATAACGAAATAACTTATCGTAAGATGTCTCCTGCTGAAACTCACAGATTGAGAAAGGTTTACTATTTGTTGTTGGTTACCGAACGCTTTGTGAGTATTGAAGATGACTTACCAATTCTTTTGGAACCTTCGATTCCATATCCATCTTTGGAAGATGAAGAATATCCCAGCTTGTTGCGTGGCTTCACCCAATTAGTCCGAGTCTTTTCCATTCCTGATAAAAGATTCTTTGATAGATTGATCTCGATGAAAATGGGCTTGGAGCATTCAAATCACAACAATTCCATGACTGCAACTTTCTCTGATTGGGGAAACTCAAATTGGATCAACAACGTTCAACAACAATTGAGTTATATTAAAGTAAATGTCGAAATTCCCGAGGTTCAAAAACTCAATATTTTGCTAAGCAAATATTGGATGAAATCATTAACTTGGCATGTTGCAAAGAAAAACAGCCTATTGGTTCTAGAAGACAAACAAGTTGAAGCCAGCTTAAAACCATCATACCCAGTCTTAATAGCGAAATCATTTCTTGAGGATACAAACGACTTGTCACTCTTCGCATTTGAGTCAAATGGACCTGGAGTATGTATTAAGTTATTAGAATTGGCGGTGGGTTTGGTTGATTCTATGCAGATGTTGGGTATCGATCAAAAATCACAAGTTTGTCAAGATGGCTTCCAGTATTTAAAACATATTTACACCCTCATTTCCACACTTAAGAATAATGTCACTTTACCAACTGAGATATGTCAAGATATTAGAGGATTCATTATGAACAAATCGCAACTCTATACCCTGAAACCCATTCAATCAGGTTACATATCTGAAATCGAGGAAGAAAATGAAAGTATGATCAAAGGCTCAGAGAGAACACCACCGCAGATTGTGCAAAATCAGGAACACGATGCTGGCGTCATTTCTCCATTTTCACAAATCACATCTGCGTTCTGTATGCCCTCAACCAATTCACCAAAGAATTTCGAGCTCACATTTGATCACGTTCTCACTCCTGAAAATTATGAAAGATTAGAAATACAGTTCCATGATTCGCAAGTTCTTCAAAACTCAGGCCACCAGTACAATCAAATTCCTACAAATCTTGTAAATACAAAGGAGCATCAATTAAATCTTCAAACTGGAAACCTAAATAATAATAATCATCAAATTTTGAATTCGGAGATTGCTCAGCAGGTCATGAATTACACTAATCATCAATCTGACAATATCCAAGGCGACCTCAACGGTGTGCGTACTACCGACAGATACGATGATGAGATAGATACTTGTTCAACAAGTGGTTCATCAATATCATCAAACACTAATACACCAAATACATTCTTTGTATGGAATAGAAATGAAATATAAATGATTGCTTTCAGTCATACTAATCTTCTTCATCAAGATCTGTTTCCAAATCACACATAGTTCGACAATTTGGACAATAAAATTGTGGATAACTCTTAATGATAATAGGTCTTATGCATTTGTAGTGCCAAGAATGTGAACATGGACTGATAAACAATGCCTGGCATGGCTCGATCTTATTCAAACAAATAGCACATTCAGCTAATGAATCTGTAGTACCTGCAGATCCAGGAATTGGGTTGGTTATTTGCTGGGATGTTCCTGATTCGTCATTATTTATTTGTAGATTCTTCAACTTCTTATGAATCTCAAGATTAAATTGATTCACTTTTCTTTGCCAACTCTTGTTGAATTCACATCTCATTTTCACACATCTATAGACCTCTTCGGTGCCTCCTCTATAATCCATACCCAATTGAACAATATCACCATCAATTAATGGCATTAAACTTGATTCTTGGGATGCAGGCGATAATCTGATGTGGTTCAAGAAAGTACCTGATGAAGATTTACAATCCATTATAAACCACTGACCATCTTCATTACATTGGAATAATGCATGAGTTCTAGACACCACCTTACTTTTAAAGACAATTGGTGCAGACGAACCTTGAGGAGCATGAGCTGCAGCTTTATTTTTTTCTGTGTAACGACCAATCGAGACGCCATTAGAAGGTTTGATTTTCCTGATTATTGGAGAGAAGTACAATCCAGAAACTGACGTGGAGTGATCAATTAATGGAGTTAATCTGACTGAGAAAAAGCCATCTTTGTCCATTCCGTTCCGATCTTCTTCCGTTTCCAATACTTCTGGCAGTATATCAACATTATCCTTGGCGGCAGCAGTGTCAGCTCTAGCTACTTCGTTCTCATTCTCAACACTTACGCCAATGTGAGTTGTATTATTAAGATCAGTGACGCTTTCACTTCTCGTAAGTGGAGGGTTTGCATCAGAATCACTGTTTGTTGTTGAGCTGTTACCTTCAGTAGCACGACGGGCATTTGCGACTGCTTCATCATGTAATGTAGTCGAAGCATAGTTGTTCAAGTTTGCAATGGTAGGACTGTTGGACATGAACGAGTGAGGATTTTCATGTTGAGGAGATGGTGGTTGATGGTTTCCTCTCATGGAGTTGAAATTCGATAAGAAGTTAAGACCGAATGAGGATCTTCTTCCTGGAAGTGAAGGCTGGGTTGGTGGGGTTCCGAGATGAATAGCATTAGGGGGAGAGTTGGTGGCGGCCGAGGTCAGATGCATGTTTCTACCTTGGGAATGAGAGTTTTGCCTAACTGGAGCAGATATGGGAGCAACAGCTGGAGAAGGAGGAATGCTTGATGGAGGAGAATTCAAAGGAGGAGGAGTAGAACTTTTTGGATGTGACGACGTGGATAATGTTCTTGAGGGAGGTTTCACTACGACTTTGGAGGAGTTCTCTTGCATTTCGTGATGAACATGTAATGAATGACGGGAAGCAGTGCTAATGCAACTTAATGACTATGCTGGTTGGCCGTGGAAGTAGTATGGAAGCAGGAGTGGTTGATGATGACCCGGTAAAGTGGAGTGGGTGGGGATGTTTGTTGATATTTGAGATTCGAGCAGTTCCGGTGAAAACAGCAGATATCGCGCAAGCTCAAAGACCAACTGGGGCAGGATGACTTGAAGAGCCTTGGACAGTAGTGAAGATTCCGGCTAAGGATACGACAGGCACGATGCTGTTGGGTAAAGAGGAAAGGTATCGGATGGGAGCGCTCATACCCACTCCAAATAGACCGAGCGTGCGCCTACCGCCTACTGCGTGCCTAAATTTCTAGACGAGGCGGCTGGTTAAGGCAATTCTAGGACCACTGACACAGGCCCCAGCGTGAGGAGCCTGTTGAACTCCGTCGTAGCTATCGGTCTCCGTTGGCCCTCCGAGAATATCCTACACTTCGAACAAGTCATTTCGTCTAGCATTCATAGGTCGTAACCCGCACTTGGTAATCACGAGACTGTACCTGACACTGATGGCGTCTTTGCTGAGGCTTGCAACGTACCATGAGCCCTCGGTGGTAGTAGCGTGGTCCTATAGGGAAGCACCATAAACACAAACACTTGGGTGAAGGTTCGGAAAGAACACGAAACGATGGAGAGAGTGGGGTTGCGAAAGAGGTGGAGGAGAAACTATAGCAGTGGTGCCCCATTTCTAGGGGTGGTGGTGAAGCTGGCTTGGGGCTGAAGGCTTGAGGGATGGGGTAAGGTATTTGGGGGGTCTAGGGCTAGGGTCCCTTGGCCGCTTGGTCTAGGATGCTTCGAGGCTTGTGGGACTCGGGACTTTAGGGCACTGTGGCCAGTGGGCCAGTGTGTTGCGATGGAAGTGAGATAATGCTCTCACGAGCCCTGGGTGAAATGACTCGCTAGAGATGTACTGCGATGGGGCCGTTGGACGATGATTCGCGGTACCTGGGGTAGTGGTGTCATGCTTCGGGGACACTTGGGCCGGGAAGTATCGTTCTACGATGTCAGCGAGGTACTTCTGCTAAAAGGATATTAGGTTACGAAACAGTGCAACCACACGAGGAGAGCCGTCTGGCGCACGTTGGGAACAGACTTTGTGGGCCCTCTGATCTCTTCAACAATAACGAGCGAATTCAGAACAATAGTCATGTGATAGAATATGAATTGACTAGTGGCTCGTGGCAACTCCAAGTTCCAGGCGATTTTGTGTGGTATGTCGTAATTTTCCGTATCTGTATGCGTTGAATAATCCCTCTGGAGGCACTGGTCAATAGGCAGGATTGTTAGCAACGAGGCTGATCTGCTCGGTAATGTCCGTCTTCAGAACGAATGCGCCCGTTTCGAATTTACAGATAAGTTGCTGGCCGAAGGTCTTGACTAATTGTAGATCTTGAAATTCTCACTAGATCTTCGGATCTTTTCAATAAGCCGATTTGCGTCCCTGAGATTGGTGCCGCCGTTAAGTTATCGTATGAGATTGACAAACTTCACTTGAGGAAATCTCTCTTGAGTAGTTCACTCAAGCATGACCGATTAAGCCATCATTGTGGTAAAAGTTCCATGTTTGCTACCAGTTCTCTATCGTTTCACTTACATATTCGCATATAGTAGAACATGAGTTTCGCTACGTTACAAACGTCAATCCTGGTACGTTTATTGCAGGAAAATATGATTAGAGGGACTATTGATCAATAGTTACTTTTTTCACTGACTAGGCGGAGTAATAATTGCTGAAGCTGCTCTCTTCCTTTGGGGTTTTTCCAGATTTTATGGTCGCTGTTCTCGGCTATAACCCACTCAATAGTATTATCACTAAGCTTGGTGATTTCCCTTTGCCACTTACCCCAGTTCAAAGAATTCTTAATCATAAAATCGGACGATATCACACTCATGGGTAAATTGTGGAGATCAATGTTCCTGATCTCATTGTAAGATAATATTGAGGCAGTAACTTGTTCTTGTAGTCTGGCACGGATATATCTGGACAGGTGAATCATATCACTACCAAAAATTCTGCTCTTGGAGGAATACTTCTTCGGATGGAAGAACCAATGGAAACTCCTAATAATTCCTAATGGAGACACCAATCCCTTCAACCAGATCTTGATACCTCTCCACGTATCCATGAACTCGAGAATATTACGGAAAATTTCCTTGTCTTCATTCTTGCGATTGGGTCCGCTGAAGGGCCTAATCTTCAATAAGTCTTCGTGCCAACTATCCACGAACAACAAAGAATGGATCTTACCTGGATTAATAGCAGCAAACATTCTGGCATATAATCCTCCAATGTCGAAAGCAACCAAACTGAAAGGTCCTTCAATACCTTCACTTCTCAAGGCCTCGCCAAGGTATTCACTAACAATATTGATCGAGATAGGAGATGGGGAACTTTCTGACCAGCCATAACCAGGTCTATCCCACACACAATAACGGTGAATCTTTTTCAAGTGGTACAATTCTTCAATCCATTCTTGGAATTCTTCAGAAGAAGTCATCTGTCCTCCTTCGACCAATAATATAGGTTGTTTTTCTTTTCCATCTTCTTCAAGAGTTTTATTTTCAAAAACGTTACCATAACATGCCACATGAACTCTGAATTGATCATCATTCACACTGATCAACTTTCCCCATGGTTTCTCGTGAGTGTCGAATGTGTCTAGCCAGAGTGACAAACTTACATTCCAAACAATCCACAAGAAAAATAATTTCACAACTGTTTTTGAAAACATAATGAATAGTTCATATACTGATCTTCTCTTCTCAATTCTTCCTGTGTACCTAATTTCTTGGTAGTGACGACCTCTTTCAACCCCTAAATCCACCAAAGAGTTTACAAAAATATTCAACCCAGTCCAGATAAGCATTAGAATACCAACTAAAGCCAAGCGATCTCTCATATCTCGGACAGAAAATACCACAATAAATGTTAACAAAATCAATATACTACTGACATAACCCAAAATTCGTTCATAGTATGATGAAATATCGAAGTTCCAAAGGGTTAATAGATTTGTAAGAATTGAAATCAATGCGAGGTCCATTTCTAGGAAGGAACTTCCTGGACTGTTCAATCCTGGGATACTGATAAAATCACTAATGAGGAAGCCAAAGAAGAGTACTATGTTAATTATGAGGAGCCCCACAATCCCACTTTTCATAAGCCTGATCTTGTAAAGATTAAGCGGTGATACTTTAGGGTCATCAGGGTCAAGTAGTTGCTGGTTTTGAAGGAGTGGAGTTTCTTCTGGGTCTGAATTGGAAGAAAGACGAGGACTTGAAACTTCAGAAGCTCTGAATGATTTTATGGACTTGTTTGAGGAGCTTGAATTGGCCTCCTGGGCATGCGAGCCAGACTCCACTGGCTTTTTGGGAATAGATTCATACGACATCTGCTTCAAGAGGATAAAAGACGGGTCCTTCTATCAATTGGTGTGCCCTTTTATTGAGTAGCAATCAAGGTTGCTGATGGATATTTCACCTCGAAGAAATAACAGAATTGTGGAGCCTCTGTCGATCCTCCTTTTAGAAATAATTGAACTAGCGAAATTTTCAATGGTTCTTTTATTCAACAGGTCGTTGCGTCTCTTCCTGAAGATTTCGGTTGGTTGGTTTCCTCATCACCAGCAAGGTGGGGATGGCTTAAGTCACGCAGGGTAATCACTCACGTGACCGTGTCAACTGTTTACTTCCTTATCGCGAATATCTTCACGTGACCCAACCAGACGAGTGACACTGAAATGCTTCAGGAGAGTTTGACGAGACTTCCCTGAATATTGCACAGCATGTCAGAGGTTATATCTATACCTTCCAGTTCGGATAATGCCGGAACAATCTATTATGACTTGGCCATAAAGCTCCCACTCCGTTCGTTCACGATAAAGCGGCGTTTTTCGGAGTTCGAGGAGTTAGTAAGTGAGCTTTGTCATCACCTAGGAATAGACAAAAGTGAGTTTCCTTACCCGTTGCCAGCAAAGAGAATCAACTGGTTCAAAAACAATACCCAATCCATAATAGAGGAAAGAAAAACAGAACTCTGTCGTTTTATCAACTCAGTGATTAGAGACTCCTCACTCCAGAACGAGCCTCTTGTGCATACCTTTCTACAATTGCCACCGAAGTTCGAATTCTCTTCAAGTCTCTTCAAAGCTGCCTCCTCCAGCAACTCTCATGAGGGTGACTTGCAAATTCAGGAGAAGAGCATCAACGAAACCAATTGGATTGAAGTGGCGAGACTACTCAAGTCTGAACTCATCGAAAATCAAGGCAGTGTTTCCGTAGCAGAAAAGATCAAACTCAAGGACCGAGTGAATCGCATATATCAACCTTGCTTGTTGAAGCTAGTCAATTCATTGCCCAAATTGAAGCTTTCCAAGCACGAACACGACAAACGACAGAAACTGCTCGTTGAACTTCGTTCGTTGCTCAACGATCTTATTGGAAGAATCGAATCTTCGGTTAGAGCGGACCTTCTTCCTGAGACTGGTTCTACTGCTAGAAGAGTTTTCGGAAAACCAGAAGAAACGAAAGACACTATCCATCTTGACAACAAGGAGCTTTTACAAAGACAAATACAGGTCCATCAACAACAAGATCAAGACTTGTTGCAGCTCAGAAGCATCATACAAAAGCAAAGGCTCATCGGGGAGGCAATTAATCGTGAAGTTGAGGAGCAAAATGAATTGCTTGATCAATTCAACGAAGAAGTAGACACTACTTCAAACAAGCTTAATTTAGCAAGAAGACAAGCTAGAAAGATTGTTTAGGCATTTTCCATGGAAGCTACTAAATCATTCCGTCAAGATAATTATTTGGGATGGTCAGCTGGCTGGTTTTAGAATAGATATAGATAATTATCACGTACGGTGGAAATTCGTTGCTCTGCGAGTCCCTGAGTGGATTGGTGCTAATTAATGCATTAATGAAATGTTGATGTAGAAGTATGCTTTCAAGAATTCCATTACAGTGCTTGACTCGAGAATACCACTTGGAAACAATCCTCTACATAGTAATTTAGTGGAAAACATTCACCAATTTTGCTGGTAGCAATACTAAACCAGTTTCAGCTGAAAAATTCTTGACCGGGTTTTACTTTCGAATAGGTATTTTAAAGGATTGTTTTCAATTTTTTAAAATTTCCCAAAAACCTGCCTCTGATAATTTTACTCCTTTCTCACTACTTCAAGAATGTATCTTTTCCACATATATTAGGGTATTGAACGTAGGCCGGGTAACCCCAGTGCGAATTATATAAAGCAGTTCACATTTGTCCAATTGATAAATCTTCACCACGAAAGTTTTTTAATGTATGTACCATACGAACTTGCACTGATGACAATACTTCGCCTATATCGAAACACATGAGAATAGAAAAAGTTACACCAAGATCTACGCTGAGCAAGATGTGAATATATACTAACTATAAGTCATTGGTAACGATACAAGTTCGCAATGAAGCAAGAGATGATATGATTTGTTCTCAATCTAATAGAGTTCAGGATACATATTCTTCAAGACTTCACCCCATATCTTAAATCCCTTCTCTATCTCTTCTTCTGTAAGGTAACTTAATGAGATTCTAACGGCAGTCTTACCCCAACCTTTGTGGTCCCCAACCACTTCAAAGTGTTCTCCTCCTGCTAGAATCACATTGTGGTTTTTCTGTAGTTCAGCAACAACCTTCGAGTGGTCGAACTTGTCCCCACCCCGGATTTCGATCCACTGAAAGTACCCACCTTTTCCTCCATAGATGGTGGTGGACTTGGGTAAGTACCTCAAGCTGTCCAATATGGTTGCTGCTCTTGACTTGTATGTTGTCTTTAAATCGGAGATGATGTTGTCGATTTCACTGGTTTCAATCAAGTTCTGGACCACAAGCGAAGCCAATTGGCCTGGTGTTCCTCCTGACTTATTGGCTCCAGTAACAGCTAATTGCTCCACCAACAAAGGTGTGACTGTTTCCTGCCAGCCCACACGGAGACCTGGTGCAATAATCTTGGAGAAAGTAGCATTTGAAATGGTATTACCATATTTTTTATGGCTTGGTAAACTGTCTTTGTCTAAGTAGTTGAATCTTGGTAATGGGTTTGGGTTCTCAGTGTAGTCCAATAATTCGTAGACATCATCACTGATGATTAACAAATCATATTTCCGGGCAAGTTCAATTAATTTTGTTCTGGTTTCAACTGAGTAGGTTAAGCCTCCAGGGTTTGAAAATGTTGGCACAAGATAAATAACGAAACGGTACAATTTTCTGTCTGGACGGAGAGGATCAGAAACTATATTGATTTCTCCGTCAGCGGGTTCCAAATCCTTGCTATAGTAAATCAATTGCTCTTCCAAATATTCCAAATCAATTTGAAATTGGCCGTTTGGTGTTTCTTTGATAGCAGTTAATTTCTCTCCAAGCCCCACATCAACGAAACAGCTATTGACCAAAAAGTAGGTTGGGCTGACGAGAAATGCTCTCTTGGTTACCTTAGTGTCAGTGGTAGAGGCCAATATGTTGGCAATTCCGTACGATGCTCCTGCTGTAAGGTTGATGTTTTCAGGCTTTGAGGAGGATAGGTTAAAAACACGATTATTCCACTTACTGATTGCAGCTCTCACATCGTAGTTGCCTGGGTCCGTTCCATATGTCAAAGGGTGTTGGTTGAGAGGGTCCAGATCGTAGGAGAGGTAGTCAGAATCAAGCAAGACGTGGTTATAGGCTGCGGCGATCTTCTTCGTGGGAAGAAGAGGTCTATTAGGGTGGCCCTTGAAGAAGTTGATGGCCATTGTGCGATAGAATGTGATTGAATGGGTAGCTTATGGATACTCTGCAAGTAGAGGTTGTAGTTTTTATAATGTGAAGTGTTATGGGTCCTGTTCTAGCCTCAGATCACTAATCGAAACTTTTCGTTTGAAAGGGGATGGCAAGGTAGCTTGGCGATGTAGAAGGGACACAATCGAGGCTTTTCAACTCTATTTAAGCAAGTGACGTAGATATGAACCTGGTGCTGCTCTATACAATGGCAAATAGCAAGTATAAAACCTCAACAAATTCAATGCTGGTCCACCGATTTGATCAATAGTGGTCTATTATAAAGAACTGGTTTTGTCGATGGTAATTCATGTGCCCCGCGAACGGAATACATTTGAAACATTAGGGCAAAAATGCGTATGTGAAGGAGCCGCTAAAGCCTCGGTAAATGCGAAGGGAAGCCCAAAGCGATAATTACGGCCAGATTAGGACCATTTCATCAGGTAGGCGAATCTTAGGATGAATACGGCATGAGCTGGAGAAATTCCGTTCTGCTGGAAGGAAATTCCGCATTATCGTGGAAAAGAGAAGGATAATTTCCACACTTTATCGTGGTTGAGACTGATCAATAGTCCCGTTGTGGCGGGTTGTGTGGCTCATAGTTGTGTCAATGGAATCTTCGCCAGTATCTCTTATGCATATTATCGGGATGGCTATTATCGGGATGGAAAGGGCGTAACCTCCTTGTGGAGTAGTTCGGTGAAGCAAGGAGGCAGTTGGCTCCTCACGTGACTCCGCTTGGGCAACGTTTGATTGCCAATGCAAGACACCAACCATAAAGCCTATAAATGTTACATGCGATGTTTTGCACTTCACACCAAATGTAAGAGCAGTCGAACTATAACGTTTACATCCTACAGCAATTATTGTCGCCATGGATGAATCGCACTAGTTGTAGAAACGGAAACTCCCTATTTACCAATGAACATCCTGCTCTTAAGTATTAATTACATAGAAATCTATCCAGAAAAGCAGAGAGTTTCCAGTGAGTTCCCAAACTTCATCTCAGGCAGACCTCAGTAACGATACTGCCATCTTCTATCCCTTCTCTTCCGTAGTCTTGACGTGCTACGCAAAACTATCACCAGTCACGTGTGGGCATATTCAAATTTTTCGCCCAATTAAAATCAAACTGTTTATCATCCACTATGCCTACTGCCTCCGGTATCTTGTTCAGCTCAGCCCTTGGCTTCCTTGCCAGAAGAATGCAAGTGCTTCTTGTAGGCAAGACCTTCCCAAGATCCTTTGACAGAATTAACGGTTACGCCTTGTCTGGTGGTTTATTCGTTGGTGGTTACCTTGTTGGAGACCACTTTGTCGAGAATAACAGAAAGTTGTTAGACAGAAGATTGACCGTGTTACGTGAACAAAGAGCAAAGAAGGCTGCCTTCCACGAGTTCGACGAGGTTCCAGACCACAGAATGACTGCTGACAAGAGAGGTAGATTCTTCACTTTGTTGGACAAGTTCGGTGCCAGCTACAAATAGAGAGTGGGCCTACGAAAGGAAAGGTGCTGATTAATTAAATAGCCTGATGAACTTACAAGTTGGGGCAATTGGGATATGAATGGTCCCATGGGACCCATTGAAGCAACTTATCATGGAAACATGATATACTGTGTGACCACGCTGGTTCGGTGAGGTCCACATATTAGACACAGACCGTTGGTCTACGAGTGGGGATGGGTGTCGTCCTCTCATATAATACACGATATTGCAGTTAAAAGTAAAACGGATGTAGAATGCTCATCACTCATATCGAGTAGAAGAGCACTGAATTATGTACCTGTGGTAGAGAACAGTATTAGTCAATTAATCCATTCAGTTCAGGCAGTTTAAGCGGTGTGTATTTTGTTTACTCTTCTTTTCCTTTCAGAAAAACTCCATCATCTGCTTGGTCATCTTCCTCTTCCTCCTCCTCTGAACCCTCACTGTCACTATTTCCAATATCATCGTCACTCTGAGATCCATCACTTCCACTATCACTTTCGGCATTAGAATCGGAATCTGCTGCTGCATCACTATCGTCACCTCCAATCTCGTAATCCCCATCTTCTTCCTCGTCTTCATCTTCAGCATCTGCTTCCCCTATTGTTGGCTCCATTTGGTCATTTTCATCATCTTTTTTGACCTCTTTGACCTTCTCTTTATATTTATCATCATAAGAATTATCATTAATGCTCTGTGATTTGATGAAATCATCAATTACTTGAAAATATTCTTGGTCGATCATACTAAATTCTACCAGGCTCTCAACTCCGTTTTCAACCACTGTGATCAACAAACTGAAGGTTAAACGAGTGATATTGCTGTATGATGTATCCACCACACTTCCAATTTCGTAAACCAAGATAGGCTTTTTAAAACCAAAGATAATGTAAGAGCCGTTGTAATCGTTTTCACTCAAAAATAACAACGACCCATCTTTCAGGCCCTTATGTGCTTCGACCATCACAAACTTACCCCCTCCTTGTTTCTGGCCTTGAAGATGCATCTTGAGAGAAATTGCAGTGTCTGTGTGAAGAGTGACTTCGTTTTTGAATAATGTGGTGCATGGCAAGTAGTTGATGAGATTGATACCACAGAGGCGGAATTGCCTCTGGAAGTAATCAATGACACGCTCATTGATGGATCCAATCAGTTGCGACGTGGCGTCGTCAGCTTGATCGAGCACATTTTCTGGGAGTTTACCTTCTTGTACCATTTGCTTTTTTACGTTGTCCAAATTCAACTGGCAAATGATAGGATCTTTGTGGTTGCGGATCCATATAGCAAGGTTTATGGTGTTTCTTCTCGAAGTATTTGAATTTCCTAAGATGGGAAGTATTAGGCACAATCGTATCGCCTCTTGAAGGTTTACCACCGAAAGCTCTGCGATTTGCTTGTTAACCACCGATAAAACGGGCACTGGCTGGCCATCCAGCTCCACTAAGTGAAATCCCAAATCCATCTTCTTGCGCAAAGGTGACTGGAATGATATTTGGTTGATAGCAAAAATAATGGTTGAAGGTTCAATAGGAGCAGAGAGCTTGATGATGGTTGCACCGGCGGCCGAACGACTCGATGAGCCTTGCTCATTTGTATTTTTGGTAGTATTTGGTGTTTGCGAGTTGCCATTAGATGGCACGGGGGCCTGATGTTCATTGGCAATAGTAGTTGTTGTGATATCATCACTGGTATCTTTCTTTCTCTTCCTTGCCTCCTTATACTCCCAGAGATCCTGGAGAACGCCAATAGCCTCGGGGTTGCGTGAGAGCAAGCCATTGATTTGGCCCTGGAGTTCTACCGGAAGGGTGGAGATCCAAGACATGTTGTGGGTAGTGGTAACGGCTGAAGATGAGTATTGCGAAATTAAGTTGATAAAGCGAGAAAGCTTAAGAAAATAACGGTGGAAACTATGCGAGCAAGGCTGAGAAATTGATGGAGGAATACAGTCCGGAAGAGTACGCCAAAGAGGGAATGGAATTAAATAGGAAGAATTAAGGAGGAAAACGAATTAACTTCAACAGGTTTCCGGTAGATGTTGGAATTTTTGGAGAGTTTCTGATGGAGGTGTCTTGCTTGAGTGTCTTCCTATGTATTTATGTATTTGCAGCGAGTGAGAAGCAAAAGTCTTAATTATGAAGTAAATTCTACAGTAACTGAGGATACAGAACAGAGCAGAAGTGTAAATTTTTCATATAACTGGTAAAGTATCTACTTTTTTTAAATTCTTTTAACCAGTCTGGGCATTTCGTAAGATTGTTCAATCTAGTAAGGCTCACTTCATAGCAATAATTATTTCTACTTTCTATAAATTGAATATTTTTGGAAGCAAAGTACAAGTTTTAAGAGCATTTCTTGTTCTATTTTTGTCAATCATTCCTTATTTTTGGCACAAACCTATGAAGTGTTTACGTTCATTCACTTAATACACCATACATTAGATGTAAGTTAACCCCATTTTACGAAGAAAAATTAAACGGATATTAAGCTTGATTAATACATAATAGAGTAGGTAGAATGAGATAAATGTGATAACTCTATTATTATTTTTTGGGAAGATTTTTAGCAATCAAGTCCTCAAAGTCTTCTGGAGTATCTCAAGTTACACCCAGGAGAAGTGTAACAAATGGTGGGCACACGACCAGATATACTTTCTGGATAGAATAAGTTCCATGAACACATACCACTTATCAGCATCCTACATGAGGGACCGTATATGAATGACGGAAAATGACTTAAACTCACGTGAAGTGGAACAAGTACCAGAAGAAACCGCAAATGCTACCAGAAATCCTCAAGAGCATGATTCAAGCGACACATTTGATGATACCAGACTTATTATGAAAGACGAGGATCTCCTCGATCAGGTGTTTGAGCATTCGGGTGAAATACACGTTACCATTTCATTGCTTCAGGAATTGTTTCTCGACTCGACTTCTCCACCAGATTCACAAAAAAGTTTACTACTTACGTTGATGTTTGGAGAAGTCTACATTAAAGCACTAGAAATATTCCCAAGAATGACCCTTTTGGTGATTGGCGACTATCAGCATCCCATTGGGTCTCCAAATCAAATATTTGATATGTTTTTAAATAATTCCGGCAATTTTGGGTGCCTGATCCTCTCTGCATTTGAAGAAGAACCCCGAATCTTTGTTAGCCTTGATAAGTGGTACTGCCTGTGCGAAACCTATCACCAAAACTTCGAAAGAGAATCTATGAGGATGGAAACACATGCTATAGAGCTGGCTGAACATGAGATCGAGGTAATTGACGTCGCTACTTTATTTTCAGAGGAAGATATGAACGAACAAGAGGTCCCTCCGGTTAACGTAGAAGACCGAGTTGCCGGGGTAGTTAATACCTTCCTTCAGCTGGAGCAGCCAATTCCTATGTGTCCCCACATTTTGGCACTGCTAATTATTCAATACAACCCCCACACGTGTCCCGAGGTGTTGTATGCTACCAATCCCTATGCACCTGGCCAAAAAGCAGCATCGACATGAATACAAAGATAGATTAATTTAGAATACCACCTGAGAAGGGAGAGTGGGTGAAAGTTTTGTGAGGTTTGTGATATTACCTTTCCAATGGAGTGGTAAAGAATCACAATGTAAAGGGTTTCACAGGCTGGGGAAGTACTGGAAATTGGATTTCAAGATCCAACCACCGAGATCCCGTATCAAGAATCTAGGCACGTAGTTTGGATGTAATTGTTCCACGAATAGGCTGCCAATTACAATTTTCACAGTATATAAATCACCTTACTCACGATTAAATTTCTTGTGGCGAGAACCAGCTAATTAAGCTTACCACATCCCCCAAAGCACTTACTTGAACTCTAATCTCGCTACCCATGCCACAGTAATTTTTTGAAGCCACCGGACCATCACTCGAAATTATCACAGTCACCTCTCTTATCTCCCTAATAAATTGCTCGAATGAGTAATCCGCTGTCCCTAGACTATTTTCCCCTTCCGCGACATTTTTCCCAAGTCTCCCCTTTGCGCGACACTGCAGGAATCCAATTAGGATGATCGAGAATTTTTCACTCCCAGTGATTACAATAAACGTGAAAGGTGGCGAAAGCTGCCCAAAACATGTGTGATTTTTCCCCCGACTTCGTAGATGTTTTCTTGTGTGTAGCAGCTCCCTATATAGCAGTTTCTGGTCAAAAGACCTGGACAGTGCTCTCGATCCCACCCGGTCCTCCAGTGACAATTGCTCCGCTTCGCTCCGTACCGACAAACGTCGTGCGCCGGTCACCCTCAAGAAAAATTTACAACACTTTCTTCAAACTCACCTGCCAACGGAGCATCCAGCAACGTTAGCTCTTTCTACGCCTCGAAAGCCCGATCACCACATCAATCGATTGAGCCCGCTTCGGACGCCATCTCACACTCGAAGCTCCGAATTTCCCAACGTTTTTCCCGGGACTTTAGCCACCTTCACTTGCACCTTCATGATCAATTAGCACCGCATACATGTCTACATCATCATCGTCATCTTCTAATAACGGCCCCAATCGATTCCGTGGGGATGCTGCCAGCTTCTCCCCTGGCCAGCCAGCATATTTTGGCTACCAGCAGCACCATCCACATGGCCAGTATCTTCCTCAGCATTCCCAACTCACACCACAGCAACAGCAGCAACAGCAGCAGATGTACATGCAATACGCTGCATCTGCTCCTCTGTTTCCTGTAATGATGAACCAGATGGTGTACCCCCAGATGTACATGCCGGTCTACCTGGACATGTACTACCCTAATCAACCATACATGGTGCCGCAACCAGTTCCGTTCAGCCCCAATACCAATCATCCCAACAGCACTTATAGACCTCGGAACTACAAACGGTACAACCCAAAGTTAGCCTCCAACTTTGTACCAGAAAAAGACCATAGTCAAAAAAATACACCGGAACCCGAAAACGAGGATACCCCAGAATCGGAAATGGAGGTTTCATCCCCCTCAAGTAATGAACTTTCACGAAGCATTGATCCTAATAATACATCCCCTAAGCATGATTCTAATAATAATAACGAGACAAACGAACCTAATGACACTAACGTCGATGATGATAAATCAATGTCGCCTTCCCCTTCTTTGGACGACGCAGTTGCCATCGAAAGTAACGATAAAACTATAGAACCTTTTATTTCATATCCCTTATTTATCAACACCACCGCGGAAGGTTTCAAACATGCGAAGTCCTTGCAATCCACACCATCTAATCAGGACAAACACAACACATTATCTCAAATCAATGCTAATGACTTGATTGTCATTCACACCAATGAAATAAAAATCATAAACTATAACACAAACTCCACTGTTATAGCGAATATAGGGCCACAAGTCGAAACTCCATCTAACGAGTCTTCGCCTTCCACCCCCATTCCCCCTTCATCCAACTGGGCATCAATTTTACAGTCTTCAACACCCACAGTCAAGAAGGAGCCAAAGAAATCATCTCCTGCATCCATATCTGTTCCTACTCCTGTGGCTCCCCTGGCCACTTCAAATAGCTCAACTACAGTGAACGGTTCAAATGCATCTGAATTCAATATCAAAAATGAATCAGTCCAACCATTAGGTATTCTTTTACTTAAAATCATGTTTGATTCTAATTATTCTGTCATAAATTCCAAAAATGAATTGCCAACATTCAAAATTCATCCAAGAGGTTTGACCAATACCGGTAACATATGTTACATGAACTCCATATTGCAAGTCATGCTTTACTGTTTGCCTTTCAATAAGTTGCTTAAGTTAATAGAAGATAAGTCGATTGGTACTTTGAGTAAAGTATCACTGACTCCTTTGCTTGATGCAACCTTGCAATTTTTTAACGAGTTTGTCGTTAAAGGCCCTGAAGAAAATCCAAAGACCACATCTTTATCTCCAGAAAGCTTTTACATGAATTTAATATCACATGATAAGTTCCTGCATTTGAAGTGGGGACAACAAGAAGACGCAGAAGAGTTTTTGGGATATTACTTGGATGGCTTGAATGATGAATTTTTGCACACCATGAAAGCATTAACCACACCTTTGATAGATTCACTCATCCAATCATTTGCATCCGATAACGCAGGAGATGTCGAGAGAATCGAAAGATTCAAGTATGATGTTAAAAGCACCATCAAGTTGATTAAGAACGAAAATGATGCTCCAGAAGCATCAAATACAAAAGACACCGATGAATGGAATGAAGTTGGCAGCAATAACAAGAAGATCTCAGTCAAGAGAACAGTCGAAATTGAACCAACACCAATTACAATGATTTTTGGAGGTCAGTTCAAGTCAGTTTTGACCATTCCAAAAAATCCAAATGCTACACAATTCCAAAAGTCCATCACATTGGACCCATTCCAACACGTTCAATTGGATATTTCTGAATCTTCATCTATCGATGATGCACTTCTTCACTTGAACAAGTTGGAGTTGATCAGTTACAAGACCAAGGAGAACAAGGAAATTCTGATTAAGAAGCAAACCTTTGTGGACAAATTGCCATCGATATTGATTATCCACTTGAAGCGTTTCTCATTCCTTAAGGAGACCGACTTGGGAATAGAAAAGTTGAGGAAGAAGGTGGCATACCAGCATGAATTGCATGTTTCTAAGGAAATCATATCAAACAAGAGCATTGAAGATGAGAGCAACCAATACAGGTTGATTGGAGTTGTGTATCATCATGGAAGTGGGGCTCAAGGGGGCCATTATACTAGTGACGTTCTCCGCCAAGTGGAGCAAGGCACAGACAACAAGCCTGCACACCAATGGATTCGTATTGATGATACACAACTCAAAAACATCACCGACGACGAGGTGATCAATGGGGGAGTTGAAGAAAACATCAAGAACGCATATATCTTGCTCTATGAGAGACTTGGTTAGGTTCGAGCTCCATGAGAGACTGTACAATAGTTTTGAGGTATTTCCGTTCTACGTATTCGTTATTATTATATGTCATTCTTAGTCAACCGTAGCTGATCCTGCATCTATCCCGCGCCACTCACCTGTTATCGGAGTCGTTACTTTCGGGTGCCTCGGTGATCATGTGAGTCACCTGATCCACATGGACGTGTGTGTGCCAAGTAAATTCGTGGTCCTACCGTTTTTCTGTCGTGTGCACCTTCGCTCGCACCGTTTTTTTTCAAAAATTTCACTCATATTATGGAACACCGGTATTTGCTGATCACCTACTATTGTTACCTGCAGAATACCGGTAGTGCTGAGATACGGGCTTGGACCAAGTACCAAGTGAGGTAGCAACACTAGCTGTAGACGGTGCTGGGAGTAGGCCCCCGCCTGAATAACAACATGTACCTGTCGTGTGCTTCCCAGGTTCTTCATGAAGAAGCCAGATCCATATCAGGCAAATTTGAGCCCGCGACATATTTACCTTTAACCGCATCCCATACCCTCGGAAGTCGAAAAAAAGTTGTCATGCGATATGTCGAAATATTTTCTTCGCGAGCCCCGAACCCTGTCCAAACAGTCTTGGCTCTGGTCGGAATCCCAATACAGAATGCCGGCTCGACGTTTGGGGGACCAGGTTAACTTCCCTGGGACACCTAGTAGATGATGGAGATCAGGGTTCGCGGGCTGGTTAAGGCGGAGGGGCAAGGGCTGACAGTGATCCAAACACGAGCACAACACGAGCGAAAACACGAGAAATCGCACCCCGCCATAACGTCGACAATTCTCGGTCTTGTTTCAAACCCCTAATCGTTTTGCTTAGTACAAAGACTCACCGTCGGAATAAGACGCTGTGCCACCGGAACCAACCCGTAAATCATAGTCGGAACACATCTGCCAAACCCGACCGGAATGTTGGGTCACTATTGGGTGTCGTGAGGACGAACTGACGTACCGAAGTCTCGTACTGCCGACTCGTACTGCCCACTGAGGCTCACACCGAAGGTTCGTACTGACGGTTTCTCGGCGCCGCGCTGGAAGCCATGCTGGGAGCGGTGCTAGTATTACGAGTCGTGGTTCTAGCGGTAGAGACATAGGGGCCAACTGGTTCTGCACTACAGGGGCAGCTGCAGTGCCCGGGTGTGGGAGTGGGTTTGGTTCCTGTTTGGGAGGTACATGGCCAGTCCGTTTGGGAACACACCTCCCCCAATCGGTATGGTAGTTTGAAGACTTTCACATGGCCATATCTGGTGATGCCAGTGTTTATCTTCTTAAACGGTCTTGATGGAATCTGCTATCAGCCTCGATTGCTTATCTATGACTTAGAGTTTCTTCCTGCTTGTCGCCATGCTTGCTAATCCGCTACATGGTCGCTGTCTGTGTCATGTGTGTCGCTCTATCGATGCTATCTGGGCTATCAGAGCTATCATGCTATCAGCAGCTATCGAAAAACTGTCTTATCAGTTTCAGACAAGAAAACTCACGGCTTCGTCGCATTGTCTCTTGTCACTATTCGCTCCGCCACCAGGAATGAGTTTGCTGATTGCTACTTACCTAGCAACCGTTCTCCCAAGTTACCAAGCTACCAAACTACCAAACTACCTAGCTACCAAGCTTCATGAAGGCCCATGGATGACCTCTGGTGCGCCTGTCCTTGGTGCCCTTGTCATAATGTGAGCCCTGTAGCCTGCTTTAGAGAGATATCGTCTGTATTGAGTCACGCGGCCCTAGCACGACCTACGCCGTCCTTGCCTGGAGCCCTAGGCCCTTCCCTAGAGCTAAAACTCTATTGAGGAATATGAGCCAAGTACACCTAATTAAACTTAATTCTCAACTTACTACCAGATGATATGGTGGCGAACCCTGGAGGTACTTGTCCGGACGGGGTGTGGCTTTTTGTAGTGGCGTTTACCGATTGATGTTGTTCTGCGCTGTATCCGTACATTACGAGATGGCCCCGAGCCAGAGCTCAGCTATGGGCCTGGGATTCTAGCACCTCCAAACGGCTGCAACGGTGTTTTTCTGTGCGAACAAGACTTTGACAGTGCCGACGAGGTGAAGTGAGAGGTTTCTAGAATGAGCGGCAAACTCACCCATCAGAGGTATATATGGATCTGGTGTGGTGCTTTGAGGGACCGTTCTCTTTGGAAGGCAGTCTTGGCTCCTTCTGGTTCTTTCTGGTCCCTTCTGGTACCTTATGGTGAACACGTTCGCACCATGCGGCTCGAACACTAAGTATCACCGTTTCTGCGAATGGCTGCTGTGCTCTTTAAAGATCACTGCCATATAGTGGCAATTGACTTCGTCCACAGGATCCCAGGCATACTTGAATCCAGCAGCCGCTAATGGTTGCTTTCCAGTAGTTTCTATGCATGCTGCAAACGTGGCTGCGTTTGCTGCTAGCTTCAATATGTGAAGGGTATCACCGTTGGTTCAGGGGAATTGCGGCCGCAAATCCCAAGGATCTTCAAAAAATTGCACCATCCGAAGTTCACTTGCTTGCTTCGATTGTTATAGCAGAGAATGCACAATACACTTCAACCAGTGAAAAATACTAGCCAGGGACCTACAGCGTCGATCACAGGCTTCGGGGTTTGATGGGGAAGGCAATAGATCCGGTGCTCGTACATGGCAAGGTAAAAACCGACACCACCAACTAGTGGGAGGTTAGCCCGCAAAGTGGTGGTGCATACTAGCACAAAGATTGTAGTGCCAGCCCCCGTGTAAACCAGTGGGACATTGGTCATGGATCCCCTCCAGCCCAGTTTTCTGCTGGTTCCAGTGCGACCCCACCAGGGGAAATGGCACGATGGGATCATGGGGCCAACTACGACACCATCTCACAAGCCAAGGATACGCCAGATGCATGGCCCCAGACCAGCATGCTCGTTCGGGCGGATCCGGCCTGTTGACAGATACGACCTATCTGGTTCATGGGGGCCATTCGGTGTTTGGAAAAGTTTGGAAGGAAACCAATGAAAAATATCGCGACCTACAGGGATCAGCGATGCATAGCCTATCACATCCTATTGGGCGACACAAACGTGTGGTCTGGTCCGGGCACTAGGTTATTTCCTGTTAACTCCAGAGGCACGGTTCGACGGCCGTGCTGGTGTCTCAATTGTCCTAATCCTTCACCCCAAGTTCCCCATGCTGGTGCGGATCAGATGCTCGGTCCGGGGCCCCTCACTGCATCTTTTGCCGAGCTGGCCATAGCAGTATCTAGCCAGAGAAGTTAGCGGAGATTCCAACTCGCCACTTTCGCTGGCCGCCTCCATTCCTTCCCTGGTACTGGCACCACCGCCGCCCCTGGGCCAATTCTTCCGCCCGCGCCTTTGGAACTGGAGAGCGTATTAGGCCCAGGTGCATGGAAGATTAAACACGCTGAACCGTCTCACCGCAAGCCTCGCGTCCCCCAACTACACCCCTGTGGCGGGCGGGCTGTGTCCAATCACAACGCTGGAGGCCGGGGGAGCCGTCCGAAACCTCAAGCATTCCATAGATGTCACCATCGCCGGATTACTAAGACAGAGTAGTTGCATCCGTGCCTTCCACATTGGGACACAACAGCCGAAACTTCCCTCTCTGAGACTGGTGGTGTTATGGGCGCGGGAATGCCGGGCCAGGGCGCCCATCCTGAATAGGTCGTAACAAGCCTGAACTGGTGAGGCCATGAGCGTGGCGTGGAATAAGGCTACATATGGCGTCAGGCATCCAACCTCGAGAAATATAGACTATACGGGATTTGCCAACGAAAGGAAGGGTGCTACTAATGTTAACCGAAACATATATTGTTAAACACGCCTTGTGGCAAACCGAACCGTAGAACTACAACATTTCTGCATTAGTTGCATTTCTATAAAGGATATAACATATCAACTTAGAAGATAGCAGCGGCAACGGCAGCGACACCGGCAACGGCACCGACAGCGACCTTAGCAGCACCGTTAGCGGTGGTGACAGCTGGGGCAACGGTAGATGGCTTAGCAGAGGTGACGTAGGTGGTTGGGATGGTGCATGGACCGGTGATGGTCAAGGTGGTGGCCTCAGTGACGGTGATGGTCTTGTTGTTGACAACCAAGTGGGTTGGTTCTGGGCAGTAGGTGACGAAGTCAGTGACAACGACGTCGGTGGTGACGGTAACGTTGTTAGCAGAGACAGCGGCAGCGAAAACAGCTGGGACAATAACCTTGGAGAATTGCATATTTGAAGCGAGTGTGATGAGTGAGATGAAGAAGAAGAATTGGGGGAAAACCTGGCCCAATTTATACTTGAGAGGAGCACTGGAATGGAGGCGGCAAAAAGACACAGGGTCACAGGGGCTCAAGTGCTTGAACCTGCAGCAGGGCAACAATACAACATAACAAGCATAATTGCTTTTGACGCCGCGGTCGGAAGTCCCGAGAAGGTGGGGACTGTGCCCTGTGGTCGGAACTGGTCAGGTTCACTTCCGGGAACACCGTGAGAAATATGCCGCTGTCTGCCGTTTTGGGAAAGGCCCTTACCTGATGTGGGACTCGCGGGCTCGTGACGAAAATGTTCGTCCAGGGCCTAACCTTTGCCTGGTGAAGTGAGAGGTAAACATCACTATTGGGACAGAGGGGGTACCAACCATGGGGGCAACAAAATGCCCACAACCCCGTGGAGAATACGAATCAGATCTGGAAACATCAAAACGAAAGAGGCGTACGGTTGTTGTTGGCCATGGTTGTTCGCATTCGGCTGTTTACTGAATGGTTTGGGCGTTTTGGGCAGGTGAAGTTCACTCCAGTTCCTACACGGCTCCGACTTATCGAAAGCTCCAATTGATTATAGTTTTTGCAAAAGTTTGCAAAATTCGTAATTAATGCAAATACTGCAACATGTGCGGTGACTGCATGTATCCACTCCAGTGTAACTGGTGTTGATGCATGCATGTGAACATGCCTGATAGAGCTACCAAGTGCATGGAAATAGGAGTGCCAGATAGAATGATCCAATCAATCTAGTTAGCCAGGAAGATGACCAGGGGCTGGGATATCATCTGTAAGGTGATGAGACCAGCCTGATGTCATGGTGCTGAGATGGCAGCCTGTGTACAGGCATCCTTGATTGGGAGACAGCGTCAGCGTGCGTGGCAGCGAAAGATATTTTTAGCAATGCATGAGTCAGCCTGTTTCATCTTCTGTTACGTAATCTGACATGCCAATAAAATCCAAGCTATTGGGTGCTGGCTGCCCGCCCAGCACCCGGACCCAGGTCCCATGGCACTGTCGGTTGGAGAGACCCGGATCCCACACCAGCACCGGCTGCATCTTCCGCTGGTTATCTAGATCGCGCTATCTCCCCACTGTGTCAGGCGCGCCGTATGCAGGCCTGCAGTTGCTGGCGTTACCAGCACCTTCCATGTAGGGCAAGGAGGCCTTGCATGGGTACCTTGGCTACCAATTAGGAGGTTTATGTGTGGCCTTGCAGAGGCAGAAAGCGTGCACTTGCGCATCTTGGCTTGTTATGGTCACGATGGGCGTGGATTCGACCGTTTGGGCCGGATACAGCGCTGTATCGATAAAGGTTGCTGTTCCGTATGGGGAAGGCCGGATCCGACGTATCGGTTGCTGCTGCAGACCGTGGGTCGCCGGCAGGGCCAGCTACTGTTGTTCCACCTGGGCCAATGCACGTCACGGGGCCAACATTGTTCGGATTTGACGCATGGTCATAGGTGGAGACAGACAGTCGGTCGCCATGGCTCTGGAACCGGCCACAGACCAGAAACACCGAAACGGAGCAACAGAGCAACAGACAACAGACCAAATACAACAGACTACAGAACAACCGAGTATCCGAACAACAGAGCCCGCCAACTACACAAGCCGAAACAGACATGGAACAGCACACAATCGCACCCAGCAGCACACCACCAGAACGGTTGGGCGTGGCTCCGTCTACTATGCACGTTGCACCTGCTCACTTGTGCGGTGGGCCGCTTTCTGGCGGGGTTTAGCCTGGCTCGTCCCATCGGTAGCGGACTGGTTGAGCCGGTTGTGGGATGTTGTAGATGGAACCGGGGCTTATGGCTTGTTTTGGTGGGGCATCCGTTGTACTTGTCAACAGTTCGGGCTCGGACTTGGGTGCGTAGGCAAACGTAAACACCCGGAAAGCAGCTGGGTGGTGTCATGTTATGGGTACCTCTGGGGTCCCCGTGTTTTGAAGCAGAAACATCTTGCCACCGGCTGTGGCAGGTGCCACACCGCCTATGGAGCTCGTGGTGGTTCCTGGAACGTGGTAGCAGTGCGCTAGGGTGCGACCTTTGGGTATTGAGTACTCTCATGGCCCTAACCTCGGACTATGTGCCTATCAGAGATTGCAGAGTGCTGGGGAATGCCGTTTGCCATTCCTGGAAGCTTCGACAGATTTGATTGACCCGCAACTTTTTGTACCAGATGCTTCCTGGGATGGACAGTCCATGGCTTGGAACTATACTAGCTGAGGGTGCAAAACCTGCCAATGTGGAGAGTCGTCATGACACAGTGCAAAAGAGATAACGTTGGAGTACAGAAACTCTACTCCAGTAACAGACGAGGCCATTTCGAAGCCATACGGGGGAAATTGGTAATCGGTGCCTCTGAACTATTGTGTGAGTGTAAATCCAGGTAGTATCAGAGAACACAGAAGTACCATCAAAAGACTTGAAAGAATCAAAAGACTTGAAAGAATCAAAAGATATGAAAGAATAAAAACACATCAAAAACTGGACCACTGCTACCTTTGAACCATTATAAACTTTCTGACTTTGGAGGCAATTCTCTGCTCAATCTATAAATTGAAAATGAACGATTCTGAGGTGCTTAAAAATGGTAAAAATCATCGATACTTATCTTACCAATGGAGCAGTCATCGAAGAATTGTTGAGATGATCTCAGAGAACTCAGGCAACCCTCATACGAGTATTGATCGCATGTTGGATTCAATACCATCTAATATGTCTTCGAAGCTTTGGTAATTCGTTGCATAAAGTACAGTACAATACTTTCATCAAATATGAAGCTGAAGATCCATATTCGAGGAGTAATTTACCACTAATAAAACATTCGTGAGTAATTAATAATTTGGTAAATCTAGGGATTGTAGTATTTCAAAGCAAAACAAGCTTCTCTGCTTTTTCTGATGCTGACTACATATGGATAAACCGTCGGAAAAATGCTTCATCCTGGTCGGCATAGATGATTCAAATGATGAATGGCCTTCTATGCAGATGATGCCCAAATTACATGGAACTGTATGTTTTGGCTTCTATCAAGATATACTCTATAAATAATTTGATGATCAATTAACAAAATTAGTCACGCTATAATCATTCCCCAATGGGGAAATCAATAAACTTGCCAAGTATAGAAGGAAATATGTGATCAAGTTAATTAGATCTACAAACACTTCAGGGAAGAAGGCCTTGCTTAACCGGAAGATTTATATTATGTCATTATTTAGTCTTTATTCTATTGTACATTTACCAACATTCGTAACCACCATCGACCACTAAGTTGTGACCTGTAGTGTAAGAAGATGCACTGTCACTTGCCAAGTAAAGAATGGAGCCAACAAATTCTTTTGGCTCGGCCATTCTGTGTTGAGGAATCTTGGATTCCCAAGCTTCCTTCATCTCTGCGTGGCCAGAGATGACGTTTCTGGTCAATGGAGTCAAAATGTAACCAGGGGACAAAGTGTTCACTCTGATGTTGTATTTGGCCCATTCACAGGCCAAGGAACGAGTCAAGTGAATAACTCCGGCCTTGGACATGTTATAGATACTTTGTGGCTGTGGATCGTTGACGATGGTACCAGACATAGATCCTATCAAAATAATCGAACCCTTCTTGTTGTTTTCAATCAATGGGCGTGCAAATGATTGCGAAACGTAGAAAGCACCCAAACCATTCACCTTCATCAATCCCTCAGCATTGATCGATGGATATTGTTCGGCAGGGAAGTTCTCACAGTAACCAGCACTGTTGATCAATAAGTCTGCGATCTTGTGGTGGTGCTCATTGATGCTAGAGAAGGTGGTCTCCACCGATTCGGAGTCACCAATGTTACAAGACCAAGCGGAAACTTCGCCCACTGGCGACTCGTGCTTTCCCTTCAAGGTCTCTTGACCCCAGGCTAACAACTCCTTTGCTGCAATCTGGGTTCTCTCCAAGTTCATGTCGATAAGGGCGACGTCCGCTCCTTGTGCAAGTAATGCTCTGGAGATCACCTGGGCCAAACCTCCGGACCCCCCGGTAATAATAGCCAATCTTCCGTCCAATCTGAAGTTTGGAACAACGTTGTCGTAGGAGTAATCCATAATGATGATGAGTGATGTAGTATGGTAACGAAGTCGGAAATTCCTGGTTATTTATAGGAAAGCACTCGGTAAAAGAAAAGACTGACTACTTAGCGAATGACGGTCTGACTGGCCGAAAGCAGCAACATGTCGGAGTAGGGCCGGGGAGGAGGTGCAGGGCGGGTGCAGGAAAGCTCTGCACCTTCAGGGTGCCACGCGGCTGGACTGTGTGCATCCAGGCTGTGTGCAGGAATGGATCGGGATCATTCGTTATCGGCAAACACGGCCAGGTGGGTGATGTGCAACCAGGAGCGGCCATCTTAGTGGAGCACGCCAAGCACACCACTGGGGTGTGTTGGGAGGCCCCAGGACCCACCAAGCACACACCCGTGGGCATCCGCTTCCGTGGATAACGGTCTCCGGGAACCAAAAATCCGGGATTGCTCATGGGTCCTCGGTCCATGACGTAATGGGACTTCGCGTCAAAAGAATCGAGTAAAAAGAAAGTGCCCGCGCAAGATTACAGATTAGATCGTTTCCTCGCCAACCATAGCATGGCAGGGTTCTGCTAAGGCCCATGTAACACCATTGCTTGGGCAATGGCTCGGTTAGGGCCGCTTGTGTCGCTCCGACAGCCGAGTGGCTGCCCTGCTACACCATGGCTGTGTTCCTGGGACTCCGTTCCAATGACGCAGGGTGACAGAACAGCTGATTGCAGGTTCGGAGCGGAGTTTACATGTTTCATGGCTGCTGTTGGATGCAGAAATCTATATACAAAACTCCCGACAGTTCACCCATGGGGCTTATCCAATAAATACGCCTTAGTAATAAAAGTCCGCCTTAGCCCCACCGTGGGAGGCGGGCCCAACATTACATTGTGAAGGGAGACGATGGAGGTGTGGTGTAAAGTCTGGGGTAATCGGCAGGGGCCCACATCGGGAAACTCGGGGATAACCAGAAATTCTGGGGTAGCCACCTGGAAACGTTGAGGTTATCGCTGGAACTGCTGTGGTGATTGGACCCCCTGGTGTTTAGGGGGTGATGGGAAAGGGGGTTTGCTCACGTGCGCGGAACGCTCTAAACCCACGGCAAGTCACGTGATCTCACATGTAAAGTGCTAATTTTGGGTTGGGGGCCCCCTTCCACGATGCTGTCCAGGCTATGGCTGGCCCGGGACTCTTGGTAAGAACAGGCGAGTAGGGCAACTCGGCTAGTGCAACGGTCATCTAACGGCTTGCTTGCGGTAGATCTCATGAGGTGACTTTTCATGCCCTTCGCACAGGCAAGCCAAGTGGAAAACACCGAGAACTTTCAAGAAATCAAAAAGACCAGAGTGATGTAGACTGAGTGCCAGGAATTTCGGCCCACGATTGTACTCTACAAGGCACCCTTGACCCTTCTTGGTAGATCCGTCTAGTTGCTTGTGTGATGATCCTGTATATTTTCTGTTGAGGTTATATCCATTAGTAGCAGTTTATGTGTATGAATCAGTCATTGATTCATAGTTTCTTATGTGTAGATTAGTTTATCAACTCTAAGCAATAAAAGCTTGAGTGTGTGGTTTTATAAGAATTTTAAACTCGACGTGAATCAAGCACCATTTCAAAATGAATTGATCCTGCTTTTAAACTCACATTCATGCATTGGAAGCTCTCATTCCTTAGTTTCTTGCATTCTTTGCAAGCGTTCCAAGTTTCTTGCATCACGCTTGGCTTGCTCTCTGTCCATTCTTAAGTTGGCCCATGCCCTGATTCTTTCTCCGTATATCAAACAGATCACAGGGAATGGTAATCCTAATACCAAAGCGAGAAAGGCACACATCGTATTACCCCAGCCATAGTCCAACCTTTGGTACATTTGTTTGGCAAATAGCGGGAAGCCAAAGCCAAACAACAGCCTAAACACCGCAGCAGCAGCAATAGAACTAGCAGCGAACCGATTGTTCATATCGATAAGATAGTTCTGAATGGTTTGAAAAACGGCAATAAAAGAAAAGGCAAAAATCGCCGACCCAATAGATGGCATTATCCAATGAAGGTGTTTTTGAGCAGACCAACCATACCAAATTAACCCAACGGGAATTCCTACTGCTGCATAACACAAACAGGGAATTCTAAATTCCGGTTTCAGAACTCCACCGTTGCGTGCTGTCATTCTCTTGTAAGTGACTTGAATCATGTATGTCCAGAATAGCGTTCCAATAACGTACCCCACACCCATGGGAATAAACATTAACCCTGAGATTCCAACAGAATAGCCGTAAATGCCTCTGAAAACATCGGGAAAGGTGACAATCATAAGATACATGAAGCCATAGACGAAGGCCATAAACACCCCAAGACCCAAGACCATGGGATGTGTTGCAAGTAGCTTGATAGGACGACTCATTTGGACAGAAATCCGTTCCCAAGTGGTTTCTCCGTTGGCAACCTCGAAAATGGTATGAAGGTGTTCATTGCCTGTCAATTTCCTTAGTTTTTTGCATTTATCCCGAAGTAATTTGGGAGAGTACGTTTCACGAAGCAAGAGGGTACCTACTACCGCCACAAACCCATTGAAAATGGCTAGCACATAAAACACCCAATGCCAGGTTTTTTCTTGCACGATGAAGCTAGAAATCACAGGTGCTAGAACTGGACCCAAAGTGGGTGCAATGGAGTACGAGGCCAATGCAAGTAAACGATGTTCATCACTCCATATATCAGCCAAAGTACCTGCTCCGACATTCAATGGTGCACATCCACCTAGACCACCAAAGAACCGAAGCACACATAGTTGGGCAGGAGTCTTGACGAACCCACATCCCAAATTGAAGAAGAAATTCACCCAGATGGAGATGTTTAGCACGGGACGACGTCCGATTTGGTCGCTTTCCGAGAGTGGCGCAATGACCAAAGGGCCAAGGGCCCACGAGAGGATCATGATGGAGATGCTGAGAGTGGCCACGGTGGGTGTCATGTCCAAGTCATCAGCTATCCATGTCATTGCTGGCGAGAGCATGGAGGACGACATGGGTGAAACCAAGCTGTATACCGCCACAACCATGGTGGCTATGACTTTGGAGCGCATGGACCAATTCCTGGGGTATTCAGGGTCATCTGGTCCCTCCCAAGTCACCAATTCGGGGTCTTCGTCCACGAACTCTGCGCCAAAGTCCTTGGTGGGCACCGAGATATCTGGAATGGACTCGTAGAGTGGTTTTTCTTCGGGTATGGGGGACTGTTCGGGTGAGGTTTCAACCTCCGGGATCTTGGAGCCCCTGCGATAATGATGGGACCTGACGGACGCCTGGCGGTCTAGCTCGTTCTGGATTCTCAGCGAGAGTTTGGAGAGTACTGTGGTACGCGACATAGTACGCCGGAGGTTGATGCTCAGCTCTTCCATGTCGCCATAGATATCTCGCACAGAGTAGGCCAGGACCATACGGCTGAGATTGGTGGAGTCGATGGACGAACCACCCCAAGACCGCAACGACTGGCCCAAGGAGGTGATGGAGGACCCTCTGCCGCGGGCCAGCATGGCTGCGCCCGAGGCGCCTCGGGGCCGTTTGGCGTTGGTGTCTTGAAGCATACGTGGAGGTTGAGCTTCATGATGAGATGCTTCGGAGTCGAGCGAGTCGGAGGACTTGTTGGAGTGCTTGGGGACAATAGGAGAGGCCGGCACCGGACCAGGGCCGGAGGCCCGAGAGTCCAATGTGATCTGCGATCCCCGAGACTCGTTGTTGTAGGGGTCCATGGCTATTTGGAGGAGAAGATGCTTTGCTAGATATTTAATTATGACTCTTTCAAATCTCGTGATGCCATGCGATACAGATCAAGTGACTTGATAAAGGTCCACACAAAAGGCCCCCTGCTCTTACCACCCGCCGGTGTGTCCTCACTTGCTCCACCAGCTCCTATTGTCTGTTACTAGCAGCCAGGCCGGGACAAAGCAGCGACAACGCAGTGATGGGCCAGTGCTTTTGCTATTTGCGGCAACTCCCTTTACCCCCCAAGCAGGTGAGTGCGCGCATTGGGAGTAGAGGGGAGGGTTTCCGGGGTAGTTCCGCACTTTTCAGTGCCACGTTTGACACCTGAGAGCTTCTGGAGGATTAGGGTTAGGGTTTAGGGTGAGGATTTATCCGAGGGACGGGCCGGAGACCAGAGCCTTTCGGGACCGGGGCTGATTGCTGGCCACTGATGGTGGAGTTCCGCCAGTGCACATGCTCCAAAGGTTCTAGAGGCTTCTCTGTGTGCCCCATGGCCCCATGGCCCCATGGCCCCATGGCCCTTGCACGATAACGCTTGGGTTGCGCGCAATAGACAGTGAGCAAGGCCACGAAGTGGAGCAATGTGGCCCACGTTCTGGAAACTTCGCCGGACTATGTAACTATTGAGCAATTGAGCAGTCGAACATTTCAAGCCGTCACATGGCCTTTGCTGCAGCCACTAACCGGGACTTTCGTGGTGGTTATTTTGTCACTTTATGCTGCACTCCATCTGTCGTATCTGTGTGCCGCAACTACGCCAAACAAGGGTAAGGTGCCGATCGCAATATTATTCAGGAGTCAATGAAAAAGTGCTGTGGATGTGAGGGAATGTCTAAAGGCATGCATGCGTTCCCTACCGAGCCTGACTATTTTTTGGATGATCTTTGTGTAGACTTGACTTTGTTTGTTGTACTGGACGTACCTGCTGGTATCAGCGCATTGTGGAGAATGCATTGCACCAAGCGCATTGAACTAGCAGAATCGATTAATCCGACGGATCATCTGATGAATCATCCGATGAATTGAGAGTTTCTTGCTTTAACAATAGGATCTGCCGTCAAAATGATCCCACTCAAGCTCGGGCTTATCTGGTAAGAGGTGACTATTGCATTGATTCCACAAACGGGTACTGGGTAGATTGTCTCGCTCGTGAACAAGTACTGAATCAAAATAACCACCAGCGATTTTTTCACGGTGTTATATAATACGGAGCAAAACAGTCGAATTATTTAATAAGCGAACCAGGTCCAGATAGTCCAGATTTCGGACTCCGGTCCGCTTTCAAGGTACGCTCCTTCTGGTGGAAAAGCCCCAAAAATCAACCCGAACAGTTCTAAATCGCTCCAAATATCCATGCCTACCATTTGATTTCTTCCATACTGAATTACCCACCTCACTTCCGTCCAACCGGAGTTAACTCCCAAACTAGACCCTTGGTCGTGTGCACCCTGGTCCGTCCAAAACAGCTACCGAATTATTACACTTCGGGGTCCAAACTTTTCCAGTACCTGAGATTTCTCCAGTACGAACTTACGGAGATATCACATATCTCTAATTGGTGTCGCCGTAGCCTCTCACCTTAGCATGTACCCTCTTTTCTTTCTTCTTGTTCTTATTATCCCGGTAGACGAGGATGTCGCGTCTTCCCCAGATCTGTCGCGTTAATGTCGCATGAGTTGTCATCACTTGATCCTTCAACTATTTTCCTTACCATCAACCCGATGAACTTTATCAAGAAGCTCATAGGCGTGCAAGTCACAGATGAAGTGGCCCTGATCCCTTCCGGAAAGTTCTTCTTGACCAGACTGCCCCGACTGCCAAAGGGAGAGTTGGAGTGCTTATACAACGACGCCTTTGCTTCTATTCGCCAAACAGCAAACCCTTTCTACTATCAGTTGTGCATCACCAGGGTGTTTGAAGAGGGTGAAATAGATGCTGATGGCGCCAACGACGACGATTACGACGAAGAGGACAACTTTGAGGACCACGATGTTCCACGTTCAATCAACGACTCCACAACATCCAAAGACGAATGGACCTTTGCCTTAACGCGAGATATCCTGGTCCATTACGACGAGCGAGCTAATGGCGTGCGTGCACTTGTATGGTTAGACTTGAATGGGGATGAGGGTGACCAGTTTGAATTCAGGGTGGATGAGGACGTGAAGTTGGGCGAGGTTGAGTCATTTGTGACTGCGGTCTATAGATGCGTTTACGAACTGCAGTATGAGACCAGTGGCCAGGGGATCCCCAGAAAGGAGTTGGAGGAGCTGACGAAGAGCACACCATTATTTTTCGAGTAATTCGGCTTCACTCCAGCCAGTTTGTCCAAATATTTTCTCGATTACCCTTGGCAGTATGTACATCCTCTTCGGAATATTGCAGGCTATCAATGCGAAGAAGCGGATCTACAAGGCTACTACAAGAAGTGTGCAAGGTTCCAAGGCGTTAAAGACTAGAACTAAGCTCATTAAGGGTACTGTGGATGTGATTCCAAAAGTGTATCATTGATGATGACTATATATGCATCGACATAGACTGATGGAGGTATTTCTTACCGGTTTAAGCCTACCATTGGAGCTCCTCTGTGGTTGGTCAAATCCATTTTTTGAATTGGTTTTCAACATTATTGGCAAGGTGGTAAAATTTTCATTACATGCAATAATTATCGAGGGAATTTAACATCATAGGATGTGAAATAAAGAAGCCTCCGAATCGTACCTTTCCACTACCGCCTTTTGGATGATTTATAACACTATTGCTTGGACATTGCTCGAGCTCGCAGGTTCGTAGTTTGAACCTGCCACATGATACTTTTCGATTCTTATCCGTCATATCCATGCGGTACATCTAATTATTTTAATTGAATTTAGAAGCAAATTTAATAAACCCAAGGGGTGAAATGGAGCCAAGTAGCTTACTGAACTGTAGCAGGCGCAATCTATTTGAGATCCAGTCATCAACAGATCGAACATTGTAGCCTGCCACCAGTCGTTACTGGCCTTATTCACTCGAATTCAACATCTATTAAGTACTTTCTTGCTTTAAGTACTCACTTGAACCCCAAAGATCTCTTGAATTCCTGGACAAAAAGGATTCTATAGGCATTTACCTTGTGCCAGGTAGTAGGTACGTAGTCCAGAGCATGCTTCATCTCACCTTCAAGAGGAACGTAAGGTATTTTGTTTATTCTGGCATGTATCTTGCGGACCCAGTTATGAAATCCGTGAGACTGGAGCAACCTTCGGTAGAGTAGTTCCTCTAAATTCATGGTGATACTCTACCATCTATGATCTTAGTTGCCCTCAACATCATCGAGTCAGGTGATGAAGATCACATGAAAAAAGTTTGACAAACACGTGATATTTAGTGTGAGTGGCATGTCGCACGACGACATTGTCCTTCCTAATGAGGATCTTTGTAAACATAAACGACATAAACAACAACAGATAAACCTCCATCATCCTCGTCCGCCCCAAAGCTTCCACCATCCTCCAAGTTACGTCTTCCCAAGGCTCTCCGGAATCAATACTGGCCGGTTCCTGTTTTCTGAACTATCCTCAAAGTTTGCCGATCAAATCCGGACCTCTCACCCTTATCAACCCCACTTGTGGAAAAAGGTCCTAGCATAGCAGAATTGAAGAAACTTTGGTAATCAGCCTATTATTGATACTAATCCTGAAGAATTGGCTTTTTAATAACGAAAAAACTTCATTTTCAGGCTTCGAACAACCCCAGTGAAATTTTCAGGCAATTTCAAGTGTTTACTCAATCACTTTCAAACCAATACCAAACACCAAACCAGTTTTATCTGGAGGAGATTTCCTCTGAGCTTTACTATTTCATAAATCATCTCACATAACCTATTATTTGAGTCACAATGAATCCTTCATTTGAACTACCGGATCAAATCCTTGATGATGAGGACTTCAACTTGGACTGGAATGACATGGTAGACGATGGCAGACACCCAGCAATGAATATCGATTTTATTACCAATGACATAGAACCAACCAAACAGCATCCCAAATCCCTCCATTCTGCATTGTCATCCTCCACCAGCCTAACCCCCATAGACCTCAATTCCAACCTAGTTCTTCATCCAAGCAAATCGAACCCAATAACCAATGAACTTTTCCTGTCTTCATCTACATCAAACGAGCTTTTCCAAGTCACTAATAATATGAGGCGATTTGCTCCCCGAAAGAGCCAATTTGACATTTTCGGAAGTGAAGAAGATAGTATTTTCTCTTCCAAGAGATTGAATAACAATAAAATAGAAAAAATGATGGAGATGAGCTACTCAAAGAAAAATACCCAGCAACAATTTCTCCTTCAAGATAACGTTTACGACCATAAAATTAATGAGATGATGAGAAACATGGATACAGACTTTGAGCTTGATGATCAATTGAGAACAAGATTTTATAAAGGAAGATTTTCTAAAGAGTCTGATGGCTTGGAATTACTGTTGAACAGTTATCTTGATCAGGAAAATTCTACATCGAATGAGAACAAAGAGAATCTTAGTCCATACCCAGATCCATTAAAAACTGTGTTGAACAAAGAAGCAAACTCAATCAAAAAGTCAAACAAAATCTTTTTCAAATCACCCAGAAGAAACACTTCAATTCCAGTACTCAAACCTTTATCAAATATTACCAACCTCGATAGGAAAGATTTCACAGTTAAAAAAGATACTCTTTCGCCGAAGAGAATTTGCATCCCCAAGCATAAAAACAACATACCATTGAAACCAGCCATCAGATATCATGATTCAAAACTTAACATATACATGGTGGATTCTCTGTCTGGTTTAATAAACGATGCAACTAAGTTCGGGACCGAATTAAATGCTTCAAACTGTGAGGACTTCCCATTACCAGAGGATTCCAACGAGATCGTACAAATTCCGACTAATGATGATAAGTCCAAAACTCCAAAGATGGCCATAATAAAGGTGCTCTCCAGTAAATTTTTCAGGAGGAAACAACCAGCACCTAAAAAAGAGCAAAGTCCTGTTGTATTCCAAGAAGAGCAAAGGCTTGGATTCTACACACCAGAGGAGTTCGAGAAGTACAAAACAGGCAGGAGTGAGACGAATGTGGTGGAAAAGGGTTCAAAACAGGAAAAGAAACAAGTCAAATGGGCCGACGAGCTTGAATGGTGAGCACGCCTGTACACTAGAAAGCCATTCAAATACGCTTGACTCCTCGAAATGATCTCCCAAGATCGTCAAAATCTTGAGGGCAATGACGTGGGCGTTAGCGAGGATTTTATTCTGGCCAACTTGGAGAAGTTGGACTTAAGATATATGCATATATAATTCCTAATATATTATTTAATTCATACTACCACTCAATCAACAAAACCATGGATCCAACAAAGACGAAAATAAATGGGGCTACTTAATGCTCGTAATTAGCTTTTTTCGGAGTATTTTATCAATGTATAATCATATGCTACTCCATGACTTAATTATAGACACCCATCATAATTAAAGGGTCGGCTGAACTAAACCACGGTGCATGCGACTTTGTGCTTCATGACCCATGTTAGGGGTTGTTAAAAGGCAGGAGGTGCCACCAAAATTTTTCAGTGAAACTCACTGCCCACGTCCTTGATTCATGTGCCAGCAAGGCCCATTTGACGGTAAGAAATGTCGCGACGCTCCTATTAATAGACGGAAGATGTCGTGCGACCTGAGACGCGACCCCACCCGCGCACGTGATCTATACGCGGCCAAGTGTTGATAAACGCCAAACGGACACATACGATCAACTTTACTGCCAACATGTCTACCTTTTTCGATGAAATGAAAAAGTCCTTCGCGGACGTTCCAATCGCCGATTCCAAGATCGACACCGCCGCCTTTTTGGAGGCCTCCGAGTCTCTCGTCAAGCTCTTTGACTTGTTGGGCTCGTCTGCCTTTGCTGTGGTCCAGAAGGACATGACCGGCAACATCACCAAGATCCGTACCAAGTTGTTGGAGGATCCTGCTGGTGCCAGCACATTGCAAGACTTGATCTTGTCTGAGGCTGCCGGCAAGACCAAGACCGCCACTCAGGGTTTATTGTGGTTGTCCAGAGGTTTGGAGTTCACCGCCCAAGCCATGAGAGAAACCGTCGACAATGCCGGTTCTGAGCTCACCAAGACCTTCACCGATGCTTACAGCAAGACCTTGAGTCAGTACCACGGTATGTTGATCAAGCCTGTCTTCAAGTTGGCCATGAAGGCTTGCCCTTACAGAAAGGACTTCTTCGAGAAGTTGGGTGCCGACCAAGCTAGAGTTGCTGAGCAATTGGGTGTTTGGTTGAAGGCTTTGGAGAACTGCGTGAAGATCATTATGGACTTCTTTACTTCTGGTAACTACGGTAAAGGTTTGTAGACAATTTCTGACAATAAACGAGGGCTATGCCCAAAATAGATGAAATATCGTAGCCATCGGAAATTTGATTACGAATCCTTCTTTTGGTGTTCTGAATAAGTGAAGGCACGGCTTTGGATCCGTTTTGCATTGGTGAAATCGGCTTGAAGCTACGCTTGAATCATTTTTAGCAAATAGGCTTATAAATATCTATGTACAAAATCACAACTTGATCAGGCGCCTCAAGACAGCGCTGGATAATGTGACCAAAGCAATTACTGGGAATCAAACAATGTCCTTTGCTCACTGCAAAGAAGCTATCATCCTAACATAATCAAGGGCCAAGGAAACGTCCAAACCCTCGAAATCTAACTTCTAACGACTTCGCTAGTTTATATTAGAGCATTTTAATAACGAAATCTTAATTTTCTTGCTCTATTTCACCTATTTTCTGCGTTTCTTGCATCAACTCATATAACTGTCCGATCTGTTCGGGCGACATCTTGTCAAGGTCTTGTTTACCCAATTTACCGTCCATCCACGAGCCGCCATCAATGGATTTCAAGTAGTCTTGCCATTCTGTCAAAAACCCCACGATGTGAAGCGGGTTGTCGGTACTCTTATGGGCCTTGAATTCCGCCTTCACATATTGATCTCCAAGAGGCCTTAATTCTGCAGGCAACTTGTGCACGTGGGCACGCAAAATGGCCTTATACAACAGGAGAGGTGGGAGAAGAGGAGAAGTGGCTCTTTCTGGTCTCCGGGGTCTGACTAGCTTAACAAGTGTAGGTCTCATTAGTTACTCTCTGTGAAGGTGGACAATAAATCCTTATAGTATCATGTGACGACAGAGCACGTGACAACACATGTGGTGAAATATTAGGAGATAGTCTGTTTAACAGGACTTAAGGGTCAATTGATCGACTCCAGCAATCAAACAGTACCATATGCTCCAAAATGTGTTTCCAGGGAGAAGAAAAGCATTTTGATGTAATATTAATGGCGTTGGTTTAAGTTAAAGAAATTCGCTGCCCTACATATATCAAAAACAGAGCATAATGGAACAGAAATGTACCCACTGGTATAAACGGATTTGGGGTGTTGTCTAGACCAATGTAGAGACTAGGTGATGTTTGCAGCCTCTAGTGAATTGACTGAGCCGATTGTCAAGCCTCTTCAAAGAAGCATCGAAAAAAATGCACTGCTGGTACCCCAGATTCATGGCAAGAACAATACATCTGGAGTGGCGGCAGGATTACGGAATCCCGGTGATGAGAAGGAATTTTAAGCCTTCAAAGAGCAAACACCGTCGGCTTCTCTCGAGGGATCGCCAATTTTCATTGAACTCAGAGGGAGACCTACGATGCAAACCGACCAATTGACTTCTTCTCCACATCAGAAAAACTCGGAAGCAGGCAGCCTTGATGTAGTTGCCTTGAAATCACACCTAAGGACATACTTTCGGAGCCAAGAACTCCAGGTTACATGGCCCCAGTAGATATTTTAGGCCATGCAGGATCACCGTAAATATTGTACGGCCCCTAAAAGAACAATAAATGCCACCTTAGTGTAAACAGAGTTTCCCGATCCAGAACACCCCATTTTCTGCCTGCTCCCGCCTACAAGACAAAACTCCGTATAGGGTAAGGAACATGCCTGGATCCCACCTGCATATAGCCCGACCACCAACACTTTCCTAATAGGGAAGCTAAAGTGCACTTCCTATTCAGGAAATGATGTATCGACGGCATTACCCAATTCAGACAGCAGGGAAGACGAAGGCTACCAGTGACAAACTCCTTATAAGGTGCCCTAAACCCAGAGCCCTTTGGAGCCCAAAATCTTTCCTCGTAACTCGTTCTATTCAGTTCTTGCCCATTTCTTTGGTTTTTCACCTCAGACCTCCAAGACCTTTTCGCAGCAACCATGAGACTTGGTTCAATAATAACACTCGTTAGCTTAACTGCTGGATTGGTCCACGCTGCTTCAGCAGATGAAAAGAGAGACATCTTGTCTTCCATTGACAAGATTGCTCAATCCGACAAGAGAGATTTGTCTGACCTTATAGAGCAATTTTCCAGCTCTGACCTCCAAGGTTTAATCGAAAAAGTGTCCTCCACAAAACTCACCCCCGAAGACATTAGCAATGCCATTGCTGCCAACAATATCACTGCATCTAATATCATCAGCGCATTGAAGAGCTCCGAATTAGCCTCTAAGTTCTACGGCTCTGTAGCCAAGGACCCAGCATTGTTGAGTTCTGCTCTTAACTACGCCAAGTTATTCCTCAATAACAAGAGAGATGTGATCGATGAGGAAGATGAAATCGTCACCAGAGATGAAGATCTCATTGCCTCAGCCTACCAATTGTTGGAGGAGTCTGGCTTGTCTTCTTACTTGACTAGCTCAATCTTGACCAATGAAAAGTTCAGAGATGCCGCCACTTCTTTATTTTCTACCGTGGCTTCCAACGGTGACTTTTCCAAACTTTATGATACTATCAAGCAGTCTGGTATTGCTGACGAGATTCTCTCATCCGTATTGAAGAACAAATCTCAACGTGACTTACTTGCTCAAGAATTGAGCAACGTTAACTTGGACAAGAGGGCTGCCGTCGACAATGTTCTTGATGCCTTGTTGGGTTCAGGGCCATCTTCTAATGCTGCATCTGATAACGTTCCACCTGTCGGCACCTCTACTCCTTCCACAGCTCCTGCTCCAAAACTGAGCGTAGCACCTGTCCAGTCCAACACTCCGGCTGCTTCTGTCAGTCAAAGATTGACCCCAACAACCAAGGCTGCTGCTCCAACTACCACCGACGCAGGATTAGGAGGTCTTTTCGGTGACATTTTTGGACCACCTTCCAACGCAACCACCGCCACCCCAACCAAAGCTCAACAAACTGGGGGAGGATTAGGTGACATCTTCGGTGACATCTTTGGCCCAGCTCCAAACAATACCGCTGTTGCTGCTCCTGTCCAAACAGGTGATATTTTCGGAAGTATTTTTGATGACATTTTCGGCCCCCCATCCAACAACACCGTTCCAAAGCCAGTTTCTAGTGGAAACCTCTTTGAAGACATTCTTAGTGAGCTTTTCGGCCCACCATCCAACTCTACAACCCCAAACACTGCTCTGCTTTCCTTCGGTGACATTTTCAACGAGTTGATCAACGATTTATTCGGCCCAGCAACTCTCTCTACAACTCCATCCACCGGTGGATCTGGAAGTCTTCTTTCTGATATTTTTGGAATTGTTGGTAGTGTTGTTTCCTCTCTCTTGGGAAGCCTCGAGGGTGAACTTTCTCACCTTGACTTTGGCCACATCATTGAAGAGGCCCTCTCTGCTTTGTTCGGAGGCATTTCTTCCAGTTCAGGTTCTTCTTCCGGTGGTTCTTTCTCAAGTTTCTTGGAAGAGCTTATCAATGACTTATTTGGCCCATCCACAAACACTGGTTCTACTGGTGCCGGATTCAGTCTCTCTGGTTTGCTTGGAGAAATTTTGAACTCATTGGTAAACAGCTTGTTCGGAGGAGCCGGCTCATCCAGCTCAGGAATCACCCCTGTTGGAAACAACAGTGTGTTTGGTAGCAAGGGCCAAGTCTGCTGCTGCAGTGTTAACAAGACTCAGAAACAACAAAAGAGAGCTCTTAGAAAGCACCTCAAGAGAGAAATCAGAAGAGCTTTGACCAAGAGAGCTCGTGAAATGACTGCTGAAGACTTCATCTAATTTCTTCAATTAATACCATGTAAGATAAGATACCAATAAATGTTGTATAATAATCCTTGTAATCAACACAATACTACACGAGAGCAACACCACCAAAGAGGTCCCAAGAAGAGAGTTTGTGGCTAGGGGGAATCCGAGTAGACCAGATTTACACCAGGTTACCCAGCGAGGTGTTACAGCCTGTGTCTTTTTAAGATGTATTTCCGCAATTTCGGTAAGCCTCTTCACTGCGATACACGAGGTTCAAGCCACTATAACCAAGATGCAATATGAGGCGTACTATTGTCTAAGTCCGAAGTGAACACTGAACAGAAAGATACAAAAGAGAACTAATGAATCCAGTGAAAACAAAAACAAAAATGTTTCGGCTGCATTCAGTTCCGAAATGGCAATTTTTCAAAATTTCCCTTCCTAGGAAATTTTTAAAGGAGCAGGTGAGAATGAAGTGGAAGTTGCCTGAATGGAACCTTAACGAATGGATCATAAACAGGGATTTGCTACAAGCGGACCGAATGGCACAAAAGCTTGATGGTTCATGCATTACCCCAGTTTTCATCTCTGGTACGATTTTGGTGGCCGAAATCTCCTATAGTTCTTCATGGAGTGGAAATACTTCCAACAATGGAAATTCAAGCTAACGGGGTTTTGAGATGCCTGATTTTCGATACCGAATGTTAAAGTAACTGCAAAATGTAACGTCAACACATCCAATGAAGGGAAGCCCCTAACTTGTGCTATTTCCACGAAGTACAGGGGTAGTTACTTGCCATTTGCCTAGATTGGATGATTGGATGTAATATTTCACGAGTAATTGTAGTGTAGATTTTACCACACAATCAGCTGTACTTATTCTGGAAGCAATTAATTTAGCCAATTGCCTCTCATTCAATGAAATAAAATCGAAGAGAGTAATTCAATTGACACTCCGGACTGGTTAATGGGTATAGCATGAAATATGCTCATGCATGCTTTTTTAACTTTAAGGACAACCTAAGTTTTGCAAGCCAGGTGGGGTTACTTCGGGAACTCTCAAAACGACTTCAGTTTCTAGAATGCCCGACCAGGCTGCCATCGGCCCCTAACCATTTTACCCAGACCTGGGGCAATAGCCAACGTTAGCACAGTTTAGTCGAAATCCGGTATTGTCCTGAGCAAACAATATGGCCACATTAAACCACGCCCCCAATGCGGAAGGATGGGCTGGAAGTCGGGCATCGTATATTTCCGTATTCTACAGCCAAGGTTCATACACCGACTAGGGATTATACTGAAGACATTGCCGTTTTGGGCAATGTTGCAGCTGTCCGAATGCGGAAAGATGCCGTGAGGTGCGAGGCTGCCAGGTGCGAGGGAATGGGGTCGCTGGCATGGCCAGGGAGGCGGAAATTTGATGAAAGCAGCAAGCTAGTTGGTTTTCTGGCCAACTGTGTGGCTCTAGTCTCCAGAAGCTGAATTTCCCGAGATTCAGGGGACCTCTGAAGGACTTGGGCCACAAGCCCTAAATCTGCCACCCATCACATCACGTGCCACTGCCTATTCGGGCAATTTGCCAGACGGCCATTGCATTACCCCAACAGGGAATACTGCACCCAGTCCCCACCCAAACCCTCACGGAATTTCCGTTTCCGGCGGTGTCCACTGGCACCAATTTAACCGATTGGGAAAGATTCGTTATTGCCCGATCCGGCAAGTGTGTCTGCGACCCTCCCAGCGGCCTATATCTTAGGCTCATATCCTCCCTTCTGTCAACCTCCCATACCTTTTCGCAACAAACTTCTGAAAGATTCCCCTTTCATTCCTTCGTTTACTTTCTGTTCTTGTCTGATGCAAGTGTAAGGTCAATTGGTTAGAATGAGAATCACAACCGTTGTCAGCACTGTATTAGCCACCTCGGCCGTTGCCAATGCACTCGAGGATGCCGAGAAGAGATCGTTCCTTGACAATTTGTTCGGAAGCGCAAAGGCAGCTCCTGCCGTTCCAGCTCCAGCTCCTGCTGCCGCTCCAGCAGCTGCTCCAGCCCCAGCTCCAGCTGCTTCGCAGCCAGGCAATCCTAATGGAGCCGCAGCTCCAGTGGCTTCCACCGGCGCTCCTTCCTTCTTGGACGATATACCCAACTTGATCTCCAGCTCCAGCTCCTCCGCATCCAACAGTTCAAGTTCCAGCTCTAGTTCCAGCTCCAGCTCCAGCTCCAGTTCAAGCTCCAGTTCCAGTTCCAGTTCTAGCTCCAGTTCTAGTTCTGCCATCTCCAGCTCTAGCTCCCTCCATAGCTCCAGCTCCGCTTCACATTCAGGCTCTGGATCCCTGTCCAAGGGTTTCTTCGCCGACTTATTGGGAACCTCCAACGATGCTTCTAGTGGCACTTCCAGCTCCTCCGAAACCTCCAGTGAATCTTCCTCAAGCGAGGCTTCCTCAAGCTCTTCTTCGTCCGAAGTTTCCTCCTCCTCATCGGTCCACAGCTCCAGCTCCAGCTCAGCTTCAAACTTCCTTGATGGCTTGTTGGGCACATCTTCAAGCTCTGCTGGAGCCTCCAGCTCGTCCTCCAGCGTGGCTTCTTCCGTTGCCAGCCACTCCAGTTCCGACTTTTTCGGCAAGCTCTTTGGTTCCAGTTCCCAATCTTCTTCTGGTTCCAGCTCCCACTCCTCTTCGAGCTCCCAAGCTTCTAGCTCCAGCCTCGTTGCTTCATCAAGTGCAATTCCATCCAGTTCTACCCACTCCAGCCCTGAAATTGGTCTTTTCGCCTTGTTAGGTGGAAAATCTGGAAATGCTACTTCCACTACCAGTACCAGACCTTCTAGCTCTTCCGGTGCCAACCTTCGTGCTGCTGCCGCTTCTTCCTCTTCCGATGACGATGAAGAATGTGATGACGAAACTACTGCTCCATCTGGCACAGTTGCACCAACTGCCGCTCCTACTGGCAATATTCCAACCTCCGGCATTCCAACCGGCGTTCCTACAGGAATTCCAACCATCCCAAGTGGTGTCCCAAGTGGCCTCCCATCCAGATCTTCCAGCGTTCCATCCTCTACTGATGACGATGAAGAGTGTGAAGAGTCCGATATCCCAACCAGTATTCCTACCGGTGTTCCTACTGGTATTCCAACCGGCATTCCAACTGGCATTCCAACTGGCATTCCAACTGGCATCCCAAGTGGTAACCCATCTGGTGCCTCCAGATCCAGCAACATTCCACGTCCATCTGGTTCATCCTCTGATGACGATGAAGAATGTACCGATGAGCCAACCGGAGTGCCAACTGCAATTCCTACCGGAGGTCCTACCTCCAAGTTGCCTGTTCCAACTGGAAACGCAGGTATCTCCTCCAATGGTGCTATCACTACTGGACGTGGACCTTCGGCCTCAGTAACCTCGAACTCCACCATTCCATCTTCCAGTGATGACGACGAAGAATGTACCGACGAGCCTACTGGTATCCCAACTGGTATTCCAACCGGTATTCCAAGTGGCCTTCCAACCACCAACTCCAACGCTGGTATTCCAACTGGTATCCCAACCGGAATCCCATCTGGTAACGGAACCATTCCAACTGGTCCAAAGAACGGCACTGTTCCATCCTCTTCTGATGATGATGAGGAATGTACCGATGAGCCAACTGGTATTCCAACTGGTCTTCCAACCACTAACTCCAATGCTGGCATTCCAACTGGTATTCCAACTGGTATCCCATCTGGTAACGGAACCATTCCAACTGGCCCTACCAGAAGTGGTGGTGCCGCTCAAACCTCCGATGATGATGAAGAATGTACCGACGAGCCAACTGGTATTCCAACTGGTATTCCAACCGGTATTCCAACCGGTATCCCATCTGGTAACGGAACCATTCCAACTGGCCCCACCAGAAGTGGCCCAGCACAAACTTCCGATGATGATGAAGAATGTACCGATGAGCCAACTGGCATTCCAACTGGTGTTCCAACCACCAACTCCAATGCCGGTATTCCTACCACCAACTCCAACGCTGGTATTCCTACCACCACCAAGAATGGAGGAAACCCAACCGGTACTGCTGCTCCAACTGACGATGATGATGAGAACTGTGACACCACCCCAGGTCCAGCTCCTCAACCTAAGCCAACTACTAGAGTCACCACTGTGACTTCCAACGGCCAGGTCGTCACCACCACCGTGGTCACTACTGCCCCAGCTCCTGCTCCAACCCGTCCTCCAACTCCATGGGATGACGATGGAGAAGATGACTGTGTTACTCAAACCCTCACCACTCACAACACCGTCTACACCACTGTCGTTCCAGGAAACCACGGCTCCGGCTCTGGTTCTAATGGTGCTAATGGTTCTAATGGTTCTAATGGTTCTAAGGGTTCCAATGGATCCAATGGTTCTGGCTCTAGCCATGGCTCTGGCTCTGGTTCTGGTTCTGGCTCTGGTTGGGACGATTGTGAAGAAGTTGCTCCAGGATGGGATCACTCTGGCTCTTCCTCCACTCCAGGAACTGGTTCTGGCTCTGGCTCAGGTTCAGGTTCCGGCTGGTCTTGGGGAAGTGGCTCTGGTTCTGCCCAATGTGACCCAACCTGTGTTTGCTCTGACGACGAGTCCGAAGACGAGTCCTGTGACGGCTGGACTACTGACGAAGAAGATGACTTCCCAAGTCACCCATCTGGAGGCTCTTCTGGCTCTTCTGGTAGCTCCTCTGGCTCCAAGGGTGGCTCTTCAGGAAGTTCTTCAGGAAGCTCTTCCGGTAGCTCCTCTGGTAGCTCCTCTGGAAACTCTTCTGGAAACTCTTCTGGAAACCACTCCAACGATGAGTGTGACGAAGACGAAGACGATACCCCATTCCCAAAACCATCCACCACCGTCAAACCTACCGGCTCCGGCACTGTGACCAAGCCTACTGCCTCCAGCACCACCCAACCCCGTCGTAACGATACCATTCCAATCATCAATGGTACCCACCCATTCATGAACAAGGCCTTGCCAAAGACCAACCTTGAAGCATCTCCTTTATCCGCTAGTGCTGTGCCCGGTAATAACACCGCTTCCCCTGTTGTCCAAGCCAATTCTGCCCAATCCTCATTCTCCTCCATGAGCATCGCCATGGTTGTTGGTTCTGTGGTAGCTTTGGCACTCATGTAACCGCACAGTATAGTTGCCGGACAATTATATGAATATCATGTATCATATTCCCATAATAAAAACTCAGGATAGATACTTTGTGCACGGGCACATTGGTTATATATGCTAGTATGATAATTATACCTGAAAAAAAATGATAATAGAAAATATACTACTGTAGAGAGATCACTTGGTAGGAAACTTGATAACACTTACATTCGACTGATTCTTGCGGTTATACACAGCACGTGATTCATCACGTGCAACATATCACTAGTGGCGTAGGAATTTAGGGTCCCACCTACAGTTATACTCCTCACACGGTAGCATGAACAACAACCATCAGGCGACCGTGACGTTTATCGTCATGTTCATGATGATGAACATCTTCTTCCGGTCCGTGCTTGAACCTGATGTGCCGGAAGAAAGAGTGAAGGCGTTGTATCAGTTCCAGAATCATCTACACAACAACCAGAAGGAATTGGTGAATTCCAACTACACCTCGGGCTATGGAAACATCACTGGGTTGCACCTCTCGTACGAAGATATGAAGAAGGGCAAAAACGCATCAGATTGGCCTCTCCATGAGTATAACCCAGGCCATCCTTGGCAGGAGAACGAACAGTGGTCGTTGCTCCCCAATGTGGTCAGTGAGAGGGTGAAGAAGTTCTGGGGCGTTGACTCAAAGAAGAGAGACTCGAACACAGAAATTCCAGAAAGAGCAGGACTCCAAGATGGACAGGAATCAGCAGGTGGTATGGAACCGATAAAGCTTGTGGATCAGAGCCAGGGGGTTCCCGTTTTTACTCCTCCCAGCGAAGAGACTTACCTCAGAAATATCTCAGGAAAAGCTTACGGAGAATTTGAGCTTCTCGAAAGACTGCTTCCATCCTTTGACTTCGAGCCTCCTAAGTTCCTTCAAGATTACTATATTGACACGAAGTTCAAGGAGGATGAGGAAAAATATGAGAATGACCCGGAAAACAACAATCCACCAGTTCGAATGCACTATGGCGGGCCAGAGGAAGTAAGACTTGGTAATTTTTCAGGAAATGGTGAGATCGGAATAGATATCACCGGACACAGACCCATTTCTTTACCATCTGGCGTCTCTGACAAAAGCAAGCACAAAAATTCGAAAATCCAAATTGATAATGCAATCATTGTCGAGTTGATTCTCACATTAGGTGAAGAATCAACGGCTAAGAACGAATTTTACATGAAGGGAATCTATTTCGTGGATACCGGGTCGATTTTGACTTTAACCAATACAGCGAAGTTTTCAGGAAAATATGGATTACCCCATTTCGCCATGTCAGAGTCAAATTTCGAGTTGGCTAAAACAATAATGGAACATGACTTAAATCAAACATCTCCAGCAGAAATCACTTTTCAAGATATGGATAACAGTGTTTATTTTGGTAACAAGAATTGTGAATTTGTTGGATACTTTCAATTAGAAAAGACAAAGTATACCAAGGAACAATTGAGATTAATAGATGAAGAGCTCCAAAATCCCACCGGTGCTCCATTACCTCAAGTTCCGGAAATCGTGGTCAAGGATTTTCTTATTTATTCACCAGACTGTGGAAAAGTCATAGGCAAAAAAAATGACGTCGCTTTCAAAGGGATAAGATTAGAAATTTGGAAGAGAAGATTGAAAGGTTTAATGTTTGGTGTGTTGATACTTAGTTCCTTCGAGCTATTCTTCTTCCTACGTCAAAGCAACCAGTCAAGAACTCCAGGGGAATTATCAATACTATCTATCAAAACCTTATACATGCTCAGCTTTCAAGGCGCCCTTCTTTCCGCCACTGTTCTTCTTTTGATGTTGAACAGTATATCACTAATAATAAGGGGTGCTACTGCTGCACTTGCAATCGTGTGTGTTGTTTTTGAGCTTAGGTGCATGTCTAGCGTGATTTATACCCAGCATAATGAAAGAGAAATTTCTTGGTGGGACATAATGAGAGGCGGAACAGTAAGCTCGCAAGCAGAACAATCCGAATCCAATGGAACAAATCCAACTCCTGACACACTCCCTACTACTAACCCCCCTCCCACTCAAACAACTCAACCAGAAACCAGAGATCAGGTCAATGAAGAATGGGTTATTATCTCTACTTTTACTAGCGGTCTAGTACTTTTGTTTTTGTCGATTCTGTTCATAGATAGTGCCATGGAGTGGAAGTTGGTTTACAGGAAGATCTTTGAGTACATTTGTTGTTTGGCAATTTCATCGTTCTGGGTTCCTCAATTCTTGAGAAACACATTGAAGAATAGAAGACAATCTTTTGGTTGGGAATTTATCATTGGAATGAGTGTATTGAGATTGATACCACTCTACTATCTTACACTTTACAAGTCAAACATTTTCAGACATTTCTTTGATCCCAACTTAGCGGTGATAATATCTGCATGGGTCGGTCTTCAGGTATTGTTGTTGTATCTTCAATCGGTAACCAGTCCAAGATTTTGGCTTAATGAAAAATGGCTTCCGAAGGCATATGATTATCAAGCGATCCTTGAAATCAAAGATTTGGAGTCTGGAGGGTTTGCTTCAGATTTGCTTGCAAGTATCAAACCAGAAGAAGACGAAGAAGGAATTATCAAGTGTAAGACAACTTGTCCAATTTGTATGACTGACCTAGATCTTCCAATTCTCGCAAATGGAGACGATAGCAAAGCAAGAAAAAAGATCAAAAAGAAGGAGTACATGGTTACACCATGTCATCATGTATTCCACGCTGAATGTCTTGAGAACTGGATGAAATACAAGCTTCAATGTCCTGTTTGCAGAGAAAATCTTCCACCAATATGATTAATTTAGACATACTGGAGTGACCAATCACATTGATTAGAACACGAAAGAATCTAATTAGAGTAAGGAGAACTTATGGACAGGTAGTCAGATATTTTCTAGCTTATGATAACAAGTTGACGAATCAAAGAAGTTTTATTACAAATTTTCTCAACAGTGAAGTTGGTGAAGGAAATAGTTTTTCCATAACTTGAATAAACCAAGCTCGTCAACATTTTCTGAAACTACCTTCAAAAGCCGTTGTTGGAAGAAGAAGTTAGATTGTCTTACGAGATAGTTTTAGTCATGCTTTACGTATTTGCGCAAGGAGCGGCGAAATGTTTTCAGAAAAATCCAATTCTTCCTTGCTCCATGTTTTCAAATACCGAGACATCGTCCGAGCGTAGGGGGGTCATGTACTCAAGTTTAGTATAAACTTGTACTTTACGGGATGATGTTAATTTACGGAATATTGCACGGTCCTTTCAAGTGGTACACAAATTTTCAGATCACGGATTTTGGTGTTGAGAATTGAATTCACAATTATTTTTCGGTGATACGACCCATGCTTCTTTACCAATAGGCCAATGGTGCAAATCCGTGGTTCAGTCTCTTAATATGTCCTCGTACGAGACCGCCGTATCGCACATGCTAGTACTACCGTGGAACCGTGATCAGCCGAAAAATTTAAATCTACAGTCTAAAATGACACCATTCTGTCAGATTTGGCATAAATTGGGTCGCCGAAGAACCCGACCGAGGCAATGGGGCGGATTTCACAGGACGTTGAATGAACCGAACCCCGTGTGGAGTAGCCGAACCCATTCAACTCAATTGTGGGGGCCTCTGATTTTGAGCAGATCTAGGCCCATGGGCCCATAGGCCAACGGGCCCAATGGCGCTTGCGGACCTATTGCTAGTATCCATAGCAACAGAGATGTTCAGTGTTTTGGAGCAGTCTGAACCGACTTCGGACTATATCAGGAGAATCGTGTGTAATGTGAAACGTTTATAGTGAAAAAGTTTAGGAAATCCGTGCCAGCTGGCTGTAGCTTATTATCGAGAGGCTACGAGGCATCAGCCTTCTTTTTGGTGCTAGCCACTTTGATTCCACTTTGAGTCCACCGTAGGTGCCCCAAATTGGGCCTTATTCCTGGAGACACTGTATTCGCTGATGTTGTACTTCGCCGAGTGCTCGGTATATTTTCCTGTTCCTGTCCAGGTATTTTCTCAGTCCAACGGTGACGAAAAACCGTCCGCTGGCCAAGGATGACCAAATGGACACTGGCCCACGATAGAGCCTCGGGAGCCGGGCCAATAGGAGAACATCTATCAGCCAGCAACTACAAGACACTGGCTGGAATAGGGGCCAGCATATGCCACTACAGCTACGATTTCTTGTCGGCGGTCATTTGGCGTGATGACAGAATGTACCCACGAATTATATCATTCGCATTAAACTCAAACTTAAACATGCAGAGCCCCAAACATCACAAATGCTACCGGCTGCGGCATTCTCACACTTCCGTGTCAGCCATGCTGTCTTGCCAGACCCACGGTCAAAAACGGATCTGGGACAGGGCACGGACATCTGGCCATGTGGAGGTGGGAAGGGTGGTACCGTCGTACCGGGGACTAGGGTCGGCTCGCGGTGGATTCCGCAACCGTGGGTGCGATGGCCGGTCCCAGGGCGACCACTGGCTCCATACCACGGTCGTATTCCAACCGAGCCCAGCAATTAGGCGCATCCCTGCTTATTCTGGTCTCTTGATTCATAGCTGTCATGGCGGCAGTTCACATGGGGATCGTCAGTAGTTCCCCCAAACCCCTGGAGCTATTGTCCGCCAGTTTCCATGGCCCTTGTGCTGTTCCCAGGGTTTCACAATCTTTCCCAACAGCAACCGTTTGCGTTCGGTAGGGCCAGACCCTCCACCCCCATCACCCCCCAAGCCGCACCGTACCACCACTCCGAACAACCCGCACCAGAATTTCACCGAATGCCAGTTGGTCCACCTGCTTGTTGCTGACGTTGCCGTCCTCTTACAACTACCCTTTGTCGTGGTGCCCCTGGCGGCCAAGACCTCGCCGAGATGACCTCGCCGGCCACAGTGGCCTCCAGCGGGTCCGGGATTGTCCGATGGAGCTTAGGAGCCTGCCCAAGCCGTACAAGGCTGCTTACCTAAGAAATAGCCTGATTCTTGCCCCTGCATACAGGCAAAATGACCTGATTTTTGCTAATTCTGTGACTACCACCCATAATAAAAACTAGTCTCCTCCCACATTGTTGATAAGGTGACAGTTCCGCTGTGATATCGTGAAGAAACATACCTAACCCCACGACGTATTTGTCCCCGTTCATCGCAAGACTCCAAGTCTATACCACGCCCGGGTCTCTGTCGAAACCCCAGATTTCACCTTCCCCTTCTCCCGGTAGCCTATCCCAGGCATCGACCTACACGGAGTCTCCATCAAGCTAGAAGCACAACGCAATCATGACCGATTTCAACGCAAACTACTTCGATTTTGACACCGCAGACACTTTTCTCGACTCGATTAGTGGAACCCTTAACAACCTCCTGCCCTCCTCCATCAGCGGAGACGAGAGCTCCAAGGTGGGCTTGAACATGGCAGAAGTCATGTGGGATGGCGAGATTCCCCAGACTGCCGATTCTAACATCAAGGAGGAGTACAGCAATCCAAATTGGAAGACGAATAACGCCGAATCCCTGTTCCCAGAGCAAAACTACAACACCGGGGATGTATACGACCACACCAGCGCCGGAGGCGCTTCCACAACCATGTCCACCACATCATACTCCCAGGACTCCAATTCAAATGCAATTTCCCCTCAACAACAATCGATCAGCAGCACTCATACCTCGCCCGAGCCTCCAAAGTCCGACAAATTGGACGCCAGTATCATTGCTCCTAAAAAGTCTAAGATCACCAAGCCAAAGGCTAAGGACAAGACTTCACACAATGTGATTGAGAAGAAATACAGAACAAATATAAATTCCAAGATTTTAATGTTGCGGGATGCTGTTCCTTCTTTGAGAATCGCTGCAGGCTCTAAGGATGTCTCGTTAGCTGATTTAGAAGGTTTGACCCCTGCTTCAAAGTTGAATAAAGCCAGTGTTTTGACCAAGGCAACCGAGTACATCAAGCACTTGGAGAAGAAAAACGATATTTTGAGACAACAAAATATCCAATTACAGAAACTTCTTCAAGAAGCTGACTCTAAACCAGTGCAGTACAACCCACAACCAATGGTTCAAAACGTACCAAATCAAGGACAAAATTTCGGATTCTACCCACAAGAACAAAGCTTCAATTCAACCCCTGTCCAACAATCCTACAGTAATAGTTCTCAAATTTACCAACCCGGCCCATCAAACCAAGAGCAATTCTACCCACAAGCTTCGCCAAATCAATACCAACCCAGTAATAAGGTGCTTTTAGGTGGAATGGCAACCGTCATGGCCACTTCCTTATTTGGAGGAGCACCTTCTTCTAATGATTTCAAGAGTATGGGAGCAATTCCATTCTTGCCATTCTTATCCCTGCCTTCGCCATTGGTTGTTCTGGCATGGAATTTTTTCAAGGTCTTATTGATCTTGGGAAGTGTCGGAACTATCGTTTTGCCAATCATCAGAAACAAAGCTCAAACCAAGGGTGAGAAAGTGAAACAAGTTCAAGAAGTTGGTACCTTAGAATTGATAAAGTGCTGGATTTTGGTCTCCTTTGGACTCCAATTCCCATTGACTTTGGAAGCTTCTAAACCTGAAATCTTGCAGAGATTAGAAGGACAAACTAATGGTAACAGCTGGACACAAGTTGTCAAGGATTACATGCTCTTATCAATCAGTGAACCAACCTTTGAGAACTGTTTCTTGAACATTTTATTGGGAAAAGTTTTGATCAATAGATTCCCTTTGATGTCTAAATTTATCGGCCGTGATTTGTCATACAAAGCCACCTTGATAAGTAACTTAGAATACAAAGGAGAAGATGAATCATTGAAGAAGTTGAACAATTTGATGGGTAAAGTTGATGGATTAGCAATGTTTGGATCCCAAACCTTGATCTCAAGATTGAGCAATCTTTTCTTGGGAAGAAAAGTCAACGAGGGCTTGATTGCTGGTCAGAATAATCTGAAATATGTCGAGTTGGTCAGAGCAGTCTCTCCTTCAGGTACATCAGAACAAATCTCCAAGCCAGTGCTTTACGACATAATCGTCAACTGGAGAATCTTGGAGATCATCTACCAATTGAACTTGAGTTACTTGTCAAACATCGCCAAGAAGTCAGACACAACCGAGGTTCACAAGGATATCACCAAGATCGAGAGCTGTTTGCTCGACTCTTTCAAGAATTCTTCCATCTATGGTTACTTTAACTTATTCAAGACCGTGATAGACTCTGAAAACTCGCCACAACTACTTCAGGACTTGTACCGTGACGTGACCAAGGACTTGAGCAATTTCAATCAATTATTGAGTGACTCGTTGAGTAGCGATTTGTACGACTCAGAGTCAGAAGATGAAGAATACGAGCAAGAAGAAGCAGAGATGAATTCTGAGAAGGACGTGGTGAGTGAAAAAACTGTCCACGTTGAGCCAGAAACCTCTGCCGCCCCAGTCTCGGTGTTGAGATCTCAAAAGTCGCTCATCAGTTCCCTCAATCTTGTCAACGATGAGAAATTCATCATTGCCACCACCTCGCTTGCAATCTACTACCACAAGAACAACGAAACTGAACATGCAATCAAGATTCTCCGCTACTTGAATTTGAGCAGCCCCGACAGCTTAAGTCTACTCAGTTTCACATCCTCCATCCGCATCATCAACGAGATGATCCCCGGAGTTGAAGATAACGACAACTTGGACAAGCTTGTTAAGGTGTGCCGCGAATGGCTCCACAAAAGCAAGATCTCGGGTTCCATGGATTTCAACGTGCGGTCGGACTTAAGCAAGTTGGTGGTTCAAAAGGGAATGGTTCTCAACGGTATCGAGAGTGATGCCGATGAAGAGAGCTGAGCCAGATGAAACATCGAGAAACCATTCCCCAAGAAACAAGGTGATATCGAATACTGAGAAGGTCAGAGGCGAAAAAATATCCCTATTTACGGTCAAAAATATTAGTAGATACCAAAGATAGAAGACGGTGACAAGGCGGGTGCCTGGGTACCGAAACATGACTTTGTTTTAAAAGTTTATTTTTTGTTCGTGGACAACGCAGAGAGGGTGCAGAATGGCACATCATTTATTTATTTGTCACATAATTAACAGTTGCTTAAGGCTAGAGGCAATCGGATACAGTAAGTGTAGCCCAAGGCTGCAATTACGAGACGGTGGTTTAGATGGATGATTAATCGATAGAGATGAAACTCCGCCAAATTCCGGCCAACTCCGCCACTGGGTTTAGGACATTATTTTTTGTGGATGCGTCAACCACTGTTAGTTTAATTCTAGATCCTTCATGGAACCAGAACGCATACTGTTGGCGTTGATTTTTATTGTTACACGATGTATATTAGTAATATAACAGGTTTTAGGAATCCAACCTGGTAGCTATAAATCCGCTTTACGAAAGTGGTGATTCTTGGTGTTTCGATATCCGTTGTAGAGGTTTGATGTACCGTTACGAGCTCGGACCCCGGCCGGGTTGTGGGAAAAGCACCTTGGGGTAGCCGCGATATCACGCACTACTATGCACCAGTACAACATTACTACGCACTAGTCAGCACAAATACGCACTAGTACAGCAGTGCCACTGGTAAAAACAAGTACGCACTAGTAGGTTTGCGCGGTTAGCGCATGCAGTCGCATGGCCACGCTGGGTGCATAGTACAGACGGTGCAGGTGGTGCAGGTGGTGCCAGGAGATCAGGTTTCAATTACAACTGTCGAATGATTTGGAAGTATCTGCACCTGTCATGTACCCTAGAGCGGCCCGGGAAGATGCTGTTCTTCCGTAAAAGCCACAGCCAACAGGTGATACTCTGGCCACTGTGGCACGTTGTGCCAACCTCCCTCTATCGGTTGTGCATGGTGCAGAGTGGAATAAGGTTCAGGTTAAAACGCACCTGGCCAAGTGCATTGGCAAACCACCAAGCGAAATCCCGGTGCACGTGCGGGGCTCGTGCACCGGGATATGCCCACATGTGTGTCGGGGTTCCATCGGCGTCGTTTGTGGTACAACCTGGGTGGGAGATGTGTAGGCTCGCCATAGGGTCTGCCACCTGCGTAGCCTGCCCAGCATGCGTGGCAAGTAACCGGGCCTACAAGCAGCATTGCCGGGCGACACTGCCAGGGGGGCACTGCCCAGCAGAACACCAGATACCGTATCAAAACCCCAAACGGCCAGGGGAATGTCCTCCCCAACAATTACTCGATGAATGCAACCGTACTTAGTTAGGTGCAGCTGGGTGCAGTTGGGTGCATCAGCAAGTGGGACCTGCTTGAGTAGCCAGCCAACTTAGTGCACTATGCATTGGTTGCATGGACATGCGTCCATAATGCATTCGGATGCATCGACATACATCCCGGTGGGTCCACTGTGCAGCACCCACGCATCAGGGTGTTCAGTGGACGTGGAACTGCCTATTTCGCGAAGTTCATCTACGGGGAAGTCGCGGATCACCCCGAAATGCAAGTATGATTATATCTTTAAACTATGCGTCACCACTTGGAATTATCTGCCACTGGATGCAGGCGATTCCGGCGATATAATTATGGAGTAGGCAGGACTAGAGAGGAGTAGACAGGAGTAGACAGAATTGGGCAGGTGTAGGCAGGAGTAGGCAGAAGTAGACAGCATCATAAAGCCCGAAGTTGCCTCTGACTCCGAGGTTGGTCGCTAGCCAGACCACATCGCCGGCATCCCGACTGGGTACGGACACCGGGTCCCCGCCGAGCCCCATGTCAAACGGCGAGATCCCGAAAATCGGTCCCAGGCTAAATTCCGAGTTGCCACACCACCCCACCAGTTGGCTGGTTTGGTGGAGTTGCCACCAACCGTGGTTTCCCTCTTGCTGTGTCGCAAAAGCACCAGATCGTACTGACGGCCACTGCAGGGAATCAAACGTACAAAAATAACAACTACGAACTCTGAATCCCGCGAACGCAGCAACTACCTGCCAATGCGAGGTTGGGAGGTTGGGCACCGACAGGTTGATGGCACTCGGAATAGGCCGGCCGTTACTGTAGTTCATGGATGCTACATGATGGGACATGGAGGTATGCACTTGCTCAAGACCCTTCGAAGTGGGTTTAGCAAGCATACACTAATGGGGACTAAAATACGATGACGCCTTGATCTTCCTTTTAGTCAATTACATTTCAATGTGGGCCAAGCGGTGAAAAATGCTAACTGATCCCCCTCCGGGGAGTGTTGGGTTGGAGGGTCGTTATCGGCCACTGACAACCCCGACATCACACAAAGTACGTGCCTGTGGCTGGATTTGACTGGATGCTGGTTGCTGCAAGTGTGATGTGGTTGTTGACCAAGAATTGGCAATTCCTAAGCACAAAATCTAGAAGCCCACCTTGGATGTGTCGCAGAATACGCACGCTAGACAGTTGATTTCTAAGCGAATTGTTCTGGGTTCAGGAGTTGCGTTCTCGTATCGCGGGACAAGTTGTTTTCGGAGAACCAGGGGATGTTTCAGAAGGTGGCGGCATTGCTTTGAGGGAGGTTCTTGGTGGAGGAGGGGTTCGATGGAGGGTTAGGGTAGGGTTAGGGTCGGGCGAGACGCATCGAAGAAACGACGACATGGGTGTATTGTTCACCGGTTATTTTGTGAAGAGATCGGGAACAGTGTGTTTAGCAATTCCTTCTGTTGTATTTTCATCTTTGTTTGTAGCTCCTTCTTTTCTTCCCGAAAGGGACGGGCAGCTATTTCTTGATTCGTTACCACAACTATTGTTCTTTACACCTGCAGCACAACTGACCGGCTTAAGCACCCCCTCCCAGGGCAAACTCAAAAACTTCCATGCAGCCTTCTGTAGGTGCAGCACTTGTTCAACCAACAATAGAAGCGGTATATTTCCTGGTAGACAAAGTATTTGCAGAGGATACTGGGCCTGGAGACAAAAAATTCCGGAGGTAAGTGAGGCACTTGCCACATGCGTGGCCACAGAGGTTGGCGGTGCAGTCTAAACCCAGATATTTTTTCGAATATTTTTGGTTGTTAACGCGCACAAGAAAACATGCGCTTTTGTGTGGTATATTCCAGGCAAGATCTAGCGAGTTGGGAGAAGCTGCGATATAAGACTAATTTTGCAAACGAAACTAGTGGCTGCACCAGACATTACTCGGCTGTAGACATCAGGGCAGGACGCTAGCTCGTCGTGCGCACAGAGACCTGATACAGACGCATGGTGGCCACTCGCATCAGCTGATTTTGGGCCCTCATCGCGCGCCCTGTGTGCAGGCATCGTATAAGCAGGATCTGTCATTGCGTCTATACCTAGCACGCTGAGGGACTATCGCCGTTTCCAGCAGAACAGTCTATCTACACCAATTCCATGTGAGATTGGGGTTGCCACCCCTTCAAAGCAACCCTCCAGGGACCCCACTGTGGCAGTGCCCAGGGCCCCTCCTGCCTCAGCCCAGTACCACCAGCTGGTGAGAGCCCCCGGCCCACCCCTCTTCGGCCTTTCACTCCCCTCCACGCACAATTATGCCACCGCTTGCCATATGCTTTTCTCTCGCAGTATGCATTAAAAATATCTTAGTACCCACATCAATCGGAAATAACTAGTTTATCTCTGGCCCCATCAACGTTTCGCACGCTTCCCCCAAAGCTGCAGCAATTTAAATTTTTAGTTTATTGTTGTTTATTTTTTCGGATATTTATCGAAGCCTGGTTATTAGCCGTGACTCTAACCCGTTCGGGGACCCCAAACCGGTTTCTTTTTCCATGCCTTCAGTATCTACTCCTGATGTGCCTATCCTGGCGTGGTTCGTATATAGACACCCCAATTGACGTCAAATCAGTTTGTATTGGAGTTTGCAACTGTCCGTTTTTCCAATCACAACTACTCCACTTCCTTTGCATCTCCTTTGGTCCCACCGCCGCCAGTCGATCCATCTCCAGCCAGTGTCGTCTTGTGGTAACCAACTTCATTCCCTCACCTCAACCATCGGCTCCGCCACTTCGCTATCCGCCATCCCACCAACTGTGTTTGTAGCGCCGTTTGATTCCAATCGTCCACCCATCACACCCAAAAGTTTCTTCCAACTTCGATTTCCGGCCCGTTTGTCTTAGCCGTCTAAAGTTGGCCCCATCCCATTCAACCACTCGAGTCCCTCTCGAGTTCGCCCCCATCCCCCATTCTCCAGTGTCCAGCGTGTCTTCCTTCACCGTGTCTTCACCGTGCCTGCTTGCAGCATCGTCCCAACCTGCTGCTCATCACTCCCATCCTGCCCATCCTACACAAACCTCCCCTCGGTATCGGGCCCTTCCATCTCCAACCATGTCCGATTCTGACGATTCCACCTTGGACAACAACGAGTACACCATCCATGATTACTTCCTGTTGATCAAGTCGCTCTGGCTCGGCCAGACCGACTCGTCCTACCTCAATGACCACAAGCTGCTCCGCACCGGCCTCGACTTTGCTCTTACTCACTCGCTCTATCTCAAGAACCTCCAAAAGAGAGAGCTTGTTTTGGGCGACATCGAGATGCTCGAGTCTCCCAACGATTTACTCGTGTTCCGGACCAGAAACAACTCTTCCTTATCCAACATCGACCATCCTCATGTTTTCCACGCAGCTTTGAGAGCCAAACATCTCGAATTCTGTCCTCATTTTGCATTGAGTGCGTACCTTTTCAGCAGGTTCCATGTACCTGACGTCTATGGCTCTGTGGAATTGCAATTGTCCTCCACTTCTCCGGTTGTCTTGGAAGAAATCAAGCTTCTCAAAGGAAGTAACAAATTGTCTTCCATTTCTTACAGCCAACAACACAAGTCATCAATTTGTGCATTGCAATTGTTCAAACACAGCTACAAGAACGTCAACCTTAATAAACTCTTGACCACTCATGATTTCGACGATTCTGAAAAGATGGTGCTGTTGGATCACCTGCATCTCTCACATAATACCATTTCCAGAATGGCAGGATTTGGATCTATAGAAGAGTATAATCTTGTGAGAGATCTGTGTGAGCCTCCACAAGAGCTTCTCAGCCAGATCTTCCCCTTTTTGGAGCTCCCACCGGCTCAAACTGCCGCATCTCCAGGATACAACAAAATACATCGCTTGCTTTTACGTCTTCGTCGCAGTTTGTGTCAAGATATGATTCTCTTGAAAAGACTTTATCCTGATCATTGTCTCTCAAAACATCCTATTTTCAATTCAGAGATATTCAATGCATTTGCAAAGGAAGCAATGTTACTGGGAAAGTGGGATAATGTCCCAATATTTATTACGACTAACAACATGAATGGGGTTAAGGTAGAAAGTCCTCACATACCGAGTGACGTCTCAAGTTCCAATAATGACCAGCTTCATCACTTGTATATGGAGCAACATAAAAAGATAGAAAAGCTCGAAGTTCTTATTAATGACTACCACAAGCAACATAAATTCATATTTTCACAATTGGGTGATTATATATCGAAGCAGAATGAAGTATTCCTGTCACAAAGTGAATTGCTTCAAAAAATTCAGAATACTACTAGCGGACTTCTAGTGTTGTTGAGTCTGCGTCATAAGAACATGATTCCATTGGCACAACTGAGCCTTCGAGAAGCCAATGATCATTTGAGTTCTGTGGGAATTGCCAACCTTCGTCAAGGAATTATGAATACCATGGATTTGTTGGGGAACCTCAACGAGCTCAGCCAACCACACCCCGAAATGAAGGATCATGATGCTCAAACACAATCAAACGTATCTTATGATAACAAATCCAATCACAGCACAAACACGGGTCTTCACATGGGCTCTAATCTTAATATTCACCCCAATATACCAACTCCGGGTTCCATACCGCATTCAAATTCAGCTCCATTCCCACAATCTCATTCTCATACGCATCAAATCCCAATTCCAGAGCCTTACGTGGAGCCAATTCTGGGGCTGGCCCCTCCAGTGGCATACGGGTACAAGCCTGTCTATAGTCATGAGCCTTCAGCTCCATTTCAGCCACATCCTTCGACTTTGGTAGTTCCACAGGTCGTACAGTCTCCTGCTGCCTCAATTGCTACCAATAATTTACCCCAACCCGTTATGAGTGCAGAGGAGATCAAACGTCAAGCTGTGCTCAATCGCAGACTTTCTCGTCAAGCATCCACACTCTTCGAGATGTGGGAGGACTTCAAGGGTCTCGAGCAAGACTTGAAAGACCATGAAATCACCATGACCGAGTGGCTCAAGATCCATGGAAGCTCTGAGCGTCAATTCCGCCATACACGGCTCAAGATCATCAAATTCGTTGAAGACGAAGCCGCAAGAACCAACGCCAGCGTGGAATTTGTCAAGCAAAAGCTCCATGACAAAATGCGCAACAGGTTGCGGCCATGGACCTTGGATGAAGTGCAGCGTATGTTGACCTCTGGCAAGAGAATCAACTTGGACGACTAGTCCTTGCATTAGTTAGGTAGGTTCACTTGCATGCAAAAAATATCTCATCACTTTTGACACCAATCACCTGTAGACTGGGACCCCCGTTGCCTGGGCCCACTCCAATGCTTTGCTTGTCCCAACAGCCATACAACTCTTATTGGCCAAAGACCTCTGGCGTTTCTCCTACTGGGATGGGGCTTGGTTGCCCTCTCCCCCACAATTCACCAACCCGGGCTCCAACGGAACCTCTGGTTTCCGCGCGCCTCTAATGTAACATGCACTATATAATCCCGTGCGTCTGCCATGCATACTCCCTGCAACATGCACTCAGGCAGCTTCTCTTCAAGACCTGCCAGGCCTGAATCACGGCCTTGGACGCCTCCGTCCTCGTATTCGTTTGCCACATCTCCGCCCTCGCATCCCTGTGTGAGCTCGACCTCCAACTCAGCGTTCACCTCCGACTCCGCGTCCCTCGCCCCACAACTATCCACCTCCCCAGACCACACCTCTCCAGACCACCCCTCAGGCCTCTCCGCCTTCTCCACGCTCGAGCCCATCCCTCCACCCCCACTGTGGATGGCCCAGTGCTGGGAGGCCCGTGCTGGCCTCGGAGTGGTGGCTGCGGGCTTCTTCTGCAACTTCATGGTGTTCGGAATCGGATTCTCCTACGGAGTGTTCCAGGACTACTACACCTCGGCCGACGGCCCGCTCCACCGCTACTCCGACTCGCAGGTGGCCATTGTGGGCACCTTCGGCAACGCCCTCACCTATATCTTGGGCATCTTCAACAAGTCGCTCATGGGCCACTTCCAGCCCCGGACCATCATGGTGGTGGGCCTGGTGCTCATGTCGTTGGGGTTGGCGCTTGCCGGGTCGTGCACCAGTTTCTGGCAGTTCATGATGACTCAGGGCCTTCTCTTCGGCGCCGGGGCCAGTCTCGTGTATCTCCCACCAGTGGTGTGTGCGCCGGTGTACTTCAACAAGCACCGGGCCATTGCCATGGGGGTGTTGTTCAGCGGCACCGGAGTGGGTGGTTTGGCGTTGGCCAACTTGACCCGGTACCTCATTTCTGCCGTGGGGTGGCGGTGGTGTCTCCGCATCTTGGGGTTGGTCAATTTCGCAGCCACTTTTGGGTCCAGCTTCTTGGTCCACCGGGCGCCAGCCATGGGGGTGGTGGCCGACAACAAGCTCTTCAATCTCCACCAGATGGGGTCGGGCCGCGTGTGGCTCCAGCTCGCGGGGTCGCTTCTCCAGTCGGCGGGCTACGTGATCCCGTTGATTTTCATGTCCAAGTACTGCAAGACGTTGGGGTACTCCGACAGCCAGGGCGCCATGTTCATCGGGTTGAACAACGGCATCAACGCCGTGTTCAAGGTGGTGCTCGGGTTCGGCGGCGACAAGATCGGCCGGCTCAACATGATTCTCATCTGCAGCGTGGTCAGCGCTGCGTCCATCTTTGCTCTCTGGATGGTGCAGTTGAAGAGCACCTTCGTGACGTTTGTGGTGATGTACGGCGTTTTCTCCGGCGCCATCATCAGCCTCTTGCCCACCTGCTTGGTGGACATTTTCGGCTTGGCCAACTACCAGGCCATGAGCAGCTTGATGTACTTTGTACGGGGCATCGGCAACATGCTTGGGGCACCCATTGCGGGCCTCTTGGTGGCCGGGGTGGGCGACCGTGCCAGCGACTACCGCAACCCCATCATCTACAACGGCGTGTTGTTGAGCGCCAGCACCTTGTGCTTGGGGGGCTTGTGGGCGGTGGAACGCATGGGGGGCAAGGGAAACAAGATGTAGCATTAAATGACTTATGACACCAATGCCTCGTAGTTGATATTTTGTGGTCGGGTTTGTGCCTGGGGTATTGCCTGGGAGATGTCGGTCCCACGGCCAACTTGGAGCGATGAGATGGTGGATAAGCCCCGCTGGGACCTGGACTGCCGCCACAGCCCTATTGTTTTCGGGTATGCCAGCGGAGATGTGGGACCAGAGCGGATGCAAAAAAAAGGCTAACTTAAATTCAAGCCCGAACGCAAACCCACCGACAAAGAAAGACAAAGACGTAGACAAAGAAAAAGGCTGAGGCAAGGCCAAATGCATAGCCAAATTACAATTCAACACTAGCAAATGTGTTAGTGGAGGTGGAAGTGGAGATGGAGGAGAAAGTGGAGGAGGAGTGGAGGAGCAGTGGAGGAGAAAGCGAGGCCTGCGAACAGGACAGTAACACCTTGGCGGCGCTGGGGTGCGTGGGTCTCGCGGCCGCTTGTATTCACATCGGGCCCTCCAAGTTCTTGCAGGACCTGTCACCGCCTTCCAAGCGGTTTATCCGTGGTGACAGGCCTTGGAACCACCGAGGGGCCCTTGCCAGCCGTTCCAGGGCTGTCACCACCACCGGTCCTCTGCCACAGCATCTCCCACAAAATATCCGAATTACACATTGCGGCACACATCCCGTCGCTACACCGTCTGCTAGACGACCATTTTGCCGGTATAATATCCTTTCTCCCATCCAGTGACAAGTGGCCCAGTATGTGGTACGAGTGTAACAAAAACAAGTTACACTGCCACATTCACACAATTTCCAGAATAAGCCCGCCGGTTCGGAAGCACACATTATCCTTCCCTCCAGCGAGCCCCACCTAACTCCACCCAACTCCACATCAGCCACAGGGAGGCAAGAGGCAAAAGGCAAAATAGAAACTCCTGGACAACCTAGCGAAGGGCCTGCAGAAAATACAATACCGAGACACCACACGGAAAAGCAAAGGCTGGTGTCTTGTTCCCAACCGTCTGAACCTCAGAACTTTGGAACCCTCAGTGCCCTCAGGGCAGCAAGGTGCACTTAGGCTGCCGGATGGAAATTGTGAGGATGCCTTCCGCACTTCATGCAGGAGGGCCGAGATATGGGCCTATTGCCAGTTGGCCAGTGGGCCAGTGGGCCAGTGGAGGGACGTGGTGGCAGGCGCAGGCAGCGGGGAGAGCCACGGCACTACGCCAAACAACCAAGTACCGGGGGGCCGGCGTGGAGGATCTGATGGGCCCTGGGCCTGGACACCCATCACTGTCAGACCCCACGTCGGGCCCGAATCCGGAGGTGGCTTATCTCGATCGCAACAGAATACTGCACGACCACGGGAGATACGGTGGAACATATGATACCTTCCTGTGACTGGTATGCAGACAATCAGGCGGCGATAAAATATTCGTGTTTTGCGTCGATTTTAAGTGAAGTTAAATAATCACAGAAAAAATAATCTGCCCCTATATGCAGAGGAGAAAGAAAACCGTTGGTCCACCGGAACCAAGCTAGACATCTCGGGGCCACGTCATGAATCAGGGTCCATCGCCGGAACGAGCTACCCAGCCTCCCACCACAGGGGCATGTTTTGCCTTCCACCCAGGGGCACCAAGGGCATCCACCATGCGGTAACAGTGCCCACCACCAGGGAATCATGGTGCCGATACGAACTGCGTCCTCCAGCTTCCCATGGATATTCTGCAATGCGAAAGGTGCATCTGCACTGAGCATCTTGCCTACATCACGCACAAGGGCATATCAATGGTCTGTGGCCGGACCACCCATGGCACTACTGGCGTGAGCCCATGTTTAAGGTATTAGGCTGCAGTGTATTTTTAACTAGGCTTTATTATTTAGCGTTCTGCAATATCTGCAAAATAATGATACATGGAACAATTCAACTTCAATTAGATCGCCTGTCTAGAAAGGTTCAGTAAAGAACATGTCATCACTTGACAGTAGTAGCGCGCCAAAATCTGTTCATCGGCTAGTCGTCAGGTAACGCCAGCGGAATTTATTACCCTTCTACGCTTTTTATAGCATGGCCATGGCTATTGTTTTGCATTCCCACTATTGTGCGGATTTTGTTGCTAAACTTTCTGGCCAAGACCGTTGCCATAATCCCGTGTGGAGTAACGCATAAGAATGTCTTCAAAATATCCGCAGTTGTAATCACCGACTTATTTCTTCAAATTCAGCTTTTGAGTCACTTCTACTCATCTCACCAATTTGAGGATTTCCATCAGAGTCAGAATGTTATATTAGTTCGCTCTTCGCACCTCCCAAAAGGGTAATAGCATGGAACTGCCTTTTGGGAGACTCCAGTAGCAACTTTGCAACCCCCGAATTATCGTAATTATAACACCACTCAGGATCGATCGTGCAAAATATAACCAAAGCCGTCCTTAGCAAAGGGCTCGTTTCTATTGGTGGTGAAATTGCCATTTGTCATTTCCGTTCCCACACCAGGTTTCTACAGCCCCAATAGTTACCTTGGTTAACACGGGTGACAAAACTAACGATGAGCATTAGATTACACTGGCGTATGGTTGCTTGACACCAATAATTTATTTTCCAATAAATCTGTTGTAGAATGATCTGGACCGGATTTATATTCTTTTCGTAGTCTAGCACCCAGCACGTAATTGTGACAATAGATGAGTCGTTTACCCTACTTTTTATCTATAGATACTTTCCTGCTATCATTCAAGTTCTACCTGAATTCTATATATCGATCTGCTCAAAGTTGAATGGCTCATAAGCGTAACCTTCACCGGTGAAGAACTTAGACATGGCCTCCACCCAATGCAATCTCAACGAGTGCAACATGGCGGAGGTTCCTTCCATCAATACCAAAATACATACGGTAAGAACAAACCACATGGCGAACAACACCACCGTCATGAAAATCCCAAAAGCCCCGGTGGTACCAAAGGCATTTTGGATGGTCATGGACCACAACACCGTGGACAATTGGGAATGGGCCAACGACAATGCCCACAATCTCAAGTAAGATGCAGTGTGACTGACACAGTTCAAGCAGAACTCGATGGTGTGGATGACTTGATGAATCACAATATCTCCCATGTTGAACTCTTCGCCGTCTCCATGAGAAGAAGAGTTGTGATGGAGGGGCTCTATATCGTTGGGAAATCTGTAATCGTCGGCAGACTCCACGTCCTCAGGAGGATCATAGTTCAATTCGTTTTCCAAGGCAATGGCCTGCTCCTCTTCATGGATCTGTAACGAGTGATCGTGAAGGGAGTGCAAATCTGTGTATCCCAACTGGATAGCTCTGTCGTTTTGTCTTTTCAAAACCAAAGGCTTGTATATCAATAACCATGGAACACATATAAGGGCAATAATCACTAATACAATCTGAACAAACTTCTGTCCAGCATAGAGGGGTTCATCCACTGTGCCTGGTGACAAAAACATGTTGATAAGCATATTAAGCAATCCCGGTGGTTGCCTACCAGTTCCTAACCAATCTTGACTCCACTTGTATACGATTGTTAACGACAAATAACCAAAAATACTTTGCATGAACAAGAAGCCTGGAATAAAGTTACCAATTATATCAACTCTAGACTTGAAGAATCGGTAGTTTACCAAACTGAAGAAAAGTGAGTAGTTCATGTGACAGAATCCCATGAGAATAGACAACTTCATTTTATACGAATTGGTGAAGAGTAAATTGTTCTCTGAGCCATGCCATGCCCAATCAATTCCCAACAAATAAGTTTTTCCTGCAATCTTCTTGGCCACCAAGCTAACTGGGTGCTTGGGGTCATAGTCTTTGGGAATCTCCCATTCCCAACCAGATTTGAACAATGTCATTGATTTGGAGAAGACATCATTATAAATAAGACCGGTGTACATCGAGAAGATACCCATGAGTAGTACAATATATCTTCCATTGAATGCCATTTCAAAGATTTCATCCTTGTTTCTGATTGCTCCGAACTTGACCTCGTTTTTAACAAGATACAATGCCATTAACACAACTAGGAATCCGTGGCCAAGATCTCCAAACATTATTGCAAACATAAAAGGAAATGTTATGATAGTCGCAAGACCAGGGTTAACTTCTTGATATGTAGCAATACCATAGGCATCAATGATGGACTGGAATGCACCTGTGAATTTGTTTGTACGGTGAAACGTTGGTGGGGTTCTTGTGGTAGATAACTCATTGACTACAGCAATCAATGCAGCCGATTCTTCACTTTCAACACTGGTTATATCAAAGTGATCAGGTGATGGGGTACGATTGTTACCTCTATTGTCTAGTTCAAAAGATTCTTGAGAAGAACCGGTATTTTGATGGGTCCGCTGTCTGACCACATTTTTCAAAGTTTGACGTATCAATTCGAATTCGGACTTTGGAATCCATCCTTCAGCCACAAGGCATCTTCTAGTGCCATCTTCATCAAACTTATTCAAGGTTTCGTAAATCAACCTTTCTCTTTGTATCGCATATGCATAATCAGGGAAGTCTTCTTGGAATACGTGCAATTCAGTTATCAAATGGTTCATAGTGGTGGTTATGATTTTGTCAAGATTGTCGATCTGTGCATTCAAATCAGTCAATGTGGCGGCTCTGGCCAGGCCACCACCAGAGACGTTATCATAAATCTTTCCATCAAGGGATTGGATAATTTTCCGCACACGGGCTCTTAAGTAGTCACCATGAATGTATATGATAAATGTACTCTTTTCCACTAATTCTGAATCACCCTCTTTTGGTAACTTTTCACTGATGGCAATATCATTGAAGAACAAGTTACCTCTTAAAGTTCTCCATAAAATGTTCCGCAATGCCGCGACTTTGGATGACTCTATGGCACCTGTGATGGCATTGAACCCAGCTTCAGTATCTGCTGCTGAATCTTGGCCGGTCTCGAGGGTTTGGTTGTGGTTATTCAACAATGCAACATCATCGGCATCGTCGTCATCATCGTCGCCGATCTCAAAGTAGTCTGAAGATTCGACCAAGTTGGAGCCGTGGAACGAGTTCACGGCGTTGATGACGTATCTATTTTCCAAGAGCCGGGCTCTTTGTTCTTCCAACGACGAGAACGATGTTTCCAAGTGTTGAATTCTCTCGTGGAAGAAGTCGATCTTCTGTTTGATCACATCCATCTCGGAAGTCGAAGCCAACGGCCTTTCAAAATCCATGCTTAATGGGGCGATTTTGGCATGTTTGGACATGACCTTCAGAAGGTAGGCCAATTTGGACTCCACGGCATCGATCGACCTCAATTCAGCGATAAACGTCCTTTGAAACGGAGTAAGTTTGGAATTGAGATCCCTGAAATGCACGTTTCCGAGGTTTCCCAATGCATTGACCACGTCTCGGGCCAATTCAATGGTGAGATAGAACTGGACCAAAGTCATGGGTGCCGATCTGAACATCGCCTCTTCGGGGACCGGAGGGGGGTTCGGGTTCACATTCATCGTTAGCAAAGTACCTCAATAGCTCCCGTTGCAATGGTCGGATAAAAGTACAGATTGGAAGTCGAGTAGAACAAGTTGATGGTGATTTCAAATGTAGGGGTTTTGAAGTTGTGATCTGGCAATTGCGCGGTGGGGTTGCGGACTGGCCAGTGCTGGTGGGAAATACTGAGGTGTCGCGGTGGAGCCAGCGGAAAAGGTGGCGGATTTGTGGGCTGGCACCGTGTTTGCGCGGAGTTTTTTCTACGATTCCCATAATTTCAGGGCCGCCACCGCGGACGCCAAGCACTGTTATCGCGGTGGCTCTTGCTTTGCCACCACCATTGCTACCGAGAGGATTTCAGTATGGGGAACTTCCGCGAGGGTCGGGGATCTACCGTAACGAATAGGATGCCTATTGGGCCACTGGCCACCGGTTGTAAGTCCGAATACATGAGCATGACCCCCGATCTCTGCGGACAGCCTTGGTCCTCCATTAACTACCGTTGGTCGCAACAACGTGGCGATACCGCGGTGTAAAGTTCTTCTTCCGCTTCAGGTCCGGGAGTGGAATCTTGGAGAATTGGCACACAATACCAATACCTTGTTAACCGTACGAGCTGGACTTTCAAACGCAGTCTGTAAAAGCTAGGCGGCCAGAGCAAAGCCCGGCTTCGAAGATCCACTGATGTGCTTATTTTACTAGCTTAATTTGATTATATGTGAGATCATGAGAAAATCTAACCCCGGTTAAAACTACTATCCCGGTGTTTTGGCCAGGAAGTTGGATTCCCAGTTCCAACTGTTCCCGCTTAGCCTATTGTAGCCGAAGATGTTTAACGGGTGTTCAAAGAAGACACCGAAACCCAATTTTTCAGTGCCTTTCCTAGTATGGCTCAACAAAGTAGTTCTTTTAGTCAGTTTCTTACCAAATGTAATTGAATTCCATCAGAACAACAAATGGGCGAAGCACAGCAATTGCCGGAACTCGTAAAGCTCAAGAATCTTGGGAAACGTACCTTTCTGACTTTCAACGTAGATTCAATTATTTCCCCACATATTCTCAATTTACTGCCGAACAAGCTCCAATTCCTTCTAGTCAAGATGGAGCTCTACAAAACGAACTATACTTGCCGCTTCGACCCCCTGCTAAATCCAGCCAGGAACTGGCCCCACTCTCCAGCCGTAACTTCCAGCCGTAGTAATTGTGCTCCATGTAGTATTTCGCACTCACACGACATTTGATCTAATCTATCCTAACAACTAGTCTCTTCCACAGTGGCTACTTCTATATAACACCTCATAATCCTGTCATCAGCAGCACCACTGAATAATATGTTGGTATGAAGGTCCTACATTGTCTAGTAACACTAATCCTAGCGGGTCCGGCAGTTGTGCTGGCCTCAAGTACTCAATCGATTTTGCCACATAGCCTGTCTGAACCACCAGTTCCAGACTCTGATACCATCCTCCAGTCGGTGGAACCAAGCCAGACCACATCAATAATAGCAGCACAAGAGCCAATTGATCGATCATCACACCCAGCCCCGCTGGCGTCCTCTTCCTCCACCAGTCAGTCACGTGAGAATTCCACTCTGGCTAACACCTACTATCAGGAAGCCATTGATATACTAGTGACGTTCCCAAGGGCCATCCGGAAGAAGAAGTCCAACAAGGCCATCTCTCTGGGAAAGTTTCACATTCCAGCATATAATAATGTCACTAAGAAATACGAAGCTTCTGCAATCTTTCCACATTCCCCCACCCCGGAAAGAATCACTGAAGAGGTGATTCCCTTGCTTGAAAAAGCATGCACCTTGGGTAGCACAGACGCCATGATAGTTTTGGCCGATTTGTACCTCTACGCAGACTACTCCATCACCCCAAACTATCAAAGGGCCCTCGAGTTGTATCACGCTTGTGTGGCTGCGGAAGCCAATGGTGATGCGTATTTTATGTTGGGATTCATCTACTCCTCCGGTTTATTTGGAGAGGTTCCAGTCGACCAAGTTAAAGCTAACTTGTACTATAATTTAGCGATGGAGAATGGCAACACTAACGCCATTTTTGCGTTGGCATACAGGAATTATTACGGAATAGGAATGCCAGTCAATTATGAGTTGTCACTTCACTACTATACTGGACTAGCATCCATGGGTTTCGAGGTTTATGATCAGATAGAAGAAGAAGCAAAAGAAATAGAGAGACTGTACAACATCAAAATTAGTGATTTCAAGGGTGGTTTGTTTGGGCCTAAGATAAGTGAATCAGGCTCAACAATCAAATCGAATGTGGAGCTTTACTACAACCAAATCAAAACCTTCCAAGCAAGTAACATCGATGATGATGACCATGAATATGTGAGCCTTTTCTTTAATGGATTGAGCTGTTATGAAGGAGATTATTTCATACCTGCCAATAGAACAAAGGCTTATAAATACTTTGAACAATGTGTACTGTTGGGGCAAAATAGATATGGAAAACGACAATTTGAGGATATCAATCCCACCGACAAGACATTCCTTGCATATTGTTATGCAAAATTGGGACATATGAACTTCAAAGGTTACGGAGTCAAGCAAAACTTGACCAAAGCAGAAACTTATAGCAACATATCGATTTCAATTGAACCCAATGGCGAAGCTTACAATGACTTGGCAATTATGAGACAAAATCAAATCAATGGACAATACAACCGGAGTGAAATTATAGATTATTATAACAAAGCTGTGAAAAGTCATTCAAAGACAGCTGAATTAAATTTTGCAAAATACTTAATGTCTATAAGCCAAGATGAAGACGGGGCCTTTGCAGAGGAAATTTATTCTGGAATAACGAATTCCGCTTTTCTGGGGATAAATGAAGCATGGTATTACTTGGGTGAGTATTCTCTGTCTGGTTTATCAAATGTCATCGATTCCAACGCATCTCGTGATATCAAAGATACGATTGCATATTATAGATTATTTGTGGAGGGACTTGAACGCTTCTTCCTTTCTCATTTGAAAGATGCATTTGAAGATTTTGTATCAGGAAACCTTGCAAGTTCACTAATAGGCTATGCAATTGGAGCAGAACAAGGTTTAAGAAATGCACAAGTCTCAGCAGCATATCTTCTCTATCAACTCCAGCCCCTTAAAGGTGAGAGAATAGAGAATTTTGATCCACAGAGAGTTAAATCTGCTATAAAATATCTAGAAAGAGCTTCTAATGTTTTGGATATTGACTCCACGTCATTATTGGGTGATTTATATCTTGAAGGAATTGAGGGGGCATTGGAACCTGACCATCAAAAGGCATTTATGTACTATAACAAGATAGCAAAACGGAGTTCTTCACATGCCTGCTACAAGCTTGGGTATATGTATGAGTATGGGTTGGCAACTGGGTCTGTGGACTATTATCTAGCTAAAAGATACTACGACCTTAGCTTGGATAATCAAAGATATGGTCAAGATGAAGTTAAACTCAGCAAAAAGATTCCAATTCAATTTGCCCTCTTGAGATTAAGACTCAAGTATTTCTTCGACAGAAACAAAGACAAATCTCTTCAACAAAACCAAGAAGGTAATGGCTGGTTCAGTACGTTCAAACAATTAGATAAAAATAGACCAGTATCAAACGATGATGACGCCAACACAAGAACCAGGGCAGACGCACATCATCAAGGTCAAGACTTCGACGATTTTGAAGATTATACAATAACGGATTACATTGTTATATCAGTGACAGTTATTGTATTCTTTAGTCTATTCATGCGTGATTTAATAAGACAAATACGCGGAGATAGAAATCCCGATGGTAATGAGAATAATGAGAATGGAAATGGCAATAGATTTGGATTCAGATTCAACGGTTACGAGTTCAATTTTAGAAGGGGTGATATCAGAATAGGAATCGTTGCACTTTAGTATTTAGTTTAAATAGTTTAACTCATATTATTTACGATATCTCGAACAACTGGGTTCTTCTCAAGTAATTTACCCACTTTATTTTGGGTGAAATTTTCGTATTGACTGCCTCTTGAGGGGAAATTATAAGCTTCTGCTGCACCCTGTTTCATGTCATAAATCCATTTTCGGTCATTCAAAAGTTCAATAAAGGTCCGTATAGTGTTGGCGGAAGAGAGTGTAGATTTAGATCCCAAAATAATCAACTTAGACTTGGCTCGAGTTATGGCAACATTAACTCTTCTCCATTCTTGGACCAAATCTCCTGCGATTTTGTCTTTGTTCGATCTTACTAAAGATATTATAATGCAATCCTTATCTCTTCCTTGATATTGATCCGCCGTTAATATTTCAACATCCTTTGCATCATGAAGTTTCTTGTTCAATAAACGCAATTGGGCTCTATTAAATGACATTACACCGATATTTTTACCCTTCACTCCACAAACAGATAATCCTTCGACAATTTGGCGAATAAGTTCAGCTTCTATTGGATTATCCACTCGTTCCCCTATACTTCTTTCATGAGCTGGTAATTCATCATGGTTCAAGAATATCACTTTACATTCTTCTTTCATCAAATTATGAAGCCATAATTCATTCGAGCTATTCGCTGTGTATGCATTTAAATTATTGATGTCCGGAATGGTCAAAGATTGCTTGGCTACCGATTCTGAGCCGCATTTCAATCGGTTCTGATAAACTAAAATATTAGATAATTGCATGATTTCATAACACATTCTGTACTGATAAGTTAGCTCCACCATACTTTGTGGAAATTCTTCAGCTAAAATTTTGAATAATGACTTTGACAATCCAGACTTTACTTGTGGGCTTGGGTGCTGAACTAATGGAGGTAGTTGCAAATGATCACCTACCAAGACAAACTTATCGCAAAACCTTAACGGCCCCAAACTAACAGGCATTGAAACTTGTGATGCTTCATCAATTATGCAATAATCAAATTTGGTTCTCATATTGAAGGCAATGTCGCCAATACCCAAACAGGTAGATGCAACAACTGGTGGACTTATATAAGTCTCACAAAACTCCAGGTAATTGTTTATTTTTGGACCTGGGACGTAGGACTGTATCTCAGGGTGTACTTTTTGGACAAACCCAACCCTTAAAAAGTGAACACCATATTCTTTCAATTTTATTAAGATGTTGTCAACAGCAGAATGAGTATACGAAGCTAGAAAGACTGTCTTGTTCATATCAACGAGATATTTGATTAGCTGGGCTATCACTGTGGTTTTTCCTGTACCGGGCATTCCTAAAATTAAAGCATAATCTTTCGCCGAAAGAACCTTTTTGAATGCATTAACTTGATCTGGATTATACTTTTTAGAATTCACTTTCTGGAGTGGCCTGGAAGAAAATTGAGGCTCATGAAGATCAACTATTAATTTTCGACGTCTCTCGTCACCGTTCTTGAGAAAGAGGTTAAGCAAATTAAATCTTGCAAGTCCCATTCCTTCGAAAAATTCATCTTTATCAATCCTATATTTTGTTTCCGGTGAGTAATTAATTTGATCTCTTAAAGCACTTTTGAAGACATTTCCAGTCTGATTTTGATCTTTCATTTTTAAGTCTGATGTATGGACTTTGGTACTTGAAGATATCACAATAGCATCGTGGCTAATAGATATCACAGTTCCTCTAGCCAACCCAAAATGTCCAAGTTCATCACTTATGATAACTCTATCAAATTTAACAATTTTTGTTCCCTGCCAATCATTGCCTGACACGTTCCTGGTGAAAGTGTAAAAATATCTTCCCTCAACTGGATTATCATCTACATGCTTAATAGACACTCCTCCGATTGCCATACCAGTTTGTTTTTCTCTTTGTGCAGCTGTATGCACCCATAAATACTTCAAAGCTTTTCTCAGAAAGCTTTCTTCCTGTGTGAGTAGTTTGTCCCAATGATCATAAAAGTCCCTATAATCAGTTCTTCCATTTAGATGATCTGTAATCAGTTTGTACATCTCTATTGGTATTCCACTGTCTTCAGCTGTTCCATCTTCATCAAGCTTATTAATTGTCATACACGATTCTTGGACTGGACAAAAATCGCAAACTGTTCTTTTCAATAATGGCGGAAGATCTCTAGTCGCTCCCTTAAAATATTTGGTTATTCTGTTTCTCAAATTTATTAATGATTTCAAATCCTGTTTGGAAATGTCGTGCTTTTTGGTCGAGTCTCCTTTCGTATAAACTAAAAGGAATGAATTAATATCCATCTCATACCTGTCCTTGTAAAGTAAAGCATATAATGATGCTTGTGCTTGATGTGAAATGTGCTCTCTTCCTGTCTTTATTTCCATGGGCATCAAACAAGTGCTTTGACCATTTTTGTCTTTGATTTTCACCTCCAACGTTGAATCGACAATACCTTTTACACCATACATTGGAGACCAAATATTTTCTTCAATTTCCAAGACTTCACTAACTGAGAGTAATACCTTATCCTTGAATCCTGATTCTATCTGGTTTCTAACAGAAAGAGGCTGATGATAAAATGTTTGGAACCATTTTAATATGTATGGCAATTGTTTGACAATCTCCTCCTTAACATGATTAACTTCTGGACCAATGCTAAAAATACTTAGTAAATATTCGTTAATGTATTGGTCAGTCAATTGAAGCATGTATTCCATGGTACATTCATTCTTAGTGAAACATGCCTGAAAAATTCCATGAATGATCTCTCCCAAAATGAGAGGAATTGCCAGTTCGCCAGGAAACTTTAATCTATTCGTTAATACCACTTTACGTGGACAAGTTAATTGTTGTGAGATCGCTGTAGCAGAGATTAAAATGTCTGGATTCCATATAAGTAAGTTATTAGTATCATCAATTAGTTTGGTTGCATTTGAATTGGTAATAATGACATGTATGATATCTCCTTCTTCATAATCCAACTCTATGTATTCACCACGAACAATTATTTTTTCTGTGATTTGATCTTCATTAAGAACTTCCATAATCAACTGACGTTTAGGAGAATTTCCTCCATAAACATTTTCTATAATCTTTCTTATCTCATATCGACGAAGGTCAGGTCTGGAAAAAGATAAGGCAACTTCAGAGTCCTTTTCTTGATACTCAACCTTTCTCGCTTGTATCTCATCAAATTTTGCTATTCCTTTTTGAAACGTATCTGCATGAGCGACATCTCTTCTTTTTTGAGTAGAGCTTTCGTTTCCTTGGAAAGTAAGTACTGATTTGACTTCTTGACCATGCTTTTTGTTGTCTGTTCCTAAAATATGTATAAGCTCTGAATCATCATCAGAGAATGGATCATCTGATTCCAGGTCAAGGTTCTGAGAAACTTTCGACTTATTAGGGCTGGATTGCTTCGATTGTGTAGCAGCAATATCTTGAATTGACAGATCACTTATTGAACAATCGTTAAAACCTAATGCATCCAATTGCTTTTGATCTGTAGCCTTTTGTGTTTGGAGTGCAGCCAATACCTCTGATTCGTCATCTGAAAATGGATCATCTGAAAATGGATCGTCCGAAAATTCATTTCCCGGCTTATCAACAATTTGTGCATTGTTATTGGAGTCTATTGTCAGTGGATTCACTATGAGTGCAGGAGATGGACTTTTGCTTGGAACCAGACTGGTTAATTCAAATTTATCCATCCAGTTATTTAAGGTGTTCTTCTTGGACAATAACTTATCTATCCGTGGAGCCTTGGTCTTCTTGACAGCACTATCTAGTACGTTAGACTTAGCTCTTGTAAGCTTTGGTGAAGTTTGATGCAATTTCCGTTTATTGGAGCTTTCTGCGGACGATATATCGGAAAGTGTCCTATTGAGGGATGGAGTAGTTTGAGATAGAATGTTGTGGAAATCAGTGCTATACTTGGAAAGGACCGGATTGGGTTCCATGGCCACCGTCTTCTTCAGAATAGGTACCGGGGGTGATGATACGTTTTTTAACGGAGATGAAGGGAGACGATCTTTCGTGGTCCGCGTGGGACTTGCTTTCCATCGTATGCCATCGAAACTATCATCGGAGCTCTGGTGGGCCAAGATATCCTGGATGAGCTGTCTTTTATCGTCTGAGCCCATATCTGGACCTTTGGGAGTGGTGTTGCTTTCGGCAGCTGACTTGGGAGACGATCTGGCTCCATTTGCAACTACTGCTGGGTCCTTTGAAGTGGGGGTTTGGGGAGGTGCCACAACTGATTTGGACTTATCATTGGTGAGGGTATTGACTGGCTCGAAGAAATATGTAGTTTTGTACGCTTTTCGCCCAGGTTTGATGGAGTCTGGGGGGTTCATGACGCGTCATGGGCTCTTCTGATCGAGTAGTTGATAGTGAGAAATGAGAAGTCGCGATTCTGTGTAATTTTTTGTGGAGTAAATGTTGGAGGGCCAGGAGGCGAGAGAAGATATATGACTGAAGTTTTTTGGTTCTAGAGAATAGAGAGCGCTGAAAATGGGTTGGGCCCCCATGATATAAGGAATGGTTGCTAGATTTGATTGGTAGAGTCGATGGGTAGCAATTAATTTAATGGCTTATAATTTTCATCTACTCAGAGAATCAGATAGTAGTGGGAATCGATGGCTAGAACTTTGAAAAAAGCACCAAAAAATATTTAGTTGAGAGGATATTTGAATTATTCAAATCAAAAAGAGGTTGGGGTTCGCTGCTATTCGTTTGAAATAGTGTGAAATGAGCAAGTTTTTGAAGAAAGAATGATCCACTGTTCTTGGTCTTTGTCATAAATTTCCATTAAATATTCTAATACACCAAAAATACCACTGGGAGAATTTCTGTATGATGTACATGAATAAAACTGAAATTTCTGATGTTTTAATATCTGAAGGGGATGGATGTGTGTCATATTCTTCACATTTTTGAAAAATCTACAAACAATTATCAATTTCACATAGTGAAGATAAATTTCGAAAAATCACTCATATTTAATATTCCTGAGTGAAACAAGCCGAATAGAATAACCCCTAACTGGATTATGCTAGATTAAGAATTGGTGAATATTTGTATTGACCAGTTACCTCAACCGCGACCATGTCAGTTATTGGAGCTAGGAAAAGCCGATTGGGAGACGCGCAAGATCTTGTTGATTGATCTCGTGCATTAATTTGTTTATGTGGAACTCCTACTATTATTACCTGAACAGCGACACTGCAAGTCTGAACTTTAATTAACATGAATACCTTATGGTCAGCTAACTATGAAACTTAGGATGTTTTCCTTCAACAAATGGCTCTTTGGCCGAGCGGTTAAGGCGGTAGACTCAAGTTCTACTATCGTAAAGATGCGTGCGTTCGAATCGCGCAGGAGTCATTATTTTTTAAATTTTTATGAAGCATCCCCATCAACGAACAGCATTCCATAGAGAAATCGAAGCACGAGTTAGCAGTGAGTTAATTAAGGTTTATTCGTTTTGATATAAGTTACTGTGACTTGTTTATCTTGAAATTTTTTCGCAAAATTTTATTCAAGCAGTTCATCAAAGATTGTGGTGCTATGAATATTAGGTCAAGCTAAGATGATTTTAGCTGGAAAACTTCTTTTTAATATCAGATCCGGCTGATACTTTTATTAAGGAGCAGATAGCTACCGCCAGGAATTTTCCATTGTCGGAGATTTGAAGTACAGAATAATTCAATGTACATCAATTAGGATGTGATTGTTGTTTGCAAGGTGTATTTTTATCCCAGGTTATCTGTCTATTGAAAGTAGGATAACAAAATATCGTTAACCATGGAATTTTGAATTCGGGGTGGGGCCCATATCCTGATTATCAGAAACCATCATCCTACTTTGATCGTATATAGCGTGAAAGTGGGATCGAGATACTTTGCAGGCCAACCAGATAACCCAGCTGCTAGTCCAGAGCATGTAATACCCAAAATGATTGCCCTGGAGAAATGATCGTGAAAAGATTGTTTACATCACCGAAACAGATTTAAGTTCGTGGGCCCTGAAAAGCTCCCAAGAAAGCAATATAATGGAACAGAATCTCTTGGAGCTTGTTGCTTTCTGCTACGACTTCTTTCTGCGATGCTACCATTATTCTAGTGTTATCTGGGGTTCCAAAAGCTGAGGAGGGATTCGCAAATTGTGATTTACTGTTCCAATTCCTCAAGTCTGTCAAGAATAAGCTCCCTATGAAACACTTCGCCAAGTCGTTTAATTTCTTCTCAAAAAGTCTCAAAATCCTGTAAGGGCACTGATTAACCCAGCCTAAACACTGAGCCAATTGGGAATCACTAGCACATGGTCTATTCAACATGTTGACTGTGTGGTTTACTTTTCACTTAAGAGATTAGGTTACTAGGCACGATTGGTTATCTCAATTAGAGGCTCTTTGGCCGAGCGGTTAAGGCGGTAGACTCAAGTTCTACTATCGTAAAGATGCGTGCGTTCGAATCGCGCAGGAGTCACTATTTTTTCTTTTTTCATCCCCTTTGGGTTTTAATTATAATTCGACTCTCAATACCTGTCAGGAATCCCAGTATGCTTGACGGATGAACAATGTAAGGAAGAGCGTTTAAGACAACTGGCACGATCGCTGGTACCACACACAAACAAGCCCCAGTGCGGAGGTTCTGCTGATGTTTGGATACTCACCAGGACGTAGCTTCTCACAAATCTCGATTACGTAAGACGTTACGTAACAATATTGATGGGGTTCGGGGGATTCGATAACCACTACGTCCACCATGATTTGGTGTGGTAAAGAATTGCTTGGTTCCCGTGTAGTCAAATATGGGCTCCCCAATTGACATCCTGGGACCTTGTCGCTACAAATTGGCTTTTATCTGAAATTATTTCCCGGTAAATTGGCCTCTTTAAGTTAGCATTCAGGGTCACACCGGAATGCAAAGTATTACTTGAGAACTTCCCAAAACCTGTAGGGAGCGCTCAGAATATCCCAAAACGGGAGTCTATACAGATATATCTCCTCCTAATTTTTAGTAACGAGACTTCGTTTCCCGTACAGTACTTAAAGATTATCCGTGCAGATTCCATCTTGAAATACTTCACCGCTTATTGTCTTGTCCGTATCTGGGAACTTTTCACTATGCGCAGGACTGGCAAACACGAAGGCTCATCTCCTGGCGCAAAGAGCACGGAAAACTCCCGAAAAAACCGGAGGAGCTTCGCCAGTGGCCACTCTTCCTTCTCAAATCACCGTAATGGTCCCCTTCAGCTCCCCTTACAGCCCGTTTTCCACCCTTCGGGGCATTATCCCGTGCCTGGTTCCCCCTCCCCCGTGTATCTTTGCCTCGCACTGCAAAACCATCCTGCCTCCGCACCCCATCGGCACACGTGACCCCACCTTCAAAAAATTCTCACCTCATCACATTTTTCACCACCAACTTCTTCCTCCTCAACCACAATGGCCTACGTCTTAACCGAAACCGCCGCCGGTTATGCCTTGTTGAAGTCATCCGACAAGAAAATCCACAAGTCTACAACCTTCATCAATGACTTGAACTCCGTGGAAAAGGTCACCCAGGCCTTCAAGATCCACCGTTTCGAAAAGTTCCAATCCGCTTCCAGCGCCTTGGAAGAAGCCAACGCCATCATCGAGGGTAAGGTATCAGACAACTTGAAGAAGATGTTGGAGGACGTCAAGGCCGACAAGAAGGCCACCTTGATTGTGTCTGAAGCCAAGTTGGGTAATGCCATCAACAAGCTTGGTCTCAACTTCTCTGTTGTGTCCGACGCTGCCTCTCTTGACTTGCACAGAGCCATCAAGGAGTTCTTGCCAGAATTGTTGCCAGGATTGGACGATGCCACCATCAAGCAAATGTCTCTTGGTTTGGCCCACTCCATCGGCCGTCACAAGTTGAAGTTCTCTGCCGACAAGGTCGACACCATGATTGTTCAGGCCATCGCTTTGTTGGACGACTTGGACAAGGAGTTGAATACCTACGCCATGAGATGTAAGGAATGGTACGGTTGGCACTTCCCAGAGTTGGCCAAGATCATTGTGGATTCCGTGGCTTACGCCAGAATCATCTTGGTTATGGGCATCCGTTCTAACGCTGCCGACACCGACTTGAGCGAGATCTTGCCTGAAGAACACGAAGAGCGTGTCAAGACCGCTGCCGAAGTCTCCATGGGTACTGAAATCACCCCAGCTGATTTGGACAACATCAGAGCCTTGGCTGAACAAATCGTCGAGTTCGCTGCCTACAGGGAAAAGTTGTCCAACTACTTGACCTCCAGAATGAAGGCCATTGCTCCAAACTTGACCGCTTTGGTTGGTGAATTGGTTGGTGCTAGATTGATTTCCCACGCTGGTTCTCTTACCTCCCTCGCCAAGGCCCCAGCTTCCACCATTCAAATCTTGGGTGCTGAGAAGGCTTTGTTCAGAGCTTTGAAGACTAAGCATGATACTCCTAAATACGGTTTGTTATACCACGCTTCCTTGGTTGGTCAAGCTACCGGTAAGAACAAGGGTAAGATCGCCAGAGTGTTGGCTGCTAAGGCCGCTGTTGCCTTGAGATACGATTCTTTGGCTGAGGAAAGAGATGACTCTGGTGACTTTGGTTTGGAAGTCAGAGCCAAGGTTGAATCTAGATTGAGTGCTTTGGAAGGCCGTGACTTGAGAACTACTACAAAGGTCACCAGAGACCAACCAAAGGTTGAGATATCCGAAGCCCGTGCATACAACGCCGACGCCGATGCTGCCATGGACTCAGATGATGAATCTGAGACCGAAGAGGTGGACGAGAAGAACGACAAGAAGAGAAAGAGAAGCGATGACGATGAAGATGAAGAAGAGAAGCCATCCAAGAAGGAGAAGAAGGACAAGAAGGAAAAGAAGGAAAAGAAGGAAAAGAAGGAGAAGAAGGAGAAGAAGGAAAAGAAGGAGAAGAAGGACAAGAAGGAAAAGAAGGAGAAGAAGGACAAGAAAGAAAAGAAGGAAAAGAAATGATTGTCGGTACCCATCTGTTGCATTCCATTTTACAAGCTAAGCTTGTATGTTCTATAGTAGGTTAGCCTGTGTTTTATTAATATAAATTAGATAGGTTACATGTAAGTGTTGTTGGTTGTTTATTTTTTATGTGAAATTATATTTAACGTTAGTCAAGATCTGGAACGTCCATATTATGATCTCTATCAGTTGAATCAGTGGAGTTAGTGGTGCTGTTCTCTTGAGGATTATTAGAGTCCATGTTACGTGTAACTTCTCTTCCATTGACGAAAACACGATTATTCTGTCCTCCAGTAAATTGAGTTATAATATTTGACAAACCATCGGGAAAAACCCCTCTCAAGAGATCCCGGACCTGGTTATCATTGCCGGGTCTAGCATTTTCTGTAGGTGGTGGTGCACGATGGATATTGACTGGTCCGCTTGGATTCACGTTTGCTCTTAATGCTTCAGTGATAGCTTCAAGATTATTTCCATTAGCTCTTATGGCCTCAACGATTGCGTTATGATTTGTTACACCAGTGTTAATTGCACGATTGATAGTGGCATTATTTGCACCAGGTCTGACAGTGTGGTGGATGACGTTCTCTTGACGGCCGTCATTGGTAGCGTTCGGGTTTGGAATAGTGATTCTTATGGGATTGCCAGCAGGGGTTGGTTCGTTAGTCGTGTTCGTGTTTGGAATGGCATTAGCGTTTGCTGTGGTTGTGGTTGTGGTTGCTGGGTTAGTTCTTCCTAAGTTTCCTTCCATCAAATTACCAAAATCATTGAGAATATCTCTGATATTGTTCGTTCTAATCTCTGGCCTAGTAGGCTCCTGACCTATTGGTTGGTCATCGGATTCATTTCTCATTCCTCCAGTTGGTGCTGCGGGTGATTCTGGGTTATTTGTTCTAGAAGGATAGAAGGGGGGTACTTCTCTAGGAGCAGAAATTGCGATGGCTTCGGTTCCACTGGCTGCAAGCACGTTTTGAGCGACCTCGGGGGTCAAGATGCCCGGGTTTCGTCTATTCATTCTCTCTGAAATATTTCTAAGCATGTTGTCTCTAATATTTGGGTAGAAAGTGAAATATTCCATGTCCGATTCCAGAGCTTGCGACCTCAAGATTGCTAGTATCCTTCGCACTTCACTGACAATTGATCTTATGGAACCCAGTGGAACTGCTTGTTGGTATGCACGTCTCTCAACCAAACTTATAGCCTGGCTAATCCTTTGTATGAATTGGGGCAAAACACCCCTGATCTTATCTTCTTTGTATTCTTCCACCGAAGCTTTGTAGTCAAAGTGTTGCGGTAAGATCTCTCCTGCCAGGCACCGCATGGCCATCAAGTAGCACTTGAGTGAGATAAGACTGTCGCCCATGTACAAGTGGCAGTAACCCAACTGGGCCCACGCCGGAGTGAAGCTGCGTTCGTACTGTAAGGCGAAATTGAGATCACGAATGGCCTCTCTGAAGCAATTCAATGCAATGTATGCGATGGCACGATTGGTGTACAATTGGCTCAAGCTGCTTCTGCCCGAATAAGGGCAGATCTCAATGGCTTGCGTGTACACTTGTATTGCCTGAGGATGGGCCAGGGTGGTCATGAGGTTATTACCCTGTTCCCGCAACTTGTGTACGAGCTGTGCATCCTCAAGCTCCTGTTGAACTTCGGCAAGCTCCTGCTGTGCATGTATGTTGTCCACGAACGCACGGAAGACTTCCATGTAAAATTCGCCCGGTGAGTTGTTGGTTGATCTTTCAAGGACAGTGCTGGTAACGTTGAAGATGACCTGAGCGGTGGAGTTTCCCGTGGCCTTGGACACCTTTAACGCACTATGTAAAAGTGCCTGGACCAACTTCGACCCGTAATTGGCCAACGGCATCCAGGTATCGGCAGAGTTCCCCTTAGAGGTGTCCGAGGACTCGCTCTCGATCTTGGATATCAAGTCCAGCGTGGAAACCTCTTGGATGCTGAATCGCTCATGGTCCGGGCCAAACAACGCAAATCGGATCTTGTCTAGAGATACATCGTCTTGAAGATGCTGGAACTCGGTCTTTGCAGCCTTTTCCAATTCTGCTAGGGTGAGCTTGAGGTTGGAGTTTTGGAGCAGTTGAAGCTCAATGATCACAGACGACTGGCAAGACGAGGAGACTTGGTGCGTGGCCAATAGTGCCAACACTAGAGCATATTGATAGGCTGTTTCCTCTGACATGGTGGTCTCCAGTGAAGCCATAGTGGCCACGAACAACCTTCGTTGAATGATGATGCACACGTGACGTGCACAACGTGACCTAATATCACGCGACAAGCTGTCACGGCCCCAAAAGGTGCAACAGATTGGGGTTGCCACCGTACAATGAGTCCTGCTTTTTTTGCCAGCAAGGAGGCCAAAGCTCCAGTCGCCTTGCCCGAGGACCTTCTCACTCCCAATAATTGTGTTTCCCCCCGCAGAATCCGTGCGTTTCTCAGACTTTCCCGAATTGCCTCCGATGACACTATTCGGGAACACTTGAACGAACGTCAAGGGAAAGCAGCCTGTTCCGAGTATTTTGCCTCCACCATCGTGCCCCAATGGAACCTCCGAGCCCAGGCTATCCAGTACTGTTCAGAGTATGCCACGGAATTGAGGTCCCACACCGGATCATCAGAATTGGGGGACGAGGCCCCCAGCCCCCAAGGCTCTGAAGAGAACCCTGATCCCTACAATCTAAGATTGGATCCATACGCCGAGCGCAACCATGTTGCAAAGAGTGCCACCAAATACGCCGTGGTGGAAGAAGTCGAGCGATGGGTCAGAAACGAAAAATCGGTTGAAACCATCATCCGTGAAGAAACTGCAAAAATTCTCAACGATAAGTGTTATTACGGAGATTGGAGCGGTTTTAAGAGCAAGTGATCATATGCTTGCTCAATGATGGGCCTCCCAACCTCATGTTTTTCCCTTTACTGGCAGTCTCATATGGTGCGTTGATTAGACCACCAACCCTAACAATACTTGTATATATTCACAATCTTCAATTCAATCATATCCGTTGCACAGAATTTGTAGAAGTTCAATTATTGGTGAACTGTTTCAGGGAGTCGTTCGTGATGCATGTTGTATTACATTGATTTTATTCATTTATCTAGAGACTGAATTAACAGATAATATATCGTAACTATCTAAAGCCTGTAGTGATGGGGCAATTCTATTTATGAACCGCAGCTGCAGCTGCATGAGCAAAGCTTTTCTTTTCGTTTTGTGATGAAGTCTCTGACTTGGTAGACATTGTCCGTTTCATTTTCTTCGCAACGCTCTTTATCTTCTTTTTAGTTTTTTTTGCTTCTTCTTCCTTCAACTTTTTACTTGCTTCTTCCTCTTTGAGCCTTTTATTTACTTCTTCCTTTGGTTTTGGTTTCGAAATCATTTCCTTGGCCATTAATAAACATTCGATCCAGCCATAGTTCTTGCCAAGTTTCACTTCATTTGAACTCTTGTCCAAAACTTTCACGGTCTCTTTCAAGGATAATTTGTCCATAGGTGATATCCTCTTCAAGAATATTAAGTCACCTCCTTCTTTGATTAACTCGAGAATAAGGTAGCCGTATACTTCATCTCCATTTTCAATAATGTTATCATCAGAATCAACAGCAATGCTTTCAAACTCATAATCATACATCAGGTAATCACTACCTTGATTTGCTTTCAAGTCCACCAAAGTCACATTCAACGAACCATCAATGAAAAATACCCTTGCCATATTAGTGATCACGGTGATAGCTGGAATAGTGTTTTTCTTCAAGTCACGTTGAAACTTTGTGATTAACTCATCAATCGCTGAATCATCCAAAGGATCACTTTGGGATCTCCTGATCAAGTTATTGCTCAAGTACAGTTTGAAAACGGTATCTAATTTAAGTATTTTTTCATCAGGCTCAAGTAAACTTGAAATCTCTTTGAAGGTGATTGCATTCACAATAGTGTTATTTTTTGGTTTAGTATTGGAATTTGCTTGTTTAATAGTATCGCTGGATCTTTCGACAGATTTTTCGCTTGATTTTTCACTCGATTTAGTTGGTTTTGGAAATTCTCCAGCAGGTAAGGTTGGTGATTTCACCAGACGATTAGAGAATCCTTGCTGATTCAAACTTGGTGACATCCGTAATGGCGGAGGCTGTTGCTTACCCGCAGCAGCAGCAGCAAGAGCAGCAGCATGGGGAACGCTCGTAGTTGGCGCATTAGAGACCCCTGATGATACTTGTGGTAATGGTGTCGAAGGTTTGTAGCTAGGAACGTTTCCAGTGCTGGGCTTCCTCACCTTTTGCTGTGGCAACATTGCTGAAGCAGAAGTGGGATGGGCTGGTACACTGGTGGTTGGTGCAGGACTAGAGCTTCCAGAAGCATTGAACGCAGTATTTGCTCTCAAATTTGTGTGCTTCGGGATTCTATTTGGCGAATCTGGTGGCTGATTAACTCTATTCGATCCATTAGCATAATTCACATTAACGTTGTGTTGAGGTTGAGGAGCACGCTGTTGACCTTGTGAATTATTGTATGGAGCTCCAAGACTAGCGTTATTTTGACTATTGCCTGTATTATTTTGACTAATAGGAGTAGCATTCATTGGATAGTTGTTAACATTTCCTTGCGATGGAGCAGAGTTTAGAACAGGCATACCATTTGGAGCAAAGTATTGCTGATGAGGAGAGGAAACTGCATACCTATTATTGTATTGGCCTCCAGGAACTTTTGGAGGAGATGTTTGATTTGGAACTTGTTGTGGAATAATTTGTTGAGGAGATGATGGTTGCATGTAAGGCTTTTTCAATTTGTTTGCTGGCTGATATGTACTTTTAGGACCAAATGAAGGAATTAAATTATATTCTGATGATTTTTGAATTTGTGAATGTAACTGTTGATATGAGTTTGATTGCTTCATATCTCTATTCGAACCAGTTTTGATTCCCGGCATGAATGATGATGAGGACGAGTTCACAGCAGAACCAACATAAGGTTCAAATCTAGGAACTTTTCTATGCCAGATGAACTTCTGATCATCCCAAGGAACGTCCTGAAACCATGGAGAAGACATTATTTGATGAATGGTCATTCTGTTGGATGGTTCGGCCACCAAAATTTGATCAATTATATTTGCCACATCTGAAGGAACAGGTGTTTTAGTTCTATAGCTGTACTCAGTCTTGATAATTTTCTCAAATGTAAGGTATTCTGTTGAACCCTTAAAAGGTGGTGCTCCATGGAAGAATTGATACAAGATACATCCTAGTGCCCATATATCTGACTCAAACCCACATATGTTATATTTCAACAATTCAGGTGACACGTATTCTGCGGTTCCGACAAAAGATCCTTTGCGATCTGATTTTTCAGGAGATTCATCTACACCTTTGTAGTCTATCTTTTCGTCTAAAGAATCTTCTGAACCTCCTAATAACTTTGCAGCACCAAAATCGGTGATCTTCAAGTTGAAATCATGGCCAACCAAGATGTTTTCTGGTTTCAAATCACGGTGGATGACTCCTTTCAGATGAATGAACTTGACAGCATCGACTATCTGGCACATGTAGAACTTTGACACCAGTTCCGATAGAGAGCCAAACTTGCGGATGATGGAAAGAAGCTCACCATACTCGGCGAAGTCCAAGACGAAGAACAAGCTAGATTCATCTTGAAACGTGTAGTACAATTGGACGATTCCCGGGTGCTGGAGACCCAATCGATGGAGAGTAGTCTTTTCGATGTTGACATACTTGATCTTGTCCTCCTTGACGATGTGTCTCTTGGAAAGCACCTTGATGGCATATGTTTGCTTATTGTGAATGTCAATGGCAGAAAAAACCGTGGAATAGGATCCTTCTCCGATCCTGGTGCCGAATTGGTAGTCCTTGGCCGACCGCTTCTTAGTGGCCGAACTGGACACAGTCGGCGAGCCAGTGCCGGTTTTGGGGTGCTGTGACATGAGGCAAGATCAAAAGGTGAAAGGTGCCGAAGTCCACAGTTCTGTTTGGATTGTGGGTTGGATAGAGCCCGGGATTAGGGAGTGGTTGATGCAAACAACAGTTCCGTGCAGGGAGGGGAGAACAACGAACGAACGGAGGGGCCCAAGGTCGTTCTATTCACGGGACAGGGGGAAGGATAGGGACGTGTTGAACAGTGTGTAGCGGATGTCCTAAGAACACGATAGTCAGTAATATTGGAGTAAAGTGGTCTGCACACGAAGGGATCACTGGGGCGAGTGGAGAACACAACTGAGCACTTTCGCAGGGAGAGTGGCATGGCCGGTGGCAGGGCGAGTGGCAGGAATCGCGGGATCGCGCAGGGCTAGCGAGCGACAGTGACGGGACGCTGGGAAATTCCGATCGCGCGAGGTGGAGGGAGTGCAACTGAGCAATTGTGGGGGATGGAACGTTGGACGCAAATCCACCACACCACACCAAAATACTCCGATAACCACGACAACGGCAACGAAACAACAACAACCGCATCTGCGCAACAACAACCACTTCACCACTGAAACACAGAATGGCCAACATCGCCAACACCGCCATGGCAGGAGCGACCAGCACCCAACAGGCACTGGGTTTTGCATAGCCAAGTCTACCGCCAACGCCCCAGTGCCAAGAACCACCTATTACAGCGACACCGCGCCGTGGCCTTGGTATTCCGCAACGCCAATACTGGTGCCAGCACCAGTTGCGAACTCTGACCGCGATTATCATCAGGATGCATTTTGAGGGTGTTGGGAAGCGCCATCACCGCGACCACCGCGTCCTGGTCACGAGTGGGAAGTTGCTGCAAAGCTGTCAGAAGCGACAGAAGCGACATGGAACCAGTGCTGGTGACGGCAATAGGCGATGAGCGATGCCATCCAGAAAGCTCCTGCAAGGCTGAAGGCATGCGGCGGCCCAACAATAGATGATGTAACCTCGATGGTGCGAGGGTTGCTTCGCGAAGCCGCGCCGTGGCAGCTGCTTTTCATCGAGTAATTTGCAACCGTGGTGATGATTCGGAGGGCCAACAGGGTAGCTTTGGAGCAGAAGAACCAAAAGTGCCGCATGGGCCAGCATGTTGACAGCACACGGTTCTGGTGGTCAACAGACAACCTGTGAGGAGCCTTTTTCGGTTTCTAGAGCTGGTGGGGGCGCTCTCTGGCGATTCGTCAGAAAGAACCGCATTGGTAAATTGTCTTGGTTTCTGCGAGGGCTGCTCGGGTTCTCGGAGTGCATGTCGGGTTAAGTTACGACCCACTGGGACGATGTTGAGGAGCACCTCGTCTAGCGTTCGGCACCAGCAGTGGCCTACGACAGTTCCTGGAGGTGGAGGGGGCCAATGGCAGAAGCGAGCCATTGGAGTGACGCTCAGGCTATCTAGCATGCACTACTGTCCGAGTCCCGGTGTTTGGGTGCTTCTGGTGGGTCCCTTTTGGGGGCTCGCCAGGGAGAGTCCAGTTCCGGTGGGGAGGCTTAACTACTACGAGGATGTGCGAATGGGCCAACCAACAGGGCACCGGCTGTGAAGTTTAACCAGCTGGGCAGCCATACATTGTTTCCTTCGAGAAGCCAAGCCAGCATCTCAGCTGAGACAAGAGACCGGCTCAATGATTTCGGCAGGCAGTTGGCACCCAGTGGTTGAAGTTTTACGATGCGGTCCACGTACCTAGTTGTTGATCTCGATGCGGACCAGATTCTATTTTTAAGAATATTATACAGAATAAGATTTAGCTTCGATAGCCGGTAATTTTCTAGCCAGTTATCGGTTGGCGGACACGGCAAACCGTTTATTTACTAGTTTGTATTTACTAATTCCTCCCTATCAATTATAGTGTGCAGTCCAGCTGTTGTAGAACATAGTGACGAACAACTCCTAGCAAGCGGTGTTCGACTTTCCAAGCAACCAACGGGTTTCCGACGCCAGATGCTTGAAGAGGCGTTGATTTCGAGATTTTTTTTCCAGTTTAAGTGTCTGTTTCATGTTTGGTTTCTACAGAGCTCACTACACACCCGGAGCCACACTTGGTGCCCAACTACAACATGTCACTGCCCATTACGCTCTGGCTACTCCAAATCCGTGAATAGGGCTCCAGCTGTCACGATTAATTAGAGCTGTCCGTTTTCACACACTCATTTGGAGACCAAACACTCAGTCCACTGAAAAGTATTTCCTGGACCAATACGGAAAAAGCTGTCAAAAATGATCGGCTTCGCAGAGACTCAACCCCACAGAAAGACTGCACAATTAACCGATTGCAACAGGCACAGGTCAGGAATGACCGGAACAATCTTTGGCCAAGTACAGCTTGACCCCTGAAGTATAGCAGTAGGCCTGCCTATTTTCTTTGTGGCCATTTGGCTATATTTGGCGACTGGGTCGCATACTATGGCCCCTATGGCCCTATGGCCCCTATCAAAATTTGCTAATTAGTTGGATTCTGCCTCTCTTCACATCTTTTCAAACAGAAAATCACACTGTATAATGTGACTTCAGCAAGAATATAACGGGAGATATGAGTACTTCACCACATGAATAGGATTATTCATATAAAACATTCCTATCATTATAAATCGCACTTTGTCGTAACGTCAAAGTGGGCTTATTTTAGCCCAATGTCCTCAGTCAATCATATTCTCGTAAGCTCGTAATCTTCCTATATCGCACAGTCTCATATTACCTGGCTTGGCTTCCTAACGCCTTTCTGTCTCTCACTGTGACTCTAGTTTATTGTAGTGAGCGTATTATCAAATTCTCAAGGTCAAATATTCTCCTAGCCTTAGTCTCATGACTCGAAGTCGCCTTCCATATGCACACCCGCAAATTTTAAGATCAACATCACCATGAAGGTATCTGGAACCCTCTTCAAGAGTGATAAGTTTCTATTTAGAGCCAGCCAGCTCCATGGCAAAGGCATTCTAAACCAAGCGTTCGGTTCCACGAGTTCCGAGAACGTCAAACCATCTCCAGAAGACCCAGAATCCACCCATTTGAGAAAGGTATTCGATGATCTGAAGTACTTCCAAGCATTCAACAAACAGACCACAGACTCCAAGAACGTTCTTTTTGGGCCCAGAACCGGCCTATTCAAGAATGCAAGCTTGACCACCCCCAACGGGCTAATCGAGTTCTCGAAGAATTCGCTCAAACAAGCCAAATCCTTGGTCAGCTCCATGATGGATGATGTGAAGCACAAACCCGATGGGCGCCTTTCATACATTAAGAAGCTCGACCAGCTTAGTGACGTGCTCTGTCGTGCCATTGATGTCGCCGAGTTTATCAGAGTGGTACATCCTTCTTCTAAGTGGGTCAATGCAGCCCAACAGACCCACGAGATAATGTTCGAGTACATGAACCAATTAAATACCAACGTGGAGTTGTACCAGCATTTAAGAGACATTTTGCAGGATGAACAAACCACAAAACATCTCACCCATGAAGAAATACAGGTGGGTGAATATTTAAAGGACGATTTCGAACGGTCAGGTATTCACATGGACCCGGAAACTAGAGCTAATTTCGTATCCATCACCCAAGAAATCTCTTTGTTGGGATCGCAGTTCAATAACGAAATCTCCACCCTCAAATCTTATTGGTGTGAAGTTACCCTCGAAGAATTCAATTCGATAGAAGATTCGAATTTAAAGAGAGAAATCAAGTCATATGAGAGCAAATACTATGCTCCCAAAAGTAATACGGTACACATTCCATTGGCAGGTCATATTCCATACACAATTCTCTCCAAAAGCTCTTCTGATGCCGTACGGAAGAAGATTTGGATCGCCATGCACAATTCTTCCGATGAGCAAATTGCCACTCTTAATGCATTCTTGAAGTACAGAGCATTGTTAGCAAGAATGTTGGGTTATAAATCCTTTGCACACTATCAACTTGAACATAAGATGGCCAAAACACCAGAGAATGTCAAAACCTTTCTCAGGAATCTCCAGACGTCTTTGAAGGCAGATGGTGTGAAACAAGAGCTCGAGAAATTGGCTCAATTCAAGGAACAGCCATTAAAGGATAACGTCTTTGATGCGTTGAAACCATGGGACCGGGACTATTTATTGGGTAAGCTTCAACAGAAGCGCCAATCGGTAGCTCTTGAACCAATAAACGAATACTTCTCAATCGGTACGGTAGTTGCTGGGTTGAGTAAACTATTCAGCTCAATTTACAATGTCAAGTTTGTTCCTGAAGCTACAGTCCAAGGAGAAACATGGGACGGAAATCAAGTGAGAAAGCTTCAAGTTTACGATGAAGGTAAAAACATCAAGCTTGGATACCTTTACCTCGATTTCTGGTCCAGCAAGGTTCTTCCTTCCCATTTCACCTTGGTATGCCTGCGTCGGTTGAACGAGGATATTGGCACAGAAAATAGAAAAACAGTTGGAGTTCATACCCAGTTGGATGGCGACTATCAACTACCAGTGATCCTGTTGATTTGTAACTTCGAAAGAGCCAACGAATCCATTGGACGCTTTGCAGGCATCGAAGGCAAGGAAATCACTCTTTTGAGCTTGGATCAGGTGGATACGGTGTTCCATGAGATGGGCCATGCAATGCACTCAATGATTGGACGTACTGAGCTTCACAATTTATCTGGTACCAGATGTGCTACTGATTTTGTTGAGCTACCATCAGTTCTTATGGAGAAGTTCAGCAAGGATCCCCGGGTTATTTGCCAAATCGCCCGTCACTATCAAACCGGAGCACCATTAAGCGAAGAGTTCTTGGCTGCTCACCAAAGCCAAAGGGTTGTGCTTGACAATTGCGAGATATACATGCAATCTAAAATGGCCATGCTTGATCAGGAATTGCATGGCGAGGAGTTGGTTAAAGTGGTGGAAACTAGCGAACCGTTTGATTCCACCATCGTTTACCATAACCTTGAGGAGCAGCTTCAAGTGTTTGCTGATCGCTGGTCTACTTGGAATGGTAAGTTTCCACATTTGTTCTCCTATGGCTCAGTCTACTATTCGTACTTGCTCGACCGGGCCATTGCCGCAAGGGTATGGGATGTTCTCTTTGAGAAAGACCCATGGAGTAGGGAAGCAGGTGAGAAGTACCGTGAGAGCATTTTGAAATGGGGAGGAATCAGGGACCCATGGAGCTGCTTGGCCGATGCTCTCGGAGAAAAAGAATTGGAGCATGGCGATTCACGGGCAATGGAAGCGATCGGTAAGGGTGTCTCTTCTTAAACTGGTCGCTCGATGTTACTGTTGCACCCAAAATTTGGCAATGTTCACAGATGCTCAAATGCTTGGAAATGTCTTAGTACCGGGCCACTTCGATACGACAGCTATTTTTACAGTGGTTCGTATACGAGAGCATAAGACACATCAGGTGGAAGAATTGGCACCTCGTCGTATGGGATATTCCTTGGGTGCATCGTTTGGTTTAGGGCGATAATGTGACACAATGGGGCCATTTTTTTTTCACCGCTGCAATACTACTCCATCTCAAGGTAGTTCCTATCTACCCGGGCAGACATTGCGGTGATGCTACCACGACAAATCTTGCTAACGCAAAAAGTTGTTCACTATCACCGGCGCCTGGGTTCCAGAATGGTTCCAAAATAGGTCCAAAATGGGATATGGTTAACCTTTTGCCTACTGCGAGTGCTGTCCCTGATTCCTAGATTGCTGTCACCACTATCAGTCACTCTTATCAGCTTATCGATGAATTTCACCCTCCAGCAGCGAATGCCGGTGATTTTGCCAGCATTCACGCCAATTCCATAGTTCAAAACCCCGGCTCCATGTGTTGATCTGGAACTCCCTGCAACTTCGCTGCAACCAGTTCCAAGACCCACAGTTCAATAATAAACCAAATGCCCCGGAGCACCAATCGCCTCAAGGTTTCGCGCTCCACTTTTGAGTTCTACCACTGCTGCTAACTGCTGCCAACAGCCCCAGCCAGCCCAACCAGCCCAACCAAAGTCCCGGTGTCCAGTCCCCCGCAATTGGCCCGATGTGATCAATGGATGGCCGAGTACTGTGATGCCTGCGATAATTTCCGTGCCAGATTTGGTGGGGTTTCAAAGTCTGGTTGACGGGCAGGCTCATGCGTTTGGGGTGCATGGAACCTGAAAAGTTGGGGCAACCTGCCCCTTTGTGGAGCCCCGATTCCCAATGCGTTACGGAAGTGTGGTTCTTTTGCATGGTGAGGCTTCCACCGCTGCTGGAGACAGCCCTGAACGCCAGTTGCCCACTCTGGTATGATCCGTTGCGGTGGTCCGCTAACGGCAGGGCCTAGCGAGGGTGGTGGGAATGAAACTTGTTACCACCACCCCGGAACTGGCTAGGTGGCCCATTCATTCCATGTACGCCGCATGGTGGTGAAACTGGCTGGAGCGGTCGGACGGGCGACCTGGCGGTCACACGGTGTACTTGTCTAGCCATCACCAGGACCACCGCCGCTATACCTGCCGTACTTGCCCATCCACCAGGGCCACCACTAGTCCCACGGCCTGCTCCATATGGATATGGCACACCGCCCACCGGCGTCAAATCCGGCCACCGCACTGGGTTCCGGCCCGGTGCGGAGGTGCGCACCACCAAGGCTCCCACCAGCTGAACCAACATCCCCGAGTCGATAAGTGGACGAGTCGCTCCCATGACACCTGGTTGACTCGTGCTGCCGATAACCCCACATTTCATGCTGCCTGACGTATCTGATTGTGTCCATCAACACCCTGGTCGGGCTCCACAGCATCTCCGTCAACCAGCTCGACTGGCTGCAACTTGCACTTTTTTAGGTTTACAGGTATTTCTTTCTTGTACATACACAGCAATTCCCATCGGCATTAGGACACGTCGACGTCAGGGCCGGGCCGCTCATCGCGTCACGCCACTGCAAATTTTACCAGCAACTTGCGTCGTGCGCCCACCGCAGCCGCTGTGGGTTGCTTTCTTTTTCCACCGGCACCAGGCCATGGAACAGGGGCCAAACAATGCCGCCACCTGGGGCCAGCGGACAGCGCCCGGCCGTCAGCAATGGGGCCACGCCGAGCAGCCCACTTCGTCCCTCTCGTCCCCTATCGCTCTCCCGGGCACCCCACCGGCGGCCGACTGTAGGGTCCTCTCAGCCGTGTACGGCCATCGGTGCCACCTGCAGTACACGACAGCGCCAGCTGCACCTTGGTTTGCGCAGGGCCCGCAGGGCCCGCAACCACACGTCACCGTGGCAGGCTGCAAATGGGCAATTCACCCGGTATTGCGGTGGTCCTATTGGAGGAGCAGGGGCCCGAGCCTGCCTATCTTTCTGCCAGGCCTGGCGCAGGCCCTCCTGCATGGATCCGGGAGTCCGTGGTCCCCCAGGCCCCCAAACCGTACACCAGGTCCACCAGCCGGGTTCTGTCGAGGTGCCGTCACCTCTGACACCTCCAGGCTTAACCCCGAACCCTCCCCCTCTCCCAGCCCTCCAGGGCACCACATCGCCCTAGGGTGCTGCCCCTCGCGTGCCCCTCTCCCGGAGCTTTTCCGGTCCCCACCTTCCTCCATTTTGCACTACCGTTGCCCAACTATCTGCTTAGTGATCTTATCGCGTTCTGCGTCATAAATAGTCATCTCGCCCCAACTGCGTAAATACCCAAGGGTGGCCTCATTGCTGTAATCTAAATCCAATCACCCACGACTTTTTCTTCCACACCTACATTTCACGTTTGACGCTTCAGTTTAACGCTGCACCTTCACTACTTCTGCCGTCCAAACCAAGGTCAACCATCCCAGTGAAAGTCTATCCACTGGCCGTTACCTTTCCCTCCACTTCAATCCCCAGCGGTTTCCAAGATAAAAACGTCCCCTGCTAACTCCATCATCCTAGCACTGTCTTCCGACGACGCCATGAAGGACATTGAGCTCAAGCCCGTGACCTCGGAGGTCAAGGGCAACTTCTCCTCCAGCGCCTCGGAAGAGGCTAACTTCTCCAACGAAGTCCCCAACACAAGATGGGAGCGCTTCGTGGACAGCTTCCGCCGCCAGTCCTCGGGCGACTTGACTGCCGGTAAGCAGCTCCAGAAAGGTATCTCCAAGCGTCACTTGATATTGATGGCGTTGGTCACCGGTATCGGTACCGGTTTGTTGGTCGGTTCCGGTAAGGTGTTGCACAACGCCGGTCCGCTCTTCTTGATCATAGGTTACGCTATTGTGGGTTCCTTCTTGTACCCTACGCTTCAGGCCGCCGGAGAAATGGCGGTCAACTACCACGACCTCTCGGGTGGGTACAACAACTACCCCCGTAAGTTCGTCGACGAGTCGTTGGCGTTCGCCATCACCTGGAACTACTGTATCCAGTGGTTGTCTGTCATTGCTATCGAGTTGGTCACTGCCGCCATCACCATCCAGTACTGGACCACCAGCGTCAACCCCGACGTGTGGGTAGTCATCTTCTTCGTGGTGGTGCTCTTCATCAACTTCTACGGTTCCAAGGGTTACGGTGAAGGTGAATTCGTGTTGGGCTCGTGCAAGTTGCTCATGCTCATTGGATTCATTCTCATGGCCATTGTTGTGGACGCCGGAGGAGGCCCAAGAGGCGAGTTCATCGGAGGCCGTTACTGGCGTGATCCCGGTTTCCACACAAACTTCAAGGGTTTGTGTTCCGTGTTCGTCACCGGTGCCTTCTCCTTGGGTCAATCCGAATTCGTGGCTCTTTCTGCCGCCGAACAATCCAACCCCAGAAGAGCCATTCCTACCGCCTGTAAGTTGATTTTCTGGAGAGTTTTGATCTTGTTCTTGGGTTCCTTGACCATGGTGGGTTTATTGGTTCCTTACAACTCCGACAGATTGATGGGTTCCGGTGGAGGAGGCTCTCACGCCTCTCCATTCGTGTTGGCCGCCGAACTCCACGGAGTCAAGGCCGTGCCTTCCATCATCAACGCCGTGATTCTCTTATCCGTGACTTCGGTGGCCTCTTCCGCTTTGTACTCCGCCTCCAGAACCTTGCAATCGTTGGCCGAACAAGGCTTTGCTCCATCGTACTTCAACTACATTGACAAGGCTGGAAGACCTTTGAGATCTTTGGTCATCTGTTCCATCATCGGTACTTTCTCCTTCATCGCCGCTTACAAGAAACAAGAAACCGTGTTCAACTGGTTGTTGGCCATCTCAGGTTTGTCCCAGATCTTCACCTGGTTCGGTATTTGCATGAGTCACGTCAGATTCAGAGCTGCCTTGAAGTACAACAACATTTCCATCGACTCCTTGGGTTACGTTGCCTCCACCGGTGTGTGGGGTTCCATCTATGCCATGGCATGGCACATCCTTATCTTGATTGCCCAGTTCTGGATCGCCTTGTTCCCAGTGGGAGCAAGCAAGGCCGACGCCAGCAACTTCTTCCAAGGCTACCTTGGTGCAATTGTGTTGCTTTTGTTCTACATTGGCCACAAGTTGTATTCTAGATCGTGGCTGTTGTACATTAAGGTGGAAGACATGGACATTCACACCGATAGAACCATCTTTGATGAAGAGGTCCTCAACTTGGAAAAACAAGAGGAGGCCCAAAGAGTGGGACAAATGTCTTTCCCAAGAAAAGCAATTCATTTCATGTTTAGTTAAGCATTTAGATATATGATTTACGAGCATACTGTAGAACAGAAAGTGACATTAACTATAATAGGATTGCAGAAAACCTCTCGTTTCGAGGAATGGAGGATTTACTTGCTTGGATAAATGAATTTCACAGCCATTTCTCCCCACATCAATTTAGTAGAAATCACGGATTTGCTCAATTCCCCCGCCTATCCATGGCAATCCCAGGAGTCTGAATGCCCGGCCTATGTTGCTGTCGTTCCCCACTTGATTTTTCACCTGATTTCCACTCCGAGATACCCCACCAAAGGTCCGACACAGATCTCCACAATTGGAAGCAAAGATTCTCCTGAAAAAGCACAGGGCATCAAATGGTTCTAGGCTGACTAAAAGCGGTGATTGTTTGGCGGTGTTTTGTACGCAATGTAATCACCACAGACGCCGTGAACCCATAACACCGAGTATTGTTCCGAGAAGGGGACCGTCCCAACCTCACGACTGTGTTATGTCATAAGAGTGCCAGAGCTCAAACCTCAGTGGAAGAAAGCGCTTCAAACAAAAGGACAAGAAATCACGGAACTTCTAAACGATGCCGTGGCAACGGTCCCTGGTCCAGTGCTTGGCTGGATCACCGGAGATCCGCTTCGTACATCGTGGCTCTTGGCTTCTCTTGTGATGATAATTGGACTGGCATCCATTTCACGTGCGCCGTCAGGTGATGTTGTTCATGTGACTTGATACTCTCACGTGAGCCAATAGATAGGTCCACAACACCAGAACCTCCACTTCACCATGAAGCTAGCTCCCCATGTGTGGCGCCGCTATGCCAGCTCATCCAAGAACTCGGCCGTGTTGATGCGTGCCCAGTTCGACATCAACGGCATCATCGCAAACGAGTCCAAGTACAGAGACTCGTTGTCTCGAAGGAGTGCCCCATCTGCGGTCCACAACAACTTAGACTTCGTGCTATCGCAAAGACGTAGCCAAATCGAACTTGAAAACACCGTCAACCAACTCCGCCACGAGAGATCCACCCTTGGTACCCAAATCAAATCGGCCACCGACAAAGATTCCATCAAATCACGTCTTCAGGCCATCAAAACCGAGCTCAAGCCTCTAGAAGCGAAGCACAAAGAGCTCACCGAAGCCATTTACAAGTGTGCCGACAGTCTTCCTAACTTGTTGGACGAGACAGTACCCATCGATCCTTTGAACGGAGAAGTGGTTGAATACATCAATTGCAATGCAGAGGAGTCTTTTCCTACCACCACTCATGACCATAAAGATATCGGTGAAAAATTCGGCATCATGGATTTCAACCAAGCTTCAAGGATTGCAGGCTCCTCCTGGTACTATCTTATCGGAGATGGAGCGCTTCTTGAGCAAGCATTGGTCCAATATTCCTTGAGTAAGGCTCGCAAGTTGGGTTATACCATGATGATCCCTCCCTCTATAGTCCGGTCCGAAGTGGTTGATGCATGTGGATTCAAGCCCAACGATCAAAATGGAGAAAAGCAGGTGTACAAGATCGAAGATGAAGACACTTCATTGACTGGAACTGCCGAGATTCCTCTTGGTGCATTTCATTCCTCTACAATCTTTGAGGATACTCAATTTCCAAAAAAGTACGTGGCCGTTTCCCGTTCTTACAGAGCCGAAGCTGGAGCTAGAGGTAAAGATACCAAAGGCTTATACCGTGTTCACGAATTCACTAAGGTTGAACTTTTCCATTTTACTAAGGATGCCGAGATGGCTTCTCAAGAGCTTGAACAAATCAAAGACTTGCAAGCGGAAATCATCAAGGAGCTTGGGCTCAAAGCCAAGATGATCAACATGCCCACCACTGATTTGGGAGCTCCAGCTATGAAAAAATACGACTGTGAAGCTTGGATGCCTGGAAGAGGAAAATGGGGCGAATTGACTAGTACTTCGAATTGTGGAGACTTTCAGCTGAGACGTTTGGGAATACGCTTCAAGGAAGAAGGTAAGCTCAAGCATGTGCAAACGCTCAACGGTACATGTATGGCAGTTCCTAGAGTAATTGTAGCATTGATTGAACAAAACTATGATCCAGAATCCAATAGCATTCGTATTCCAGAGGTACTTAGAGTGTACATGGATGGCAAAGAATCCATTGTACCCCGGGTATAGAACTTGTAAATAGTATTTGTACGATAGAATAAATTGTTCATAGTCTTTTGATCAAGTTGAAGAATCCTTTTCATCGTCAGAATTGAAATATTCATCCTCACTGAGGGCATTTCTTCGAACTGGAGTGCTAACAATTCTTTTGTCATCTAGTCTTGTTGGTCCAGATCTATTGATGGCATCCATTTTTGATGAGTGTAATTGTCGAACCTTATGAAGACGAGATATCTTGGAATTTTCCAAATTCAAGTTTATTCTATTGGTGTTAGCTGAAAGCTCTTTAAAGTGTTCTTGAAGATTCTTAAACTCTTTGTATCGTAAATTGTAAGCTCTTGTCATCTCATCATATTGATTTTCCAAGGCTGTATGTTTTTTCTTCAATTCGTCGTATGATTCATTCAATGCAAGTTTGGAGGTGAGTTCGTCTATCTTCGACACGTTAGCTTTTAATTGCTCTTTTATTTCGTCATTTTGCTTCTTCAAGGTTATCAACAGCTCTTGTGAATCTGTTTGGAATTGCTTCGTATCGTCATCTGCCCTCTTTGTGTTTCCCATCTTGGTTAATATCTCCTCCAATAATTTCTGTGACTTTGTATCGAGAGTGACAGATTTCATTTCCGCCACAAGCGGGTCGATAATAAGTCTAACCATATCACTAGCAGGTAATTTACCTTCTAATTCAACAATTTTTTCGAGAACAGTCTTCTCATTTTTCAGTGATTTCTTCTCCATTTCGGTAAGCTTTGACATCACCACCGATTCGTCTTTCAGGAGCACTCTGGCTAAGATCTTCTTGATTTCTAAAACATCCTGATTGTGGTCGACTGATTTCTTGACATGTTCGATCTCCTGAATTAAGGATGTCAATTCCGATTCACGAAGCAGGTTCAAGCTGGTCGACACTTGAGTCAATTTCTCGTCCAAATTGTTATCCTCTTCACTGCTAGTCTTCAAATCTCCCAAGGAATTTTGGATATCGTTCAAAAGTGACTTGAACTCCTCGAACGTGCTTCCTTGGTTGGCACGAAGCGAGGACGACTTCGAGAGCTCTTGGGTCAAAGCACTTTTCACCTGCAGCACGGTTGCGGCCTCTTTGTCGTCCAATTGGCTAGCCAAGCTCTTCAACTCAGTACTGAAGTCGGCTAGCCTTTCCAAGATGTTGGAGATATCTTTCTTGGTGGCATTCCCTTCTGTCACCACTTCCTCCGAGTAGTTGGCGATGTTCTGGAGAAGCTTGTTAAGATGCTGGTTGTTGTTCTTCAGACGATCGCCAATCTGGCCCACGTCCACGGCTGTCTGCTTGGTTTGTACCTCTAGGTTGTATAGTTGTTGCTGGATCAAATGCTGGGAGTTGTGGAGGACATTGAAGTGCTCATCGATGTTATCGTTCTGCAAGAAATTGAGTCTTCCAGGCTTGTTGGGCGAAATCGGCTTGAGAGCCTGTTCCCTAACAGGCGATGTTGGCATGTTCTCCTTGTCCATCTCAATATTAGTTCGGCTTGGTACTGATTTTGATCTCCAGTTCAATGTTTTGATGTTATTGTACGCGCATTAATGATAACAATGCATGGGACTCTATTATGGGAAGACTCAGCTGGATGGATTTCCACATTTTCAGAGAGAAAAATGTCTGTATCATAGCTACTTTGTGAACATACTTCTACATATATCAGCTAAGCTCTCGGGGGCCTTGGCATGGGTCTGAGTGCCTTCTTATGAATTGGCCCCATAAATGTTACAGAAAAATAGCCGAAAACAGAACTAACGGCTATAACAATCGATTGCGGAGCTCTTATGGCCTAAATGGAAGTATTTGCGACCATGTGGAATATTATTTCAGATTTCAATACATAGAGTAGCCATTTTAGAAGATGAAGACATGAAATAGTTCTAAATAGTAATATATGGTGACAGGTATAGCGTTTTGTATAAGATGATGATATTCGGTTCTACTTGAGGTGCATAGTTTAAAAAAAAGCATTAGAATCCTAGCTTGCTCTTGATGGCAGCTCCGTACAAGGATTTCTTCTGTGAGTCGTATTCGTCGGTCATGGCCTCACTCATGTTGTTAGCATATCCATGGAAAGTCTCTTCCACGTTTTCTATACCTGATTGTAATGACTTCATGAATCCAGCACCCCCAAAATTATACCCACTCTGGTTTTTCCGTACAGGATCCTTATATCCTTTTGCATTGGGATCTTCTGCTCCATAGCCTCCGTAATTCTGCTGTGGGTTGGCTTCGGGACTGATATTATGAGCTAAAACACTCTCTTGTGTCTTTGGTGCTTTTCTGTTAGGTCCAGCAATTAAAAATGCCAAATCTTCAACGCTAATGTACTTCGTTTGACCTTTGGCCCACAGCAAGGCACCGGCCATTGGACGTTGAGGAATGATGGCATTCTCGTTGAACAAAACATCCGTAGCTGTAACCTTGGAAAATTTGAGCTTGCTTTCCTTGAAACAGGCCCTTAACTGAACCGATTCCGTCTTGCTAGTCTTGATGAAGAAATTACCACTTGGTAAAATCTTGGAGCCCGTTGCAATATCAGACTCCAACGCACTCTTCAATTTCAAGTACATATCTTTAGGAAGCTTGATCTCTGCAACATCGTTAAGTGCTGGAATTGAACTGAATTTTATGAATCCAGTCCGAATAATACTTGCTAGTAATATTTTTCCTGGGCCTAAATCGACAATGGAACTTCTGACACATAAATCATCAATGACCTTATGTGATAATTTAGTCTTTGGAAGTTTTAACACTCTCAAATCTCTCTTGGAACAAGTTATGATATATCCAGGTACTAGTATTCCCTGGCTCAACTTATTGAAAGTTTCTTGACTGGCCACAGCAGACTTTCCATCTTTTGCAGATATAGGAATAATACTATTCAATCTTGATTCAGCAGGGTCTTCAGATGTCAGACGGTAGTTCAAGCCTAATGTCTTATCAGCGAATACACATTCGAATCCTCCATTGCTTTGTGGTAAGATCTTGAAAACAAGGAAGTTACCTCCGCAGTTAGTACCAACGAAAAGTAAAATTGAGGAGAAACCTTCTTGACCATACTCCATGATGGCAAATTCCATGGTCGTCACAAAACAATTCCCAGTCACTGAAGGTAAATGCTTTGCAATATTTTCGACGTTAAGAATGATTGCTGGTCCACGGCTAATATCGCAAACAACTAATCTTCCGGACTTGTAAGCAATAGCACCGAATCCAACATTACTGATCTTCATGCAAGCAATTTCTTCGGGGACGTCCAATTGAATAAGACTAACTGGTAAGAAAGTAGCTGATTGTGAAAACGATCCCAGAATACGATCACTAAGACTTATGATTTTTGCGTTACCATTTGAATGTTGTACCATACAATTCGTATAGTCCTTGTTGGAATTAACCTGAGACAGTGGTGTAGCTTTATTTTTACCGAATTTAAGAATGACTACGTCGCCATTTCCCAATCCTGCTATCATTTCTCTAGTCTCAAAAGAACATGAAACAGCCTGAACCTTTGTGGACTTCTTCTTTCCATCATCATACAATGTTTCTTTCAAACTAATTTGAACTATCTCTTCTCCAGTGGTATCTCCTCTAGAAACATCTTGAATTCTGATGAGGCCCCTATCGTGGCCAGTAATAAGCACATCACGAGTACCTTCATTGGCACCAATAGCCTTAACATCAGTACTATGCGCAACAGCAGAACCCCCTTTTAGCAAGGTTTGGTTGACAGAGCTGGCACCTGTAGATGCTCTTGACGAGAGAATACTAAACCAATCTATTCTCTTAATTGATCTTAAACTGGAAAACAGAATGGGTGGACTAACAAACCCAATAGATAATGGTAAAATTAAATTACCCAAATCATTGGACACCGCACTTCCAGTCATATTAGGAAGAGCACCAGGTGGAGCATCTGATCCAAATTTCACAAAGTATATTGACTGATGTGAACTTTGGAGAAGCAAATATTTGGGATCATGATTTCCATTAAAGTATGGAGTTGGATTGGTTGGGATAGGCAAAATAGAGGTTATATGTTCTGGTCTTTCTGGATTGGAGTTTCCGTCATTTAAGATAACAGGAATGATTTTTTGGCCATTTTGAGGTTGGCAGTAAAAGTCCGATTGCTTAGCATGCGAGGTCATCGAGTATTTCAATGTGTAGCCGAAATCAAGGATATGAAGCAGATCACCAGCACTGTCAATAGCAGAGGTACCGAAGACAATCAATTGTGTATTTTCCGGGTCCATTCCACAAACCCATTTGGCACCTGAAATGATGAAAGAAGGAGGGTCCATGGGAGGACCTGGCATATTCAAGTGGTTATCGAAGACGTTTCTAGCTTCTATGAGCGTAGCATCTGCCGCATCCCAAAACACCAAAGTGGAATCTTTATGAATGGTAAGAATGTGTAGACCATTCGGATGGAAGTGGGATTCGACTATCTCGCTTAGAACAGCGCTAGAAGAGCCAAAAAGCTTCTTCTTTCCTCCGTTGGCAATGAACTGTGAGTACTCAAAGCTCTTCGCTCCCTTGGGGATTTGGTACACGAAGCTGTTGACGATTTCTCCACTGGTCATGGAGTAGAGCACCGCACTATGGGTGTAGGTCACCAACAAGGTGCCGATGTCTCTGGGGTGCCACGTTACCGAAACTACCGGCGATAATTTCTGCTTGGGCAAGATCTTCTTCTGCAAGTTGTCCACACGGAACGGAGTCAAGCATAGCCGGTCCACATCGAAAAACTGAAGAGAACCATTGGACATACCCAACACCAACCAATCAAGGGATGGGTCGGTTGCTATCGAGCTGATTGCCGATGATGCCAGATATGTCTGGAGAATGGACTTGCTATGTAAGGAAAGCACAGTGACTGCTCCTGCTGAAGACGAGATACCCACCAAGTAGACACCCTTGATGAAAGCCAAGTGGGTAATGGGAGAAGCGGACTTGAATTCGAAAACAACCTCAACATTGGTCTGTCCGTACACTCTGATCTCGTTGGAGGTGGTGGAAACCGCTAGAAGTGACTGGACGGGATCATAGGCGGTGGCAAGGATCAGGTTCCGGGGAAGGCCTAGTTGGGTGATGAGAGCGATGTCAAGATTTTTTGATTGGAGGTCGCTGGGCAGAAGATCCTGGTTTCCGTGTGTCTTGATGGCATTGGTTACCAGATTGAGCGAAAGAGGCGCCTTCCTATTCTTGATTTTGGAGAACATGATGGTAGTATGGGGTCGGACTGGAGTCAGTGGTTAACTATGCTGATGCACGTGATACTGTGTGTCACGTGTCTGGTGTGTTTACATCACGTGTGGCAGTATCGCGGTGTTGGTGCTAGAGTTGACACGTCTGCGCTTACTCCACCTCTACACGAAAATGGTACGTACATCCCTTTTGCAGCTTCGTGGAGTACCAATGAATGGTTGAAAGATACTGAGCGGAGAATTTAGAACGCTCTGGCGCAAGTTTGGGCTTCGAAGCGTGATTTTTGAGCGATTTAGTGGCATTTTCCACCTCCCTCCCATCATCGTCAATTACTAACATTAGGCCTTTGATAAGTTGATCGGTCTTGCAATGCTTGCTGTGGCTACTGCTGTCTTTGCTTACTACACCGCTTGGGTGTTTGTTTTGCCATTTGTTGACGAAAGCAACGTTTTGAACTCGTTCTTCCTTCCAAGAGACTATGCCATCAAGTTGCCAATCTTGTTGTTATTAGTGGGTGGTTTGGGTGTTGGATCCTTCATTGGTAACGTCTTGATCAAGAACGCCCAGAAGGAGAAGGCCAAGAAGGCCAAGAAGACCCAATAACTAGGGACGAGCAACAGTTGCTTACAAGAACGTGAAGTCCTCTCAAGAATATAGAAACATTAAAGCAACGTCGAAAACGTGTTATTTATAGGCTAAGTATATTGATCTGCTGATTACAAAATATTCATATTTGATAGCCAGGATGAAATGTAGATGCTACGTTGGTTTTGCTGACCGAAGTCTTGGAAATGTTTTTGAATACATGCAATATTCTGGAGCTCATGAGCGTACAATCACATCTCCGCTCTTGGTGATATACTTGACACCTTTGTATGGCTTCACAGTATCGCCCATTCCTTTGGCACTGATAACCTTCAAGCTGTCCACCTTCAAGCCACTAGGCACCGAACCCTTGTAGTTGAAAGACAAGCTGATATATAGCGGGCGAGTAGCTCCCGTTTGGGCAATATCGATCAAGTCAGGAGTTTGTTCACGGCTTTCGGTTTCGGCGACATTAGGAGTGATTAAACTACCTTGAAGCATTGGCAGAAGTCCTGATGCAATGGTACGGAGATTCCACTCACCGACTCCGTGTCCCTTGTAAGTGAAATCTCCGTGTGTTATTCTGTTCGACTTGATATTCGTTATGGCGTTATCATTTCCTTCCTCCTCAGAACAATGGATCAGCACCTTCAAGTCCTCAATTTTGGAAACAGCTTTTATTTTATCGATATTGAGTTTGACTTGGAATTCGTTCTTCCCAGCACCCAAACCAGTTTGGAAATCAACGCCAATCAATCCTAGCATATCCTGGTTCTTCTTATGTGATACCAAGTCTAGATCAATATCATAGTTCATGAGGACCGATTTTCCATCGGGTGGAATGAACGACATCGTACCGGGATTACCGAGCCATTTCTCCACATCAATGCACTTGTGAAAACTGGGAAGTTGAAGGTTCAACCCATTGATGGACAATAATAGCTGGAGCAATGGTACACCAGTGAGATGTGAGAGGAAATGTATTTCTCCCAGGATGTGACCTGAGATGGGGATTAATTGCGATGTTTGCTTTAATGAGGAGTAATATGCTGAGTCGAAATGGTTGCTAGAGGAGTATAACTGGGTGTTGTTGGCAACTTTCGACGGTTTGAGGATGACGTGGATGGTTTCTATTATATCCACATACATCTCGTTATTGGTATACTTCACGTTGGATCTTCTCCATGGAATGCTGTTTAAAGGCTCCTTGGGCACGTTCAGGGAAACGCCCGGGAGGTGAGTTTTGGTAACATGAGCTGCTGCGGTGGAGGCCAATTCGTTACTGGTGCTCAAGAATTGCGACAAGAAACTCTTGGAAGGGACCAAATCTCTGAGTTTATTGAAGTCTGTGGTGTTGGGAATGCCGTCCTCTAACATTTCATTGATCAAAAGAGTCAAGGTATCATTGTTGGCGTCGATTTTGGTCACCACCAAAGGCGAGCCAAAATACTCATTCATAGCTTCCAAGAGCCTGTGAATGAACACTATGGGCATCATCGGGTTTGGGTCTTTTTCATTGGCACAGAGAACGTATATTACCAAGTTCTTGGTCCTTTCGTATACCAAGAAGAACTCGGGATTGATCTCGACAAACGGCAGTTGATCATCATCCAGAATGCCATTGAGGATCGGAGCCAACGATTTGAACTTAGGGGAGTTGAGGTTGATCGAGTACTCAAACACAAGGTTGTTGTTGTGGTCCGCTATGTACACAGCGTGAAACATGGTTGTGGGTTTGGCTGTAGTAGTGCTTCTGGTGAAGGTTGGTGATTTGGCGGTAGTAGAGCGTGCGCGGCACAATAGGGTCCATGGTGAAGTGTCATACCAAATCTAATGATACAGAAAAGAAAGGAGTTTGATGAATTACGAGGGTTAAAATATGGAATTTTTTTAAGAGAAATGTAGACCATGTGGTTTGAAGTTTCCTCTTTGAATTTGCCTTAGATCTCTTAAATGTGCTAGAAGTCTCATCATGCACTCATTACCTAATTCTTTTTGAGTAGCTGAAGAAGGAATGGGTTTTACTAAAGGTTTGGTCGCATTTCAGGCTTCCAAGTGCTCGCTCTTGGTGATTTACAGCCTCTGACACCGGAACACCAGGTGGTCGTTTGAACCTTCACTTCATCGGTCACGTGATCGTGACCATCCAATCTATACTATAGTCAACGACTCCAAAATGGATTTCTACGAGGCCAAAGGCTGTCTTGTGTTTATAATGTGTTCCCAGTATATTTTCTCCACCTTATCCATCCTCCACTAACTTTGCAACTGGTATTAGGCATCTGGAATTGCTCACACTATCCCAATAACAGACAAGAAGTGCTAGTATTTCAGGTCTCACATTATGAAATGGATATATACCTCGATAGCTAGGGATAATGGACACTGCATTGATAACCACTCGCTTGTTGTTCCCCTTTTTCCCCAAATAACTGTTATCAACATGAAATTCTGTGGCTGCGCAGTAATTTGCTCATTCCATTTCCTAAGCTAATAATCTCACCTTTCAGCGCTCCAGCCATCCGGCCATCCAGCCACCCAGGCATCCAACAGTCCAATACACTGGCCAAGATCACTTTACACTCGTGGATCACTGGAACTGAAAAAGAATAAAAACAGCTGGGACGACTTGGTCGGGTTACTTTTATTTGGCGATCTCTTTAACGTTCTATAGCCAACCCCGATTATAGCCCGAGACTCAGCCGTTCCCTAATCACTAAACCCCACCATCAATATCAAATCCGCCAGATTTGTCGCTTATAATTGCTCACCCATAACTACGAAGTATATAAATGGGAGCAAATCCATTACATTTGGGAGCGGGTAATTAATATTAAATGTTATACATCAAGAAGAAAAACGGGGGAAAGTATGGAGTATCTATAATATAGTAACGAGCGGATTTCATGAATTAGGGGATTCACAGAATTGAAATCAGCTCATCAAAATTTTAGCCGAGTCATTAAAGTCATCAACAAAAAACCAATGTTAGAAAGTTGGTATTGGTGGGGGAAGCCATTTGACCGACACTGGACGAGTTAATTTCACAGAGTTGGAATAATCTCAGTATATTCCAACCCCACACACACACATTTTTCATGACTCGTTCGTCAGCATCGTTCAAACTGGCTAGGGTTTCGGGTGGAGATTTGGGTGGGCAGAATCAAGTTTAGATTCTGACCTTACCGCTTCTGTTGCTTCTGGTACTGTCACGAGAGCCTCTGGTGCTTCCCTCGTGGGATCCTCTCAATGGTTGGTCCTCGGAGATCTCGTGGATGTTTTCATCTTCTTCGATTTCATATTCAACATCCAAGTCTCTGATGACTCTGGCCTCGACATCTGGGATGTCAGCAAGACCGTAGTAAGCAATGGCAATCATACCAAGGATACCAGAAATAATGGAGAAAACCAAAGCAACAATACCTCTGGCAGTGAAACCAGCTGGCAATGCCTTGTGTTGGACGTTTTGGCCCTTCAAGTCGAGGTAGTTCTCGCTGTTACCAGCGGCATTACCTTCCACAAGCATGTTGTTCTTGAGACAACTGTTCTTACTGGATTCGGTCAATTGTTGTTCGGAGTTTGCTTGGATAGCGAGAGGGTCTTCGATGAAAGTAAGAGCCAAACCTTGGTCCAAATGCCATTCAATATGACAATGGAAGAACCACACACCTGGGTTGTCAGCCTTGAATCTCAAAACCATGTGGGAGTTACCGTTGACATACACGGTATCTCTGATCATTGGGAATTCTGGGTACTCGGTGTGGCTGGAAATGTTGAACTCTTCTGGAGCATCATCTGGGAAGGCAGGACCTCTTTCAATCAACTGGAAGACGTGACCGTGCAAATGGAAAGGATGCTTACCAGAATCGTGGTTGTTCAACACAATGTCGACGATATCGTCACCTTGCAAGACAATACTGTGGGTGTTGGTACCGTAAACCAATTCGTTGGTGGCTAATTCACCGGCAGACAAAGCAGTCAACAAAGTTGGGACAACAGGTCTAGCATAGGTGATGTTGTTGAAGAAAGCGTAATTGATACCGTTTCCTAAGTTGTCCATGGCAACATCGATGGTGACAGTCAAGTCAGCATCGTCCAAAAGGGTGGTGTTGGAAAGAGGCTTCAAGTAGAAATCGTCCAAAATGTCATCCCAAGTTTCGGCCTCAATAGGATCGGGCTTGGGCAAGTCTTCGTCGTAAATGATATAATTGGTGGAGTTGACCTGCAAATCTTCAGGCTGGACATCCAACATGTCGGTGTCGAACGCTTGCATGAAAGCATAGTTCTTGGACTTGTCACCCTTGGTGGTGACCAACGCAGTATAACGTTGGGCCACGGTAACGTACAACATGTCTGTGGTGTTCTTTTCCACGTAAATACCGTCGACTTCGACCACAGTGAACTCGTGGTCTTCCATCCACAAGTATTGGGACACGAAACGACCGGTGTTGATGATTCTCAAGAGGTATGTCTTATTAGGCTCGACCACCCAACTGACGTTCTTGGACTCGTTGAAAAGGGAGTTTTGAGGAATTGGCTCAGCACCGGTAGGGTTGTATCTGGACAAGAACTTTGGCATCAAGACATCGCTGACATCGTGGTAGTTTTCACCGAGAGTCAAAACAACCTCTTCATCGTACTCGTATGGGAAGTCGTCGTCTTCGATGATGAATGCTGCACGCATACCATCACCATACTGACCACTGGTGTGGGAATGGTACCAGAAAGAACCGACTTGGTCGCCAACAGTGAAGTTGTACAAGAAAGTCTCTCCTGGAGGAATAGGACATTGGGTGACCATCTCAGGGCCATCCATTTGAGATGTTCCGTTCTGGAACATACCGTGGAAATGTAAGGAAGTGTTTCTGTCGTCGAAGCCATTGATCAAGTACAAGTTAATACGGTCGTTCTTCTTGACCCTCAAGATGGGCAACGGCCAGGTATCGTTGAACCCAATGACTTGCTTCTCGTGGACACCATCGGGGTTGGCAGTGACCCAGGTAGTCTTGAAGTACCAAGTGTGGGTCTCACACTGGATTAACCTAGCAAGAAACGCAACGAATAACAACGACAAGAGCCTCATCGTAGCAGTAGCGAGTTCTAAACAGGAAGAAAAACTGCTCAGGAATGAGCCAATTTATATACTTGCCAAGGAGGGGTGCGGAGGTGGGCGAAAAATTGTCTGCGTGTGGCTACCGATTGTTGATTGATCTGATAAGCCGACTCGGCAACAGCACCAGGAACGGCATTGGACACGGCATGGTGGCAGGTCCAGCGAGATCTTCGGGGTTCCACCTTTGGGGAAGCTTTCCCGGTGATTGGAACCGTCTCGAGCATGGTATGGGGCCTGGTCCACCATCGGTGGCCCAACAATGCCGGGAGATACACAATGAATCTCTGTCTGAAATTGTGGGTGCGAAGGGTAAACTCAGGCTCCCGAGGCAAAAACAACCCGGTTGGAAGGCCACAAATTGGAGGGCCCTGTAGTAGGGGGCCGCAAATGGTCCAATCATGGTTTGGAGATGTCGATGCCGCCTGAACACAGTGTATTAATGAGGGTGTCCGGATGGTTCCGTATATTAGCAGGGCGGGGCTCGTGATCATAGACGGGTTTCAGCCGGATGCGGCCAATCACAGCGCATCTCGTTTTCCATCAGATAATTTTTCATCTGATAAAATTCTTCTGACAAAAAACGCCCAATGAGGAAGGTGCGGCGTCGGTCCCGCAGGAAATTCTTGGCCGCCAGCGACACTTTTCCTGGTTTAAACACGTGATCTGCATTGTGGACCCCCAAAGGCCGTGGCCCACTGGTGAACAAACTTCCCGGTCGCCGACGGGGCTCAAGTGCTGGAACGTGACGATGACAATTCCGTTCACCATCACCAATGGTCACGTGACTCGGCCTCGGGACCTAGCCATTAGTGGTCTACTATCAGTGGCATATTTTCTGTGGCGGTCTTTACCCACTGGTCCCTTGCATGTGCGGTGGCTGCCGTTATTGGCTGTTATTTTGGTGGTTTATTGCCCGCATCTTGCCCTGTTTGTCGCAATGAAATTGTAGGTTTGGCCCATCCTAGCATGTCCACCACCCGCCTGGTCATGCTTCCTTGCTAATCTTTGGTTCCTGTCTCTGCCTACAGAGGCACTGTGGCAACATTAACCAGGTAGAATGTTCTACTGGCAAAATCACCCCATCTCCAAAACCCACCGCAACCTACTCATCACTTGCGTCACGTGCCGGTTTTTCGCTCCATACTGATATTCCTGCATACAGTAGGGTGCTTTACCTGCAGCTATTGCCAATATCGAATCACCTTATTGATGGTTTCTGTCTAACTGTGCCGTGGGCCCAGTATCTGTTGGATCAAGCATGTATTTACTTCAGAAACGTCTTCTCAGCACGACAGGTTCCCTTCGAAATTCTTCGTCGAGCTTCAACTTCAACTTCAACCAGCTTAACCAGCTTTTGAGCCTGTCATCCAAGGTCAGCAAAGGGGAAAAGAATGGCAAAAAGGTGGAGTTGGATCAGTACAAAAGGTCCACGCACCCCACCTCGGTGCCGTTGAAAAAGCTCTTTTCCAATAACTTCCCTCTCTCCATCAAAGATTCGGTGGATGACTACAGCCTAAGAAGCAACCCACTAAAGTTCCAGCACGATCTCCTTTCGTTGCTTCCGTTCTTTCCAGAGGCCGATTCCTCGGGCCGCTCCAGTCTGGTATTGCAGACACCCATCGATGACAAGGGAAACTACATCAACGAGTTTGTCATCTATCCTCCTGGAAAGTCTGAGGCCGATTCGGACTCACTAAACCATTTGATCATGGTACATGGATATGGAGGTGGTTTGGGGTTTTTCCTCAAGAACTTCGATGAAATCTCTTCGCTTGACGATTGGTGCATCCATGCCATAGACTTGTTTGGGTACGGGTGCTCTTCCAGGCCTCCTTTCAAGTTGGCTAAAGATGATTTGGAACACGTGGAAAACTGGTTCCACGACTCATACCAGACCTGGTTGACCAAGCGGAACTTGAACAAAAAGCTTCCTTCCCAAAAGATCCTTGTGATGGCACATTCTATGGGTGCCTACCTCATGGGTTCCTATGGTATTTTGAGAGACCCCAACTTTTGTGATAAACTCTTGATGGTTTCCCCTGGTGCCATTCTCAAACATCGGAAAGCGGTGCCAGTACCCCAATATTTTGTGAAGTTGTGGGAACAAAACATTTCTCCTTTCACATTAGTCAGAAAAGCGGGACCACTTGGCTCCAAGGTGGTTAGTGGGTGGTCTTCGAGAAGATTCGCAAAACTTCCCGAGATTGAAGCTACTTTGCTTCATAAATATGCATATGGCATCTTTCAAGCTCCGGGCTCTGGTGAGTATATGTTGAATTACTTATTGGCTCCAGGGGCGGATGCCAGACATCCCTTGATAGAAAGAGGGATTCACAAGTTAAAATGCCAACTTTCATGGTGGTACGGAAAGGAAGATTGGATGGATAAACACGGTGGTTTGATCTCTTCCAAGATGATCAACGCTTATTATGGCGAAACGAGAAGTGATGTCAAGGTGATTGAAGACTCTGGTCATCATATCTACCTTGATAATTACACGAAATTTAATGAAATGTTACTACATGAAATGAAAGATTTAGGTCAATAATGCATTTCTATTTAGATTAGAATAGATTTGGTTAACCAGCCAAAATGGATGTTTAAAAAGGCTCAACCTCAGGCCCTGTGAATGACACGTTTAGTCGCAACGAAATAGGTAGATTAGGATCTGTCACTACTATTTCGTCATTCTCGGTGATCAATGTAGAGAGTTTCTTTGTCAAGTTATCTCTGGTTAATGCTTCCAAGTTGGGTGGGCTTTGCAAGTATAAATATCCTGATGCGCAAGTTAATGAAGGGTTTTTCATCTGAATTTCCAGTTTCATGCTGAGCTCGTCGATGAAATCAGCCAACGTCCACCATCGCTGAGCTGTTGTAGTTTTAGCAACATTTCCACAGACTGGACAATTTTGCTTACTCACGTGGGCGTAAGTGTATGTAAAGATGGAATCATCGCCGGAATACATCATGTAATTATCCAATATAGGATTGCAGTTGGTGACCAATTTAAATGCTTCATTGCAACATGACGCAGCTATGATGGCGTTGGTAGATGCAATTGCTGGAATGATGTTTTTGACAACCCCAAGAGTCAACAGTTTGGTGACACCTTCGATGTTGTATTTCTTTGCCCGTTGAAAAGCTAGAGAATACATTTCCTCCACAAGCTGAGGGTCGTCTGCATCAAACTTGGTGGTGGGAAATACTCGGGGCCATTCTATAACTGAGGCCCACTCAATGCAATGTTCTGGTAATCTTGGGGTGTTGGCGATGGTGCACACGGGATAGGTGGTCTTAGGAGTAACCATGTCCAAGGTGCATTCGTAGCAAGACGTGATTTTGGGCAAGATAACTCTGGATTGGCCTCTAAACCCTTCGGTGCCTCCATCGATGAGGGGGATGACGTTGTTCAACTCATTGTCCACCAAGGAGATCAAGGTTGCGTTGATCCAGCGCCTGGCTTCAACACTGTCCAAGCCACATATCACCACATCGAATTGCTTGTAGTATTCTATTGGTTTGTCTTGGATCTTGCCGAAAAATGGAGTGATCTTCACCTTATTGTCATCAAGTCTCTGTTGGATGAATTTGGCAGCAACTTCGGCCTTGGATTTGCCGACATCGTGCTCTCTGAACAAGAACTGTCGATTGAGATTCGAGACGTCTATGGTATCCATGTCAATCACATGGATGTCTTTGAATCCAGTGAGGGCAAGGTTCTTCAAGATCTCGCATCCCAAGCCACCGGCTCCGATCACCAACACTTTGGATGTTGTGAGGGCGTTGTATGCTTCGTGTGCAGAATACTCGTCAGCGACTTCATTGTATGGTCCTATGGAGTTTAGTATGGTGAGTATAGCTGGGTCTCTCATCAGTGGTGGCGAATCCGATGAACTGATAAGCTATTTTAATGCGCATGGAACGAAAGGTTGACGGTGCTGGCGATAGTGACGGAGCTGGTGGTGCGGAGGATGCGGTGTGGCGTGGTACCTGGGTAGTGCGGGGCGGGGTTTCTCGCTAACAACGGCCACACTGCAACATTTAGTGCGAAATTAGTTCATGTAGTGCTAGGGTAGCGGGCGTAGAGCATGTAACCTTCATGAAACGACTCCTAACGAGACCTTGAAACATGTCATATCAATTAAGTATCTAGGATATCGGGAGTTGATTCAGTGGTAAAAATTAATTTGTCTGTAATTTTCGTGATGGATGGTTCTTGTTCTTGTTTCGTTGCTGAGCATCTTGGGAACCGTGGTACCGCCAGGTTCGGGTCGAATGTCAACTGAATATATGATTGTAACAATAATGGCCCTTGTGGTACTTCTCCATGCCCGAAGAGGAATTGAATGAGCGTGCTTTTCTGCATTCTGGATGCTACACCTGCTTCACTAGCTATGCAGGGTTATTGTGACGTGGGCTCCTCCGTAGACTCTTTCTGTCGCTTGTTGGGTCTTTGACTGGGTGGCATACCAACTCGTTTACCTAGTGTATTATTATCAAGCGTTTGACTGGGAGGATATACTCTAGACTTTCCTTGGCTGAGCCCTAGCGATAGATCATTTCGTTTCACTGGAGCAGACGTATTTGGCAAGGTACGCTTCATATGGGGCGACACGAATTTGGGATCGAATTGGGGCAATTTGGTGATGTCATCGGGAGTTTGTTGGAGAAGATTAGCACCTTTGGCGCTCACAAATAACGGTAGCTGCAGGGGTTTTTCAAAGGCCGGTTCAAGAGGTACCCTTTCTGTATCCTTCGAGCTTTTGTCTTGGCTATCCTCTTCCATGAAATCGTCACTGAAAAATGATTCATCTAGTTCCTCCAACTCCTGAGCACTTGGAGTGTATGTCTTGGATTTTTCTGAAGTCGCCGAATTTTTATGGCCTTGGTTTGTATTACCGGCATTCGGGGTCCTATGATGGGCATGAGAATTTGGTCTTTGTCTAGAATCCAGACCAGACACATTCTGTTGCTGGGGTGTACTGTGAGGTCTATTAGGAGCATTAGGAACATTGGGAACATTAGGATAATTAGGAACATTAGGAACATTAGGAACATTAGGAATATTTTGGGGTACTTGTTTGACTGTATCGATAGGTACTCCCTGGTTCGGACCCAAATGGGATCTTGAAGATGCAGTGTTATTTTCATGCAAGTTAACCTTTGTTGAGTTCAATTTTCTTCTTTCTCTCTCCACTAACATGGGATCTCTGTAGAAATCGGAATCCTCCAACTCTGGTTGTGGCAATTTGACTTTTTGAATCTTTGCAATGATATTTCTATCGTACAAGCAGTTCCCCAAGACGTTACCAAAACAACGCAAACAACGCTTGACGCCGTCTGTGAATGCTTCTTTTTTGCATTTCTCAAACGCCATTGCCTTGCTCTTGGCGTTATCGATGTAACCATATCCGAAATCCTCATGATATGCCCCATCCTTGATCGTCACTCTGACCACCACAGAGAGCCCCATCGAGAAACGACCTGAGTTGCCGTGGGTATCAAAGTAATCCACCTGAGTGCTGATAAGCTCGGAGTTCCACCCGTTAAACCCAAAGATCTCGTTGGCGAGATTGAGTGCTTTCCATCCCTCAATGTACGACACCTTAGTTCCTCCACCTCCAGGTCTGGAGCTGACGAACTCTGGTCCTAAAACCTTGTCTAAGAGCAGCTGAATCCTCTCGTACTCTTCGTTTGAATATGGAACTGGTTGGAACGTTCTTTGAGGACCACTTGGTTGAGGTTTGAAGCGTGATTGATTGAGGTTGGCTACGTTGGCCGAATTTGGCTGGGGAAACGTTCCGTTGGAGGTGCCTGTGCCATTAGACCCATTTCGCTGATTGTTCATGTTGGATCCTGGTCAATTCAATGAGCTTGGTAGACTTGACGCGTACTGTTGGCCTATCGCGATTATTTGTTTTGCTAGTGAGCGACGCGGTGGGTAGATGGCAAAAATTCGATCTCTCTAGCGAGCCTTGTGGTGGGAGGGCCAGAGAGTGCAGGGGAAGGTTCGCGCTAATGGGGCACTTTTCGGTGGTGTGCCCGCGAGAAGGGCCCACTATCTAGCGAGAACTCTTGTGAGCTCTCGCAATAGTATGGGCGAGATATTGGTACGCTTGCAGACAAAGGTGGAACATATCCAGACCACAAAGGAGGTTCAGCCTCGAGCATAATTGAGCTCCAATCTCGAGAAATGAGACCATCTTCCCAGTATGTTCCCTCATGCTGAGTCACTGGGTGTTTCCAATGTGTTCTGGATGCTCCTGGGTTTGGTTTGAGTGCAGTTCTGAGAAAGAGGTTGACCTTCTCAACCACTCCCAGAACCCAAAACTCCACCACTCCAAACCCCAGAAGTACAAGCCCACTACCAGCACTTCAATCTACAAGCCGTTCGTCGTTTCTTGTATTACTACTATACAGTGAGCCGCATCGTGTCAGTATGCTATGGTCGGCTCTGATGGTTCCAGCATCATTGTAAGGAGGCCAGGCTATGCTTCCAAACTGGAGATCAACGTGATGTTCTCGCCTTTCAACAACAAGCGGCCGAGCTCCTCCTTAGACCCGTCCTTCATGGATATCTCCACCGCATCGTCGATGACGATATTCATGAACTCATCGAACCCTCTGATCTTTCCCTGCAATCTCAGGCCGGTCTGTTCGTAAAGCCAAATGGTCACCACCGATTGCTGCTGTAAATACTTGAAAATGAGGTTGATGGGCGGAAGCATCAGCTTCTTGCCCCGTTCCGACATGGTTACACTAGTGGTTCTGGCGATGGCACTAACTTTTGTTTGTTGATACTGTGGCACGTGTTTAGTGGCACGTGAGGCTGGTGATTGGCAAGAGGATGACAGTGGCCGGTCGTTAGTAGCAGCACGTATGGTGAGCACAGTGTGTGCTGGCCTATATGCTGGTGGTGGGAGCTTAAGACTCTATATGTGAGTTGGAACTGGAGCGTTGTTCTTCCGAATAGATGACACTGTCCAGGTACCCTGCGATGTCGTTGGTCACGTGGTGTTTGAGGACCAGCACTACCAAGTATAGGAACGCGTTACTGCCATTTGCAGCTCATGGACGCTCCAGATTTCAAACCTCTCTTCATAGAATGGATCGAAGAGGCGGCCATTGATGCCACAAAAAAGGGCACCAAAGCGGCACTTCTCTACAATCGGTCTTTAGACAGGCTCCGCCATTTCGAAGGACCTATACGCGATCCCAAGACCTTGAAGCTGGTCCAGTATATCGGGGAGAAAACCGTCAAAGTATTGACCCAAAAGCTTCGCAAGCACTGTGAAAAGAACGGAATTGATCTCCCCAAGGAATTTGCAGAAAAAAATGACATTATAGCTCCACATGATCCACCTACAGAAATTCCCACTAAGAAATCCCGTAAGAAGAAAAGGTACGTTCCACGGCATCGTTCAGGAGGTTACGCTATTTTGATTGCATTGTATATTGGCGACAAACGGAAAACAGGACTCACTAAGGACGAGATCATCAAAAGGGCCGCTCCTTTTGCAGATAAGTCCTTCACGTCCAATCCGGCATCCAATGAGTTCTATTCTGCATGGACTTCAATTAAAGTGCTAATAAACAACGATTTGGTGGGGTTTAGTGGACGGCCAAAGATGTACTTTTTGACAGAAGAAGGACAAGATCTTGCTGCTCAGCTTAGAGAGACTGTCGGGATGCAGTCCACCCCGATCAAAGAGTATGATATTTCTTACGACAATAACGTCCGCGTCAGTCCCGAAGATAACCTCACCTCGTCTCCAGGAGCCCAACTCTTTGTTCCGCTGCAGGAAAAGATTAAGAATACCATCCATGACCCCATCGCCAGAGTTTTCCATGGTGTCAAGTATGATGTTTGGCCCGAAGATGAATACGAGATAATTCTTCTTATTGATAATAGAGAAATCAGATCGCAACAAGAGCGAGACTTTTTCCAAACCCGCTTGGAATCCTTGAATGTTACATGTGAAGTCCGGAGCTTACTGGTGGGAGACACCCTATGGATTGCAAAGCACAAGGAATCGGGTAAGGAAATCGTACTTAACTATATATGTGAGAGAAAAAAGCTCGATGATTTAGCTATGTCGATCCGGGATGGAAGATTCCAAGAACAAAAAAATCGTCTCAAGAAAACAGGTATGAAGCATTTTTACTATTTGGTCGAAGAGAGTGGGATTGAAAATGTGATCGATATGATGGATCTGATTAAGACCGCCATGTCGATGACCATGACGGTATCTGGGTTTTATTTGCGTAAGTTCAAAGATGTTGACGAGACCATACTGTTTCTTGCATCACTAACAAACATTATAAAGAATCAATTGAAGGAAACCAAATTGATTGTCTTGCGGCCCAGATCCTTGGCCAATCAAATCGAGTACCAGGAGATATTGGATGCATTTCGGCAAGAATTTGAAACGAGAACCACCAATTACGAATGCGTTCATACGCTTGTGATGTTTCAAGACGTGCTCGGGAAAACTGGCATGATGACCATCAAAGAAATGTTTATTTTGATGCTAATGGCCATCCGAGGAGTTAGCTTGGAAAGAGCCATTACCATTCAAGGAAGATTTCCTACCCCAAAACTGCTTTTGGAATTTTATCACGTAGAGCACGAATTCAAGTCTGTGGAAGAGAAGAAGCGATTATTGGTGAAAGAATTTGAAAATGAGATTGGCAACAAGAAGATTGGAAAAGTATGCCTGGAATGCATATACGATGTATGGGGAGTTAAATAGCTAGAGTCGAGCTATTGCTAGTACTTGTACTTAATTTAATGATAATGAGTTTATGACACAATTATTTTCTCTATTTTGTTATGTTACTTGTAAAATTTTGTAATTATTTTAAAATTTGAGAAAAGTACTCCGATATCCATAGAACACAAACAGCATAACACTTCTTATGTAGTTTTTCTTCTGCTAATGAGAAATTCACTAACCAAGGGAACTTCTCTTTCGTGGCCATTTGTATAGCCCTATGTTTCCGGACACTATATGGTAATTGGAAGGCTAATCTTCAGCGTGCGATTATGCCGATAATCATAGACCTACACCTAAAAGAGACCACTTGACTCATCAGCTGCTTACAAGTCCCGATAATATCCAGAGTGGGTTTTTACCGACTTGCTACTTCCACCAAATTTCTGTTCAGAGATGGTCAGGAATCTATCTGGTGGGTGAGATCAAAACCTTCAATCTTGAAAAATAATTGCAAAAATAACACAGAAGTATACGAACTTAATTTGACAAAGAAATAAAACCTCTGATCATTGATAGTACAGGTTATCCTTTTTCGTCCATTACAATCATACTATCTTGGGTTACAGAAAGAAATGGTGGATCAATGTCGCGCGACATTTTGCAATCTGGTGCGGTCGTGCGAGGTACTCATGAAGTTTTTCATCAATTGAAGACAACATATTCATCAGACCAACATGGGTAAAGGTGTGCTTAAATACGGCGGAAAGTCGGGTATTCTCCCCAAGGTCCGTCCTGTTTTCAAGAGGTTCCCTATAGCTCCAAAAAACCCGGAAGATATTGCCAAAGAGGCCAACCATGCCCAAGGTTATGCTGAGGGTGTCCCAACACCTCAAAAGAAGGGATTCACTTTCGAAAGACACCCTGTGGCCAAGAAGGTCGTGACGGTTGAAGACAGAATCAAGAGAAATATCGAGGACAGACGTATCAAGGTGGACGAATCCACCTTGAGCAACGACGAATTGTGGGCATTGAAGAGAGACGACATTCGTAAGGATTACTTGAAGCAAGCTTACTTGGTTGAAGCAGAGAGATTGAAGAAGCTTGAAGCACACAAGGCCAAGATTGCCCAAAAGGAACAAGAATTCGCCGATTCTCATGTGTATGAGGAATCCGCAGCTCAAAAGTTGACCCTTCCAACCATAGACAGCTACTTGGAGGGCCCTATCATGAGACAGAGAACCGAAGAAGAACAGCAGATGGTACACGAGCAAAGAACCTTGAACCGTAAGACCAGAGAGTTGGAGATCAAAGAAGAAAAAGCAAACAAGTTACTTGATTTGTACCATGCTGCTTCCAATTTCATCACAACCGAAGAAGAGTTGGAGGCAGCCATTACCGAGGCATTCGAGGTCAACTTCAGCAAGTTTGACGGAAGCCAAAGCATAATCGAGAGCAGATTGGTATCTAGCGGTACTGGATATGCCAACATCGACTTTAACGAGAGAATCATTTCCGATGAAGTATTGGGAGAAATCGGTGGCAGACCAGGTTTGCATGTAATTAAGGACACCTTGAGTGGAGAAGGTGAGAAGTTGAAGAGGGAGGCACAAGTTGCTGTTCAGGAGTGATGTATATAGTCACAATCTTTGTAAATAAACTAGAATAAGCTTGATGTAGTTATCGTCTTAGTTGTTTGAACATTGTCTAGAAAATGGAAAGGGTTCTGATAATTCCTTCATAATTGATGGTGGTGAAATAATGTATGGTCAGTACTTTGGCCAACAGTTGGGCATAACCAGCTAATTACTTTGATGTGAAAACGATCGTTATCACTAGGGCCATCCTATTGTGCTAAATACCACCAGAGGAAAAATCCTCGCTAGAATTCTCCCTGAGAGCCTCCCACTGACAGGGGAGTAAACCATCCCCAGATGCAAGCTACACGTCGTAAACATCATCTTCGCAATGAAAATGCACCATGAAATCACAATACATTGATATGATTACCGCCAATACCTCTACAATGGTATTCATGGACCATTTCCCTGATATCAATTAGCTAAACGCACCTGCCATTCGAATGCCTCGCTCCCTAATAGTCACATTCTATTGAGGTCTCTCCCTAGATCCCACCGCGCCGGCTCATCTGAAAAAACATACTCAGCAACTTTCATCAGTAACTACTGTACCGTTGACTAGAGTTCTTTATCAATTGCCTGGCGCCTTTAGGCTTCTTTTGTTCCATATCAAGTGTCGAAAGCCAGTGTCATCATGTCGACCCCCAACACAACGTTGACCTATAGTTCCTACTTCCATAAGGTGCTTTCGAAGCGTCTTAAATATGTCAACAACTTCAACATCATCGTTGCCGTCATCCTTTCCATAACACTCAGGCTTAGATACGGACGGTTCTGGTGGAACCTCTTGTTGACGGTGATTTGGGCGCCCTTCTTTTATCTTGGGCTCGTGGTAATAAAACAATCCCGTATACGATTCTCCACTGTGGATATTGCACCTTACAAGACGTTGGGATCCCATATTTACAACAACTTATGCTCCAGAACCTTCTTGCAACTCGCCAGCTTCTACGTGTTGTCGGCCTACTTTATCACCGGGGTTTTCTTCTCCCAATTCGACAAGAAGTTTGACTACTACGAGCAGTCCAAGGAGTATCGCCAGAATCCTCTCGTCAACGAAAGATGGGTCTACTTATGGGTATTTTCCCCTATTTATACAGCAGTGCTCTACGCCGCCCAACACTTGATATGCCAAAGAAATAGGTTGGTATTCAAGTATGGTTCTCAAAAGATGTCTCCAGATAACAAGTTGATGAGCAAAGTCACCTTCGCCTCCTTACTATTGAACATAATCGAATTCAGCTTGATCACAATATTCACCGCTCCATTGCTCTGGATATTTTTCAGATCGTTCTTCTTCAAGATCAATTACATCACCCTCCTCGTGGTTGGTCTTGAAACTAAACTCCCACCTTTGAAATTTTCCTGGGAATGCTATAAAGACTCCTACTACTTAGCCTTACACCTCTCGTTTGCATGGGAATTGGTAAACCACGCTTACAATGTGTATGCGACAATTGGTTGTTTGGACGGTAAGAAGCTCATTAGCACATATAGTGCTGATCCATTGAACACTTTGTTGAATGGTCTCAGAAACGTCAATGATCCTTTGAGTCGTCTCAGTGCATTCCAGGAATTGGCCTTTATTTCTACTACCGATGATGCTGATGGTGTCAAAGCGAGAGCAGCCATATACAGTGCAAGATCAAAGAAGAGTTACATTTTGGCATCAATTATAGAGGAGTGTTCATTGGTCATCAAGGAAACTACGTTGAGGGTCAATCACAGAACCCCTAGTGATATAAAAGCATTAAAGAGAGAAGAACCAAAACCTGAAGTTGAAGATGACAACGACATTTTTGGAAATTCCTTTGTTTCGGCTTCAAGCACTCCACAGAAGCCTAATAGTATCAGAAAGTATTCTGAACTCACAGCAAAAACAGCCAAGGAATCAAAATGGTTAATTTTCCTCAACAATCAAGTGATACTTCCAATCAAGTCCGTTTTCTCCGGTCTCTTGGAACCAAAGCAGTATTCAACGTTATCGACTGTGGCCAGAATGCGTCAATTTCAAAACAAGATAAATGAAACATATACCAATTACAATGATAAGTTTCTTGCCACTGGTTTCGGAATATTTTTCAGGACTACATTAACCAGAGACGCAGGCGCCAGAGTAGGTAATCCTGTGAATTTTGGAAATGCAATGATTGCTTTGTCCAATTTAATGATTCATTCTATTGAAGAAGACAAAGTGTCATGTGTCACCAATACACATATTCGAGATGTGATGGAATTATTAGAGAAGCCGATCAGGGCTACCAGTGATTACACCGACTTTATTCCTGCCTCGGTGTTTTTAACCGATCTCCAGAGATCTAATAAGAAGATTTTGAATAATCATTTGATTGCTGTTTTACATGACTTAGCTATGCACGAGTTTTTCCAATTATGTGTGAAATTTAATTATAAATTGAATGATATGGTCTTGAACCCCAAGACCTATAAGTTAGCCAAGTGGGTTATCGATGTGGCCATTGCTCAACAACAACAGAACCAACAACAAACCAAAAATACGAGTACGTTGACTCGTTAGTGTATAATAATAAACTATTGTTACTTGTTGACTGTAATCACACTTGATCGTTAGGATGATTGTTTGCATCATCCTTCTTTTTGCCATTAGGTATAGTATCCAACAATACTGGCTTTAAGACGTTTTCGTCGAAACTAGTAAACCATCTAGTTTGTTCTTCGGCACTCAAGAACGCTCCTAATACACCACTAGGATTTGGATGGGAGTATGGAGAAGTGGCCTCACTTGTGCCAGTTAAAATATCATCAACATCGCTATGAACCTCATCATCATCTGCATTAATGTTTCCGTCGTGCAAATCGGATGTAGAGTTATTGAATGAACCACGACTATTCCTTGGAATCCCTGATGCCAAGGAAGCGCTTGATTCGTTTCGTGACCTTGTGTCATCCTTATATAATGTTTTCAATGGAGGTGTTGAGCTTCTTTGAGGAGCATATCTTCTACTGCCGTAAGTATTAGGTGGAGGTGGAGACATGTTCACAGGTAGTCTTGGAGCTTCAATATCGAAGTCATCATCAGAGTCATTTGATTCATCGATAACACCCACCTTGATACCCAAAATTTCCAACATCGAAGCGGTTGTTCCACCAAATAAAATAACTGTTAGCACAACAACGACTAAAACTGTGGCCAATAAGGTGTACTTAGCTTCTCCCATCATACCCATGGCCAATGCCACACCCACGGCACCTCTTAAACCAGCCCAAAAAATCATCATTTGATAAGAATGGCTGATTTCGTCAGGCAACACTTGAGAGGAAATGCCACCATTCAGGACAGTTCTGTTGGTGAATTTTTCAAATCTGGCTCTGTATAAGAAGTTGAGGAATTTGGACAATGGGAAAACAGCACACCATCTTGCAACACAGATGGAAATGAAAGTAATGATAATCAAAAGGGGCTTGAAAACCAACTCAACCTCGGTAAACAAAGATAAACCCAAGTAAATGAAGATGAAATTTTCGGACAATTGGGCCAATAACTGGAAAATGTATTTTGTTGCAATCTGAGTTCTTCTGGACATGTTGTAGAAAGCATAATGCTTCAAAGTGATTCCACAGAACAACAAGGAGACGATACCTGACATGTGGGCACCATTGGAGAAGAAGTAGGATTCATAAGCGAACAAAAGCACCAAACAAGTCTCAATTTGGGGGTATCTCCTGATGTGAGAATGCTTCAAAATAAGAGCCACAAGAATACCAACAGCAATACCAATAATAGTGGAGATGGTGAAACTCATTATAAACAACCCAGCACCTTCGAAGAATGAGGACAATCCCACGGGGTGGCCATGGAATTTTTGGCACGTATCAAACATGACAATGGAAATGGCATCATTCAACAAGGACTCACCGAAGATAATGGTGTAAAGCTTGGGATCCACCTTGTAGGCATTGAAAATCGACAAGATCGTTACTGGATCGGTGGCAGAAAGCGTTGCACCCACGGCCAACGCGTCCACAAACTCGAGGTTGATTCCATCCAACCCCAATGAGGTCCAGATATAGAGAATGATACCCAAAACCAAGGCGGAGATGAAGGTTCCGGGAATTGCGAAGGTCAAGATGGAGCCCATGTTGTTGAAGAAGTTGCCCTGATGTAGTTCGTAGCCGGAATTAAGAATGATGGGAGGCAAGAGGATGTTGAAGAAGTAGCTGGGATTGAACTTGACGGCGTCTTGGATGTAATGGCCCGGACTCACACGGATGATCAATCCCACGATCATACCGTAGAAGATGGACAACACGGTTTCATGGACTGCCTTGATACGTCTTTGTTGGAGGAAATACGACGACCACAACGCCGAGCAAAGGAGGAAAAGAAGGATGAACAACGCCCACGAAGAGAACATTTCTTCTGTCACCGGGTTGGACTCGTCCAACTGGTCATCGGGGGTGGTGATGTATGGCTCATCCTCCTCGACTGCCCTTTTTAGGAGCAATTTAGCTGCGTAGAGTGATAAGGACATGGTGGTTGATAGGATAATGCGGGTGGTGATAATAAGGACACCGCGGGCTGGGCACTGTCCCTCGCTGTCCCTCGCTGTCCCTCGCGCTAGATTACGCGAGCGTGGCCCCGGCCTAGGGAGGCTTCTGCACATGGCCAAGGAATCTAAGGAGTCGCACTCCGCTAGCGTGGAAGCTTCTCGTATTGGCGACGGAGATAGCGATAGAGATAGCGAGGAAGATAGCGAGGAAGATAGCGAGGGGACCAGCACCAGTGCGAAAACCATCGGAGAAGGCAATATCCATTGGCCGTTTTCTCCATTCTGGAAATAATAGGCCCAGCTTCATAGGCAGAGATACCCGGTCTCTCCCTCGTATGCCTTCCTGGGCATTGCAATTGCGCAGCCATGTGGTGATTTCCGTGCCACTGTGGTGGTGGACTGGCACATTCTGGTGTGGATTATTTTTCGCGATGATTTCCCCAGTAACTCATAGGGCCCGGAGATCGGTGCTAATCCACCAGGAACACCACAGACACATTGTAGAACACAATGGCGAACGGGGCACGATGGACGGCAGAAAACCCGGTGGAACGGCGGACAATTGCCGGTCTGTGCTCATCGATAATCCCATCGGAGCCACGCTGGGGCTGGCGTGGAGGGGGCATCGGAGGTGCGAGATGAGCTGATTGTAAAGCTGTCATAATATTTTACAGTAGTGAAAAAGCGATATGAGGCAACCGTGTCCATTGGGGATATATAGTGTAGCCCTTCGGTGCTAAAGAGCCAATGGCTACTTATGTGGACATTCGGATATCTTGAAAAACCTGGTTTTTCAAAAGAAGATGGCTACGGTTAGCTCTGTGGGGCCAATAATTTACACTAAGCATCAGCATCCAGCACTTGCACCGAACTCTACTAGAGCGGCTTGTGAGTCGTTGACTTCTGAAATTTGCTGAAGTCGAACAGAACAGCAGGCTTCGGGAATGTGCTGTTTTCTTGGGTATCCAACTTTTGCCACTGGCAACTGAGGTGTGTCCTTGCGGACTCATTTGCTAGGAACTTCCCTAGGGTACCATTAGTAAGTTTCTTCAGGTCAATGCTTCCTTGTTGACTCGATTGTGGGAGAGGTGGGAGAATGGCCATAGCTCCGAAACTGTTCAAGATCTCAAGCTTTGGCCGAGACTAGGATATTACCCGGGATGAAACCCTTTAGGACTAAACTATGGCCCAGAAACAAGGATATGTCCTGGGACTAAACTATGGCCATTTGAAGCGGACTTTACACCGCTATGGCCGTCTTTGGCTACCAGACCGATAGTCTACCGCACCCGAGCTTGGTCTATGGCACCAGACCCAAATTATCAGGCACCAAGGCTAAATCACCGTTGTTTCATCACCGTTTCACTGCCTAGAAACTTCGGCCTGGTCGATTGTTCGTTTCAGCCGTTCTCGATCGTCACTTTACCTGCTCTGCTTATTTTGAAGCACAAGCAAAATCATCGGGTTGCGTCCAACATGTTGTGAAGTATTTTGTTCAGGGTCCCATACATTGTTGGCTCGGCCTTCAAGGCTACTAACACAGATCTTTCTCACAGTGAACTCTGGCTCCAGAACCAGCGACAAAATGAGAATTCTCCAGGAAAATGCACTTGTTCAAGATGAAACCCCCTTGTCTCCCGAGGATCGCGAGTAGCGATCTAGTTTAGGCCCCGTTCAACGAATTACAGTCCCTAAAACAGGAATTTTGGCCAGGCATTTCATCTTTCCTCGCTAATTCATCACCCTTGCTCATGACACTTTGCGCAGAACCCGAAGCTTTTGGCCCGGGCAACTACCACCGCGCACGCCTGAAGCGACGTGTTTACGAGGACGCTTCCACGGCGCCTCCGACCCACACACCACTGTGGTTTCCGCGGCAGGCTCCGGCCAGGCCTTGGGCCCGGCCACTGAAGCAGTCCATGAAACACCCCCCTGAAGCATCACGTGACGCGTGGAATGCTGGTGGGTTCAGGTTGGTGCCTGGCCCTCCGGCCTGCCCCTCGGGGGCTTCGGTTACATGTCACGTGCGGTGGGCCCGTTTCTTTTTCTCCCAAAAGAAATAAACGAAACGAGGTGCGTGCGATGTGACACATTCACGTCACCTGGCCCTTGCTGGCACCCCTGCCAGCACGCTACCGGGGCCCCGAGGTCCTTTCACGGCACCACCATCGTGTTCTCCTCCTCCAGGAGCCCATACCCCACTTTTTCCGGCACTTTCGGAGGCCCAGGACCCCGTTTGGGCTCCGAGCCCGCTACTGCACCTAGCCTCACACTTACGTAAGCAGTCACATCATTTCCTGCTAAACTTCCAAACATATGATAACACCTTGCTATCCTCCAGTCATCCACCTAGAACCCGGTTTTCCTAACTATTACATTCGCTAACTCCTTTTCCGAATCTAGAGTATACGATGGCACAACCTTTGGTCGAAAAAGCGGTGAGAAACAACCAGGGATTGTCCCGACCTCCGCTCCCTGGTGCCCACGGGGCCCTTCCATCTCATGGCTCCCCAGGACACCAGACGTCCCACGGCTCCCACAGCATGAAGAGCAACGGGAACTCGATGTTCTCTTCCCAGATCAACCCCAATAGCTCGTCCACAAACTTGGCCCAGCTAGGGGGCCACCGCAACACGGTCCACGCTCCGCGTCCCAACAAGAGGATTGCCCTCTCCAGCAACAACCTGTTTCTGCTGTTCCAATCGTTCCAATCATTCCAGATGCCGTTGACTCCGCCGATATCCAACGCTTCGACCCCGGTCAAGGAGACTCTGGGTTTCGACGTGGAACCCAAATCGCGCTGGTCATTCTTGCCTCCTGTTGATCTCAAGATCACCGCCCTCTGCATCAGTTGGTACATCGTCTCCATCGTGTCCAACAACTCCACCAAAATGATTTTGTCACAATTCAAGTACCCGGTAACCCTCACCCAGTGTCAGTTCCTCCTCAACTCCGCCCTTTCGGTGCTTCTTCTTGCGGGCGTGGCAATTAAACCATGGACTCGGGAGCATTTCCCTAAAGGTGTGCTTCCAGTTGCACCCAAATCACTCCTGGTGTACACCACCATCTTTTCTTTCTTGACCCCCACATCGCTTATCTTGACCACCACTTTCCCCATGGGGTGTTTCCAGTTCGTAGGTCACTTGACCTCGCACAAGGCCACCTCACTTATACCCGTGTCGCTAGTACACACTATCAAGTCCCTCTCTCCTTTGATGACGGTAGCCATTTACCGGTGTCTTTTTAACATCAAATACAAGGTGGTGACCTATGTCACCCTTGTGCCTTTGATCGTGGGAATCATGTTGACATGTTACAAACCCAAAAAGACTGATGGCTCCACCTCTTACTACTTTACTGGACTCATTTATGCATTTTTCTCCATGTTGATTTTTGTTTCCCAAAACATATTTGCCAAAAAGAGACTCACTGTTGAAAAGGAAGATTCTGTTCAAGTCTTACCCACATCTAAATTCAATGACGACTCCAACAAAAAGGTTGACAAACTCACGATTTTATTTTACTGTTCTGCCATTGGATTTGTCTTTACTCTTCCAATTTATTTGGTCACAGAGTTCACTTCCCCTAGCATTTCACTTCTCCAATTAACCCCTTCAATCACCTTCCTTATTGTGCTAAACGGAATCTCCCATTTTTTGCAATCGCTTCTTGCGTTCCAAATCTTGGGTGCCATGTCACCAATCAATTATTCAATTGCAAACATTTTGAAACGTATTATTATTATCATAATTGCTTTTATCTGGGAAAATAAGAACTTCACCAACCTACAAGCTTCAGGACTTTGTTTAACTATTTTAGGCCTCTACTGTTACGACAGATGGGGAACATCACATAAGTAACTTTAATACACTCATTTCAGTAATAGTTGTTGATTCTTACATCATCTAATTTATTCCTTGTATGTTAATTACTTTTTCCAGAACCTAATGACCACTACCATCGGTATTCAAAAGCTTCTTGAAAATATCACCAAATGCTACCATGAAGACGGTTTGCCAGACTCCCAAACCAATTCTTGGTGTCACACCTCTGTATAATCCCTTAATACCGTTATTCTTGTAAATGTACTTAAATGCGGAAGCAACACCCAAATTCTTTGGTCTGTTAGGATCGCTGGTTTTCGATTGCATTTCAACTCTGATAACTTCAATTGGTTGGTTCCATGCTGAAAGACCACCACCAATAACAGAGGAAGCGATCTTTTCCACAGCATTTAATTTTTGATCTTCACCCTTGTTGGTGAGTTTTCTGATAGCTTCTTCAGCCAATCTAGAGAAACCGAATCTTGAACCCCAGTTAGTCATTTGTCTGATAGCAACAGCATTGACACCCTTATTAATACCTCTAATACCTTCTCTGGCGTAAATATCTTTGAAAACTTGGAAAGAAGTTTGTTGAGGAACTCCGCTAACTGCAGCTTGCTTAGCACGTGTAATTTCCACGGTCTTCATACAAGTACAGAAACCCATAGTCAAGTATGATTGAACAAGACCACCACTGATACCTCCACCCATACCGGCGACGAAGTTGCTTGCACCTAAGGTCTTGAAACGGTATTCTGCTTCGGCAGAGACGAAGAGCAAAACTGCACCTTTGGTAGAGGCTTCGATCCATGCCCAAGGAATCAAACCTTGGTAGAACCCGTAGATACCACCTCTTGAGAACACCAACTTGGTTGCTTGAACGATTGACAAGTTACGGTTGGCGGCCATGGTAGTCTTGACCACTTCCAATGGTTGACCAAGGGTGGTGACCTCAGCCATGTTTAACCCGGCTCCTAGAAGGATATTGGCAAAGTTAATTGGCTTTTTCTCAATTTCTGGCATTTTGAAAGAAAAGAACTGAATAAAGTCAAGAAATACGTTATGACTGATTAAACACCTGAAAATATCAAATGTCGTGATGTCGTGATGTCGCTGGGCCCTGATATTTTGATCTGGGGATTTTCGCCCGGTCAAACGCGGACTATTGAGGGGAATACAAGGCTGATACCTCGGAGAAATGCGGAAATTTTCTACTCCGGAAGAGAATAGTCGCCTGTGATAGGTTGAGAGCAACGATAAAAGTTTCGCTTCCGGCCAACGGGGAGCTGCTCCTCTCATGCGAACTTTTCATTGGCTGCCCAGGCGGAATTCGATAAGACTGGTAGTGGGAAGATATGTGTCTAGCTTTCAACCAGCACAACATCAAGAAATCCGTTGGACTCAACAATTCGGGATGTCACAAGTTCATTGCTGTGAAACAAAATGAAGAGGGGGAGGGGAAATATGTTTGACGTGACAAAAGCTTCGTTGAGACTTCTTAAATGGGTGGAACTCTAATATCCAGTGGGTGGGGATGTTGGAAGATCGCACCATAGTGGCGGTAAGTCTCAAACGGGAAGTGGTGAGGTGAGAGAGGTGGAAGTGGAGGTGGAGTGAGCCTCATCACCCCAATGAACAAACTGGTTCATGGACATGTTAGGTGTCTTGTAGATGCGGCAATGCTGGAGCTCGTAATCAGGCATCAACCCACATGGCGCAATATGAACTAACCCTTTTCTGTCACATCCCTGTCACAATTTCTGACACAAGCGAATTTTTGGTCGTGGCAATTCTATGACACGCGATTGATCCTACACCCGAAGGTACCCCTTAAGGCATAGCGCCAACTTCAAGGCCTATAAACGTATGATGGAGGCTCAAAAGCAATTGTGCACAGGAATACAGTGTTTAGACCTATCACAATCTCTGGAGTGGGTAGTTTCTCGGGATAAACTAGCAATGTCTGATGGTTGCAAAATATGCCACTGTTGAGATATTGGCACACACTTCGCTAAAACAATATTCAGGAGACGGTGTAGCCAATGCTATGCGATGAACGGGTTTATTACTTGTTTGCCGTGAGTCTGGAGCTGAATCTTTAGGTTTGTGTTGAACAGTCAAAAGAATAAGTGTACCTCAAAAGAATTGTGCGAGGGTGCACTTATAAATTCGACTTGATTTCAAAGGGTAAAGGGAAAGAAGTTTTGCTCAAACCAAGACGTTGAAGGCAGGATTGAAAACCAAGTTGGAGTTTTCGTGGTAGAATCGTTCACCAGGAAGTAGCAAGATCTGCTATTGTGACAACTCCTCAGTGTCTCATTTTGAGAGACAGAGAAATGACAAGTCTCCTAACTTTCGACTCAATAACCCTATCAACATTTCAGGTTTATGAAACCGCTCCGCACAGCTTTGCTGTGGACGATTATTCATCACTTCTTGGTCCTCAGGTACATCCTTTGCTAAACAAATGGAATAAATGGAGCAAATGATATGGATTGGTGGCAAATGGGTCTGCACAAACAATACAAGAGCCAAACTACTTTCGATGAATTCCCAGCTACAAGTATAGGGCATCTGACATAATTATAGGGCTCCTAGGGGCAGTTCAAGGGAGCTACAGAGGTAGTTCTCGTGCAGGCCATTCACTTCGTGTCGTTTCCAAGTTTCCAAGTAACCAAAGAACCACTCTGGTGGAACCGAAGTCCCCCGAAAGCCACTTTTGCCTCCACATTCCCACTGATTCCGTTCCGAGACATCCTCAATCTTCTGCTCCTAATCTCCTAATCTCCTCATCTCCTCAGCTCCAACTCTCGTCCTCAATTCCCTCACCTCTCGGACCTAGTTGGCTCTATTCGGCTATTCCCCTTTTCGGAGATCACCTACCCTCGACTCCACCGAGATCTTACCACTAATCTCACCCGGAAATCGCTGCGCACTATCTGCATCTACTACCGTCCTATCCAGAAGCTAGTACCCCCAAAGTTCACAGAAACGGCCCGGAAAATCCCTAAAAAGTCTACTAGGCCTCGGCTATTCTCAAGCGAACTTCCATGCACTGATACACTTTCCTGCCGAGTCCGTGCCCAAGCTGGCATCTTATATCCTTTCGTCATTGCTCAGTCTTCGCACTCGATTCAGCTTTGCATTTCGGGTAATTCACGTCACCGGTCGCTGCACTCCGCCACGCACTTTCACCTCCACATTTCTCCTACAAAACCAAATCAGTTTTCTCTGTTTCAGGCACCACCACGAATCACTATGGGAATCAGGAAGATCTTCCAAAAGAAAGACCCCACAGAGGACGAGATCCGTCTGCATTTGACCAACGCCGGCATCACCACCAAGAGTGGCAACGGCCGTGAAGAGAAGTTTGGTGCGTTCAGGCAGTATGCCCAGGAAAGGCAGAGCCAGCAGCCAGGCATGGCACCGGTAAACCCCTACGCCAATGCCAACATGAACTCGGGAGGAAACCCTTATGCCCAGGGGGCTGAGGGCGGTGCTCAAGGCGCCCCAGGTGGCAACCCTTACGGAGTCCAGGGTGGCCAGGGTGGCCAGGGTGGAAACCCATATGGCGCTCAGGGTGGCCAGGGCGGTAACCCATATGGGGCCCCAGGTGGCCAGGGTGGCAATCCATACGGTGCCCAAGGCGGCCAAGGTGGTAACCCGTACGGAGCAACAGGCGCAAATGGGGGCCTGAACCCTTACAGCAGACCTACCAATGGCGGTCTGCAATCTTTCGGCTCGGGCGCCAACGGTAGCCTGAACCCATATGCCAGCGCAAGATCCAATGGAGCAGGCGGTGCCAACGGTCAGAGCCAGAACCAAGTCCAAGGAGCATATCAAAATACCAATAGCTTGAGACCAAACCCCTACTCGGCTGCAACCTCCAGACAAAGTCTTCTGGATTCCGCCACCATGAGAAGCAATTCATACGGACCCTCGAAAACCACCCCATCAGGACCATCCAGGACCGCCAGCTCGCAATCAACCCTCTTCAATGCCAATGGGGGCGCTACTAGCTCCAATGCATCAACCAGCAACCCATACAGCCGTGCCCCATCTTACGTTGGAGGTGGCGGAGACGATGAATCGCTTGATTTGAACAGAATGCCCACAAATCTCGAGCTTAGTCTGAGCAAGCCCGCACGTCGTCCAGCATACGACATGGAATCCACTCTTGACCTCAACGAAGACCCCGAGGACGATTTAAATTTGGATATCGATGAATTGCCGGAGGAAGAGCAGGTCAACTCAGAAGATGAAGAGGTCGAGGCAATCAAGCAGGATATCAGATTCGTGAAGCAAGAATCTTTGGCGCTGACAAGAAACACGTTGAGAATGGCCCAGGAGGCAGATGCTTCAGGTACCAATACCTTGGGTATGTTGGGATCTCAGTCCGAGAGATTATACAATGCAGAACAGAATTTGTTGTTGGCTGATACTCAAACGCAAATTGCCGATTCCAAGGTGAAGGAATTGAAGAGATTGAACCGTTCGATTTTCATTCCAGCATATGGTAATCCATTCAACAAGAAGTCACGTTTGCGTCAACAAGAGGAAGCGCTTAAGACTTCGAAGGCCCAGGAGAAATACATGAGAGAGACTAATAGACAAGAGATGTATGCTAGTGAGCAAAGACTTAAAAAGGGTATCACCAACAACGCTACAAACAGTGATGTGCACCAAAAGTACCAAGGTGAAAGAGACTTGGCCGCTGCTAAGAGGTATCAATTCGAAAACGATTCTGAGGACGATGAAGTGGAGAAGGAGTTGGCCAATAACTTGGATCAAATTCAACTCTATGCAAAGAAATTGAAGAACACCGCTGCCACCATGGGTGATGAGGTGGACAGTCAAAACGCCAGATTGAAGAAGATCGAAGAGGACGCAGACAGATTGGATATCAATGTGCATATGAACAATACCAGATTAGCAAACATCAGGTAGTGATATATTTAATTCTTAATTAATTTTATTGACTGTAGGAGGCGGCCAAGAGTAGCATTTCCAGGTGAATGTTGGAAACTAGAAAAGTTCTGGTTCTACTATGCAATTTATGTGGAGCTTGCGTGAGTCTGACTGATTTCGTTTACATAAGTCGGAAACAATTCAACATTTAATACAAGGTACTTTCCTGCGGGATCAATTCCATTCTTTGATGAGCCCAATACATTGTAGAACAGGCTTTGGTTGAAGTGGCAAGTGTGTTTTTGCCATTACCTCAATGCTCAACCCATTTGAGTCGTATTGCTGAAAAATGCAAACATACATGAACGTGAAAATCACACGTAAACAAGAGGTGGGGATCACATGATAGATAGAATGTGGATTATACTGAAACAACTAAGTGTGGTTTTGGAGATGTTTTCGAGCATTGCTGGAATTAGCACTGCTACCCCACACAGAATATCTGATTCCTACCCCGGGTATATCGCACAAGAAATATTCCTATAGCAGCAATAATTGCGATTCATCGATTAAGCTTCCCTGGAAACAAACAAGGCCACAGAAACCCAATTTCTTCGCCTTGACATTTCCGCCAAGTTGTTTTGCCTGGAAATCTCAGATGCATTTTCGCCGGCTACAATCGTCGCCGCCAGAAGCACCTAACAACCAGCAACCATCTACAGCGAAGAACTGGGGGAAGACGTCGTGTTGGCGACCCCGCCAGAATGCCCCAGATCGACCTTTGGGCGTCCCTAGATGTGGGCAATAACAACCACTCCCACTGAACCCTCTAGTCGCGATCAACCTTATTGCCTAATCGGGCCATGGGTTGAGCCCCATCGCAATCGCATCCATCGCTAGGCGTTCCCCTAACAGGGCATGGTGGGCCAACGGGGACAAGATGGCCCCAAGAAAAGAGACAAGGGCGTGGCCCAAACAAGAAGCGAAGGGGGACGATGGAAACGGAGAGGATGGAGAGGCAGATCAAAAGAGGAAGGAAAATTCCACGTGGATTTTCACCGCCCTAAATGGACTTCCACGGGAGCAACTTGGACTTCCGCACCACGCCTTCCACATGGCCACCACACAAATTGTCCATTTATCCGTTGAGTCTGATCTCCCACTCGCTTCCTGTTCTCCCTCCTGAGGCCCTGGTGCAGCAGCCAACCCCCTAACGTTGTAAACCTCCTCAAGCCTCCTGTCAAACTCGCACCACGGTCCCAGTGGTGCCACCGCCATTGGGCGCAGGCAGCGTGGAACCCAACGGTTTCCCGTCAATGTCAGGCCACTGAAACAGCCAGAGGGCCTGAGCGCACAGCGGTGGCGGTTGCAGGATGTGGTCGCTGGAGACTGCGCGGGGTGTCAATTTGTCCCACTTCGTAAGATTGCTTGATCTGCTATTGACATGCCCTTGTTCTGCTTCCTCAGCCATTAAGGGCAATAGGATGCTCGCTATCGCTCCCCTTAGTCCACCGCCAGCCACAGCGATCACGCCAGTTCGCAGCTCCGGCACTAGGCTCACCGCGTATATGCACACCGGGTGGGTGAGTGGCTGTCGTTATCGGATACACAAGAAAAAACACTTGACAACTCCGTTCTTATTGGACAGGAACTACTAACCAGCCGTTGGGGGCCCCGGTGCCGACAGTGTGGGCACGTTGTGGAGGTACGCAGCCTGTTCCAGGGGCTGGGGTGGGCTAAGCAGGTGCCCGTCAGAGCCGGTGGTTGGCGGGCGTGGAGAGAAGAGCATGGGTGCTGCCAATTGGCGGTGTTTGGCTGCCAAGTCCGTGTTTCTGCCGCTTGGCCAGTTTGCAGGTTGGGGCGGCAGGCGCCGGGCAAATTGCGGGTTGGCGCTTGCAAACAATCGGTCGCTAAACCCATTTTGCACCTATGCACGTCATTTGCCCATCCAACGGCCCAAAAAGGCACCGGCTGGCACTGCCAGCGGCGTGGCCGTAGAGGTGTTTGCAGTGGTGGCGGCTATGGTGGTGTGGGTGTTGTAAGCGGCCGGCCTGCTGCCGTCTCCCCCCGACTTCCACCCCGAAACCAAACCCCTGGGCCCTCGTTCCCCTATCAGGCCTCGTGCCTCGGTCCCCCAACATTTGCATTAATTTTTTTGGGACATGCGCGATGATCTGATCTTACTGGCAGTGGCCGCCGCCAGGCCCCCATTTCACGGGGGCAGCCCCGTGGAATCGCTCCAATAAGAGGGCGGCTATCGTCCAATGGGATCCGCTTGGCACCTGGGGTTTTTCGCGCCGCTGCTATGGCTTTAGTGGCGGCCGATGGCCCCTAGGGTGATTTCTTTTGCAAAAGAAACGTCTCGCGGCCTGCATACAGACGGGAAATTTTCTGGTAGGGATTGGGTTAGGGTGGATTTTGAGTTGGCGTTTATATAAAGAGCCGATCGCATCATCCTTCTTATCTACCGTAATCATGTCCAAAGTGGCTTCTACTGGGTTCCAAGCTGGCTCCTCTGCCGGCTCTACAGCCTCTACCATCCAAAAGCAAGGCAATGTTGCCTCCTTTAAGGAAACATCCTCATTGACCCCAGGCTTGACCGCCAAGGACCCAATGGGTAACACCTTCAAGGTGCCAGACTACACCATCAAGGACATCTTGTCGGCCATTCCTGCCGAGTGCTACGAGCGCCGTGTGCTCGAGTCCATGTACTACGTGTTCAGAGACATCTTCTGGATGGTCGTGTTTGCCTACGCTGCAAACAACTACATCCACTTGTTGTCTAACCAGTACCTCCGTTTCGGAGCCTGGGCCGCCTACGTGTACGTCCAGGGTTTGTTCGGTACCGGTCTCTGGGTTTTGGCCCACGAATGTGGCCACCAAGCCTTCTCTGACTACAGATGGGTCAACGACACTGTTGGATGGGTTTTGCACTCCTACTGGTTGGTGCCATACTTCTCCTGGAAATTCAGTCACGGTAAGCACCACAAGGCCACCGGCCATCTTACCAGAGACATGGTTTTCGTTCCAAAGACTAAGAAGAAGTTCTTGATGGCTAACGGCGTGGAACACTTGGATGATTTGGTTGGAGACGCTCCTCTCTACACCTTGCTTTCCTTGGTTTTCCAACAAACCTTCGGATGGATCTCCTACTTGCTTACCAACGTCACCTCCGGTCAAGAATTCCCTGGTGCCTCTAGTTTCAAGATCAATCACTTTAACCCTAACTCTCTTATCTTTGAAAAGAGAGACTACTGGTACATTGTGATGTCTGACATTGGTATTCTCGCCCAATTCACTGTTTTGTACACCTGGTACAAGAACTACGGTGGCTTCAACTTAATGGTTAACTGGTTCTTGCCATACATCCTCGTGAACCACTGGTTGGTCTTCATCACTTACTTACAACACTCTGATCCAAAGCTTGCTCACTACGAAGCCCACGAGTGGAACTTCGCCAGAGGTTCAGCCTGTACCATTGATCGTGAATTCGGATTTGTTGGTAAGTTCATTTTCCACGATATCATTGAAACCCACGTTTTGCACCATTACGTCTCTAGAATTCCATTCTACAACGCTAGAGTTGCAAGTGAGGCTATCAAGAAGGTCATGGGTGAACACTACGCACACAGTGATGAGAACATGTGGGTTTCTCTCTGGAAGTCTTCTAGATGGTGTCAATTTGTTGACGGTAAAAACGGTGTTATGATGTACAGAAACCTTAACGGATTAGGAATCGATCCAAAGAAAGAGCAATAATAGATATAGATAATAGAAAGTAATTTCTCGTTTTAGTATGTAATTAAGTTTAAGCTTGGCTTATCCCATGCGATAAACAATCATGTTCGAGTTGAATAATTGTTTGTCTATAGGTTACCAAAAAGTATAATGCGGCTTATCTAGAAGATCAGTGAGGTACTTGTATGTGCTCACAAGACCTTTCACTTTCTGGTCGCTATTGAGGCCACTTGATTCGTTCATCTTGTTGTTTCCACCGTGGTATACTGGTTTACTTGATGAACGGAATGCCTGTGATGGTGCGGTTGCGGTAATCGATATACTTCTGGTTGAAGAACTTTATCAAGTAACCTTCCTCAAACGCAATTCTCTTGTTGAAGAAGTTCCACAACACGTAGCCACCGACAAGGATGGTGAGCACGTTGTTCATGAACAACTGCAATCCCACGAACCACCACCAGAACCCGAAATAGCTGGGATGTCTCAATATTGAGTAGATGCCCGAGGTGACCAACCGGTGGGTCTTCTCGTTGTGTTCCCTTTGGATGTAGTGATTGAACGACTCGCTGGCGGTGTACATTGCGAGAGTCCGGCAGACCTGACCCAAAACAACGAGCGCCGTGGCGTACCAGGTGATTCTCCACGGGTTCTGGCCGAACCAGTACCACCGGAAAAGGTACTCGGAGATGCAAAGCAAGTTCATGGCGTGGATGTCCATGTCTTCCAAGATAAATGAGTCGTCATCCACCTGGGAGTTGTTGTAGAAACACGTGGTAAGAAACTCCAACGTGTGGAAGATGCACCAGAAGATGAAGTAGTAGTGGAGCTGGAGGGAGGTGCTTATGAGCTCGAAGTGGTTAAACGCGGCCAAAATCACGCTGGCCAGAAAGACGGCCCCGAGGATCAATGACTTGGCCACCACGATCGCTAGGTTGACCTCTTCGGGGTTGTAGCGGGCATGATCCATGGTGGAGGGTGTTGGCGTAAGAAGGCCCTTCTGGTAGTGATACGTCGCGTGATAGTGTGTCACGTGAGTGAGTATGGGATGAGGACCCTGGGATACAAGCTGTGCTAGAAAATGGGTGGTAAACAGGAAACCGTGCTGGAGAGCGTAAGTCCGTCTGAGTTCGAGTCCTTCCTCTGGTGAAGAAATGCAGTAGGGGTCGATATTGGTGGCATAATTATCATAATGGGTGGAAAAGCGGCCAGAGGAGCTCGGAGACTTCAGGTCGAGCCCACGGTAACTACAGTCTATGCTGCTGTCATTCTACTTCGGTGGGCTTCGCCGGACCATGGCTGTTTTAATTTGTCCTGAAAACACACCAGTGGCTCGTTGAGAATGCCAAAACAAGAAAATCCCTGTTTCGGTTGCACACAAAGCTCATCACCACGCGAACCCTGAGCATCCTCCAACCCCACATTACCCTCCCAAGGCACGCCAAACACTCCTCCAAGACTTCCCCAAGCACAATTGACTGTTCTGTGTCCTCTGGCCGTTTCAGAGCATCACTGCTTCTCGCTGTGTTCCTCTGGATCGCTTTCTCGCCATTGGCACCACCCAATTAGGCAATCGGTTGCAGTCGCAGTCCACCTCATCCTCAAACTACCAATTAATAATCCTGCTATAAGAACCCATACGTCCGTTATTCACTATGCAAGAATGTACAATCCAAGCAACAACCCCCTCCATGAAATCGTGCTAGTGTCGCTAGGCTTGGGTGCCGCCATTGGAGCCTCGGCCACTCTTCTTTTGGTGAGAGAAGACTCCCGTAACTCTCGCTACGCTATCAACCCTCTCTTGATCGTGTACGGGTTGGTGATGCCATGCTACTTTGCCAATGAATTCTTGATGAGCTGTCTCTACCAGCCGGCTCGGGTCAACTCCAGGTCATTTTTGATCTATGGGAACCCCGGAAACTTCGAGTTCTGGTTGGTCCAGGCATTCACGGTGTGGGAGTACTTGATGAACCGGAGCGCCTGGCTACGGTGGGTGGCCGACGCCGGGTGGCACGGAGCCAGCTCCAGGGTCGGGATTCTGATGGTCATTCTGGGGTTGGCGATCCGGGGCACCGCCATGAAGACCTGTGGTGAATCGTTCTCCCACATCATCCAAACTGACCGTGGAAATGGATTAGTAACCAGTGGGATCTACTCGGTTTTAAGGCATCCCAGCTACTCGGGTTTCTGGCTCCTAAGCGTGGGCTTACAGGTGTATTTACGCAATTGGGTCAGCATGGTGGGGAGTATGTTGATTTTAGGCAAATTTTTCGGGGTTAGGATTCGGGTAGAAGAATGTCTATTGACTAAAATGTACGGTGATGCCTACAAAGAATATTCCAAGCAGGTGGGAGTATGGATTCCCAGATTTGGTTAAACACCGATATGAAGATTTAACAGACATGCGGTCTAAGCCGGGTTCTGATAGAAGAGGTCTCGGTGAGGCTTGACAGCAATCCATGATCCAGGTGGTTGTTTCTTATTCTGCATTTTGATATTGTGGCTCGGCGTTGGTCTAATTTGTTCTAGACGGAATTCTGCCTTGCCATAGTACGGCTAGGTTCGGGTACGCTAAACAGAGCGTTTCCGGCCAAACCGTTACCATGGCTGCTTCGGAAGCATCTTTGGCTTTGTTTCGCCTCTTGTTGCTCCTTAAGCTAGTCCTTCGTTGCTGATGTTGATCCGCTGTGCCCGCAGACACTCCAGAATCTTCAAAAGTTTCCAAGTGGTAGGGGAATTTGAACGAAAATCGGCCAAATTGGAAACTGAACTTTGAAGTAGTACTTGCCTTGAAAAGATGGCTAGATTAAATTCTGGCCATCGAAAGATGTAGAAACCAATGTGGTTTCAATATTTCTGAATTTTCAGTGGTGAAATCATCGGACTTCATGTTATGAATTCATTATGTTAATGAAAATTATGACTGATCATTAAAGACAACAATCACTAACCAGAGCAATTCGCTAAATCTGGGGTTTGTGGTGTCTTGTCAGAGTATTTGAATAAATAGATTTTAATTTTTGGGGGGTTTATTGATCCATAATTACCCCAGAAAATCTCATGACCTTAGGTAAAGTTGCTGTATGTTTAAAGAATTGGAACCATAGATTCGAATCCAATCGCATGATTATAGATTGCTTAAGCTGCCATCTTGCTTCACCAGAGAAATTCCTGAATGATGACACTTTTGAGACCTCAACGTACTTAGAAAGGTTTGGGAAACCATTGCAACATGATGCTAGATTTGCCAATTAATCCTGAGCTATGCTTGAATTTGGCTCGTTGAAAGTGATTACAAACACTGTGACATCTCAATTTCAAGAATGAGCTTGGTGGTACTAGAAATTCACTTGCTACATCCACTTCGGAGTCGAAATTATCCATTAAATAGTCCTCCTAGCATAATCCGTTTGTACAAACATGATCCAGTGTATGGCAATTGGTTGGTGGCTATTACTCCGAGCAATTGGGCACTGATCCTGGGGTTCAATAGTAACATTTATTTAAAATCGATTCATCCATCCATTAAAACGGCATGGTTACCTACACTATTCTATACTTTGTTGATTGCAGTATGTAGCATGATCTTCCAGTACCTGCCCTAAAGACTCTTGTTCATAAACCGTCTCTTGGTGAATGCCAACCAGAACTTGCTGGGGGTGTTGGGGTCATGTTCGTAGAGCTTCTTCAACAATCTTTCGGCCAACTCCTGTCTGAACTGCTGCAAGTACGATCTCAACAAGTCTGACTCGTTTTTGTTGGCTGGGGCCTGGTACAATGAGTTCAATGGGAAGCCAACGTCTCCGGGTAAGCTGAACGAATCCAACGATAAGTTGTTCAATATACGGGTGGCATCCTTGAAATTGACGGAGCGGTTCAACTTGGACAAGCAGTCGCTGACAAAAAGGATCCCGTAGATCAAAAGACGGTCGGCGGGGCCCTTGATTTCGAAGTTCCGGAAGAACGAGTTGGCTCTAAATAAGTCGAGCACTTCATCTATGATGTCGTAATCTTGCTGAGGAGGATAGGATGGGCCTCTGAATTTGGTGTGGATGGGAAGGAGAACGACGTTTCCCACGAGACGGGTGTCTGCGGAGTCTTCGAGGAAGGTGGAGTGGTAGGCAGGCATGTTGGAGTGGTGGCCAGTAGTAGGAGGGCGATGAAAATGGATGGTGAGGGCGTGTCACGTGACGCGCCTTCTGGGGAGATCACCTGGGTGGTCTAGAGAACGGGCAGCTGGCCCCGACACCAAGATTGTACCGTAGATGGACGCTTCAATTGTTCAGTGTCTGTCTTTCAGGGAGCAATTGTTGCAGGAGGGGGTTTTCCGACTGGAAAAAGCGAACGGTCTGGGCGGCTAGCGAGGAAAGAGTTAGTGAGAAGCACTACGGGACGAAGGCACAGGCAGTGGCACTAGGCGGTAGCGACAATTAGCGTGCAGTGGATTATTTGAGTGGAGATAGAGGAAATGAGGTTGGTAATGAGGTTGGAAATGAGGCTGGAAATCAACGAATTGAGGCAAGAGTTGGTAGAATGAAGGACCAGGGGGAAGAAGTGGTTCAATGCAGTTGATGGGGTCCTCCACAGTCCACGTTTTGGTGCGATTGCTGCTGATGCTTTTGGTACTGCTGGTGCTGCTGGTGCGACTAGTGCTGCTGGTGCGACTGGTGCGACTGGTCCTGGAGACCCCACTAAAGCCTCGATCTGCTACAATAAGAGGACCAGCCGGCTGTTCCAAGGTCTCCCGATGCTGTTGCTGTCACATTGGTTGGGCAACATCATCGGCCCACACTTCGGCTCGGTGTCCGATCGGCGACTGGTCCACCTCCATTTGTGACTGGATGGGGGGGTACGAGGAACGATGGACCAGAGGATCTGCGCAACCACTTACTTTACACTCACACTTGGGGTCACCGCAAAGTCACCAAACAAAACCCTTCAGAGCCACCGCGACCTACCGCGACTCCACACCAAATCCTGCCGTCTTAGCTCGCTAGATTCTGGGCGGCCCTTGGCCACCCCGCGGGATCGCAGGATCTAGGTCCACTAAAGCTCACAATAGGAACAATACCTGCTGCAACCACACTCTACACTTCCTTCTCATACTACTCACGCTACTTACACTACTCACGCTACTTATACTACTCATACTACTTATACTACTACGCTACTCGTGCTACTCAAGCTACCAAACTTGCTCAACTCACGCGACCCCACTGGTACGACCTTTGACGTACAGCGGGGCAAGCCAAACACGGCTACGGACACCGTCGAACACCTCCCGAGAGCCGTGCCTGGTGTGGTAATCATGCTGCCTTGCACCCACAAGTTGCAGTATGTGAATGTTTCAGAGTTTCAGCTGGCGGTGACCCCGAAGCCTAATTTTAGCATTGGCACCTCTCCCCCCTCCAGCCAGCGCGACACTGAAACTTCCAGTTGCGGAAAGGTAGGGAGAAGCAACGACTCCGGACTACAGCGGAGGCCGGAGGAGAGCGCATAGGGCAAGGAAGGTGGAGTGGGTGCCTCCGGCTGGTGGTGGAAAGTTTCCGCCTGCGTGTTCGCTAGGGCCTCGACTATTGGCAATGGGGCCGGGGACTTAGGACACTAGGGCGACGGCAGTGGCCTGGCCAGTCGCCCGCCAGGCACTAGCCCGGCCTCGCGAGAACCTCTCGCCAGCTCCCCCCAACTCCCTAAACCCGCGCCCGCGCCCTCACCTCCACCGTCCCTCGTGACCCGTCGCAACCCATGCAGGACTTTGTCGACTCTTCCACTTGTAACTCCACCACTGGTCCCAACTTCTCCTAGGCCCTTCTACCCCGGTATCTGCTAGTGTTCCATCCACAGTCGTGGACCTGCCGTTCCCTCCTTCCCCCACTACGATAGAGCCGTCTCGTTCTACCGTCCGGTCCAATTGCCTCAGGTGGTCTGTTCGTCCTCCCCATTCCCACCCATCCTTGAATCCCGCCAGCCAGCCCATTTACAGGCCAATACTTCGTTTTTGGCGTGGTTCCCGTTGCTCAAGCCGTGGTGTCCAGTCCCATCTCACCCAGCCATTCCCCTAGCCCCACCGGTGTCTTTGTTGAAGCGTTCTCTGTACACCGTTCTCCGTCCTCCGTTCACCTGGCGCCACTTTCCAGCATTTCCACCATCTCCAAAGCGGATTGACTCCAACCCGTGGCTCCTTCGCCTGCTACCTTAAGCCGTCTTCCTCCATCACGTCAGCATCGGCACAGCTCTAGCTCCCAGCTCCCAGCACCCACTCCCCCAGTCTACCGCCCTCCATGTCCGACAGATCCAACCAGTACCAGCATCAGGCGGACTACTCGCAATCACCACACGCCGTCAACATTCCCGCTCATTTGCTTCCCCAGGCGTTCTTCGATCAACAACAACCCTCCAACGCCCCCAAGAACCAAGGTCCGTACCAGAGCAAACCCCCGGCCCCGGCCCCTCTAAACACGTCCGTTTCTCTGGGCCCTCATTATCCCCAAAACCAACAAAACCAACAAAGCCAACAGAACGCCCACCACGGACAAAATTACCCAGGCTACCGCCGGGCTGATTCTTCACTGGCCCAATACCAGTCGTCAAGTCCCATCACTCCGGTCAACCAACAGCTGTTTTCCGATGTGGTGTCGCCCTACTCCATCCAGGACCATCAGTCCCAGTCTCTGAACTCTCCTGCACATCCTCCTTACCCTCAATCGGCATCCCAATCACCATTCCACTCCAAGCTCGACCCTCGCAACCAACGCCCTGAACCCCATCAGGCCCGTCGAATGGCTTCTCAAGACAGCCTTCAGCGCCAGCATTATAGACAACAGCCTCCTCCTCAGCAGCAGCAGCAGCAACAACAGCATGGAGGTCCTCCACCTCAGCCTTATCCACAGAACCAGCAACCCCATACTTATCAACAAGGTCAAGCTCCTCCTCATCCGGGACCACACAGAGGAGCTTCTCAAGGCCCCCCTCAAGGCTATGGTCAAAATGCTGCTCAATATCCTGTCAATGGCTACCCCAACGGACCCCAACTCAACAACCCCCAATCGAGGCAACAACAGAGACCGGGTCCTGTGAATGCACAATCGATGGCTCCATACCCTTCGTCTCAGACTCCAAGCGATAAACGAAGAATCATGTCAACATCTAATATTCCACACTTTAATTCATCAAACGGAAATTCGCAGAATGGACCCCCACCAGAATCAAGAACAAAGTCATTGTCTTCGACTTCTTTGAAGTATAATAATCAACAGTCACAGGGTAGCCTGAATAGACTTTATTCAATTCCTCAAAACCTGCCTCAACAGTCGAACCAATCACAAAGACCATCTTCTAGTAATGCCTCTTCCTCGACAGTTCACCACACATTCTCCTTATCATCAAAGTCAAGATCATTTACATCTATTAGCAAGCTTTCGTCCTCCTTATCTACTAAGAAGAGCTCATCTGCATCTTTAAACGCTAGTCACAAGTTACAGAGGAATGTATCTGGTGCTACGGTATCAAAGGCTGTCATTCCCACACCAAAGAAACCCGCTGTTTACCCAGCCATTTTGTCGGAAGTGGCAAAAGTATTCAAAGAAGCAATCATCTTGACAATCAATACTAAAGATGGTTTGGAATATCACGATACTTTTACTGGAAAAATGTCTGTGGATATCATTTGTCGTGTCATTAGAACCAATGATCGTAATTTGGCTTTATTGTTAGGTAGATCATTAGATGCCCAGAAGTTTTTCCATGACGTTACATATAATCACAGATTGAGAGATTCGGTTCATGAAGTTTATGCATTTAATCATGTTTATACAGATGTTGAGTTCTACCATGATGAAGGTAATGGAAGCAATGGGCATAATACAGCTATCAACTCGAAACATGGGTCTTTTGTTGATCAGAATCATAGCTCACAGATACATGAAGCATTGCAAGACCATGTTTTGCTGCAGCAGCTTCCATCACATGCCAACAACTTGCCGTATCCAGTGGATAATCACTTACCTAGTAATAGTGTTGATGGAAGTACAACTTCTCTTGCAAATATGGGGAATCAAAAAGAACTCACTGCTACCCAACAAACTGGTGTTAATGGAGTTTTCACCATTTTGACTGATTGTTATTCTCCTACTTGTACAAGAAATCGTTTGTGCTATAGTATTGCTTGCCCAAGACGTTTAGAACAACAAGCAAGACTCAATTTGAAGCCACAAGGAGGATTAAAGAGGGCTGTTTCTAGATTATCCTTACATGAAAACGAAGAGACTGAAACTTTGTGGCACAAGACTGTTCCACAATCTGTTTTGGACAAACTTGATAAGCAAGAAAAGACTAGACAAGAATTGATTTACGAGTTTATTTATACAGAAAGAGATTATGTCAAAGATTTGGAGTTCATGACTGACTTCTATATCATGCCTTTGAGAAATCCAGCTAATAACATTATCCCTGAACATCAAAGAGAAACCTTTATTCATACTGTTTTTGGTGGAGTCGGTGATCTTTTGAGATTAGCTAAAGGTTTCAGCGAAGCTTTAACTAGAAGACAGCAGCTTCAAAAACCGGTAATAGAAACCATTGCGGATGTTTTCTTGGATTATGTTGGCAACTTTGAACCGTTCATCAGATATTCTGGAAATAAAGTGTTTGCAAGTTTTGAACATGAAAGACAGCAACAAGTTAACATGAAGTACGCTAGATTTTTGGATGCAATTGAGAAAAAGCCAGAATCAAGAAAGCAAGATTTGTCGTCCTTTTTAATTAAAGGTGTGCAAAGACCAGCAAGATACCAGTTGTTGTTATCTGGTATTATTAAAAATACTAATCCAAAATCACCAGACTATAAGACTTTAATGAAAGCAAAGGAAGAAATAGAAAAGTTGTTGGTCAAAATTAATATTCAAACTGGTGAGAGTACTGATCGTCACAAGATTATGGTTTTGCATAGGTTGTTAGGAAAGCAAACCTTGGAAAATAAATACAATTTCAAGCTTACCTATAACAACAGAATTATTTATCAGGTAACATTAAACAGGAAGAGAGATAACGAAAAGATTGATTTATACATGTTTGAGCATGCTTTATTATTAGTGAAGCATAAGATTCAAAACAAGAGGGAACAGCACAAAGTTTTTGAGAAGCCTATCTACTTGCCATTGTTGTTTGTTAACAGTGGACTCGAGGTCCCAACTATGAGAACGGTAATGACAAATAGATACCGCGGCTCGTTACTTGCAGATCCTGGTCTTAAGAATAAGGTTGAAACAACTAACTATATTGGTACAAGTTCGAACTCTGGTGCCAAGCTCCAATTGAACTTCATGGGACTTGGTAGCAATCAAGTTCATGCATCATTATTTGCTGAGGATTTGACTATACAGAGTCAAGTATTACAGCAAGTTCACAATCAACAAAAGAAGTTAATTGAAGATAATGACTTATTCTCGTTATACAAATTTGAAACCAGAAGATTTCATGGTAACAACAAGATTAATTGTGGAGTACCATGTTACGGAGGAAAGAAATTGTTGTACGGAACAGATTCAGGTATTTGGGTTTCCACCGTCAGATCCATTAGTGCCTCCTCTAATGAGAAGATTTGCTCTGATCCAACATTGGTGATCAGTAAAATGTACGTTACTCAAATCGAAGTTTTGGTGGAATATTCAAAGTTATTGGTATTGAGTGATAAGTCGCTTTATGAGTTTGATTTATCTTGTACCGATTCATTAGATCATGTCAAAAACACAAAGTCTGGTAAGTTGATCTTAGACCATATTGCATTCTTCAAGATTGGTATTTGTGATGGAAAGCTTTTGGTTTGTGCGGCCAAGACCGGAGGCACACATTCCATCAGTATTTTCGAACCCGCTAACCCATTCGACAAGAACCAGCAAAGAAACAAGAACAAAAAATATGATATCCAAGAAGTTAGTTTCCCTTCGGACCCTATTTCTATTTCATTCTTGAAAACCCAACTCTGTATTGGTTGCTCTAAGGGATTTGAAATCTTATCACTTGAAAAGGGAATGAAGGAACCTATATTAGATGAGGCAGATCCTTCGTTGGATTTTGCCATTCAAAGAGAAACAGTGACGCCATTGGCCATCCATAAGCTTGGAAGAGAGTTTTTGGTCTGTTATGCAGAATTCGTTTTCTTAATCAATAGAAATGGTTGGAGAACGAATCATCACTGGGACTTGTACTGGGAAGGAAATCCACAGAACGTGGCGGTATTCTTCCCTTATATTCTCTCGTTTGAACCAGGATTTATTGAGATCAGAGATTTACACTCCACAAACTTGCTTAGAGCCTTGGTGGGAGAAAATATTAGATTCTTACACTCAAACGAGCATGAAGCTATGTATGCATGCGAAGAAAATGGTTACGACATTATTGTTTCGATTGATTTTTTGAATTTGAAACCAAAAACGGCAGGTTAGCCTTATGATTTGTTACTAATATTATATTTACTAATATATGTTTTGACTTACTCCACGTAAACTTTTTAAATTGAGAATCGAATTAATCTCCATTAGACTCTAAACTACTCTACTGGACAATTCACATGCATTTTGTGCCAGTTTGGGTATTTGGAGAACGAATGACCCTAATAAAGGCTATTGTGAACGACCAGACTGGAGGTCGAAGTTGGTAGAAACTGGTGAACTTGGCCATTGGCCAGACATAGCACGCTTCCCTAAACGTGTTTCTGCCGCTTCAACTACTTCGGCGCTCATAATACCGAAGAGTCTCCAATCTACGGTGCCCTTGAAAAATGTGAAAAATTGCTACCAATAGAGATTTTCCAGTGGAAAATACATTGTAAAGAGACAACCCGTGACTCTAAAGGGACAAATTTTGGTCACGAGGTGGATAGGACACGCTTGTTGGTTGCGCCAGACTTTCACGCCATTAGGCCGATATTGTTGCCTAGTGGGCCGCCCATAACACCTCATGACTTCGAATCATCGCCGTAAACGAGTACTGCACACAGGCGTGTTTGTCAATTTCATACGCGTCCACCGAGGCATCTCTGACCCACGGCACGGTAACCTCGAGGCCGGAGACACCTCTGGATGGCCTGGCAGCTGGTTCAAGTGATTGTTGGTCCAGTGGTTGTAGACTGGCCTTTTTCCGGGGCCTCCAACCCCCACAAACCGCCATCTTGCTCCAGCCATGTTTGGTCGTGCGCGCACCGACCTGCGCCCATATAAACCCCCCAGCGTCCATTTTGTCCACCACATCCATCAACATGTTGACCGTGGAAGTTCCCTCGATAGAGCACCCATTTGGTGTCCATTTGTGGCCGCTTTTCAGTGCCTTGTTTGAAAAGATCGTTGGATACCCAGCCGAAGACTTCGACTTTGTCCACCACCAAACCTTCTTGGCCAACGGATGGCACGCCATCTCCATCATCATCGGCTACTACATCGTGATTTTTGGAGGAAGAGCATTGTTGGCCAAGTTGAAGGTCCCAGCCCTCAAGTTGAACTTCTTGTTCCAGTTGCACAACGTGTTTTTGACTGTGGTTTCCTTGGGATTGTTGTTGTTGTGTATTGAGCAATTGGTACCAATGTTGTACCACCACGGCTTATTCTACGCCATCTGTCACCGCAACTCGTTCGCCCCCAAGTTGGTTACTTTGTACTACTTGAACTACTTGACCAAGTACTTGGAATTGGTCGACACGGTGTTTTTGGTGTTGAAGAAAAAGAAGTTGATGTTCTTGCACACTTACCACCACGGTGCCACCGCTTTGTTGTGCTACACCCAATTGACCGGCCACACCTCGGTCGAATGGGTTCCAATCACCCTCAACTTGGCTGTGCATGTTGTGATGTACTGGTACTACTTCTTGAGCGCCAGAGGCATCAGAGTGTGGTGGAAGGAATGGGTCACCCGTTTCCAAATCATCCAGTTCTTGATCGACTTGGTGTTCGTGTACTTCGCCACCTACACCCACTACGCCTTCAGATACTTCCCATGGTTGCCCCACGTCGGAGACTGCCACGGTTCTGAGTTGGCTGCTGCTTATGGTTACTTGATCTTGACCAGTTACTTGTTGTTGTTCATCTCATTCTACATCAAGGTGTACAAGAAGTCCGGCAAGAAGCCAGCCGCCGACTCCAAGGCTGCCTCCACCCCTTCCACCGCCACTGCCTCCGGTGTCGAAGAAGCCGGTAAGGTGAAATCCAGAAAGGCATAAGTGTGCACGTGTGTATAGTCACGTGTGAGCCCACCCTACCCACCGCTACCTAGCAATACACCCATCCATATGCACTCCTGTAGCTCCCTGCATCTTAGCAACCAGCATAAGCGAGGTTGACACATCCTGCAATTTCCAACGGACAAATGTCGCGAGCGCACCCCTGGTCCAAGTGGAGTCGCTTCACGACATTGCGACATGGACCAGTGGGCACATCCACACTTTGGCATCATTTGACAAAATTCGTGGCGTTATCGTTCCCCGGTCTCCTCCACTCGGACATTGAGGTATTTTTTATCATTCCCACCACAACAGCATGCGTGTTCATGTACAACTTCCGATAAAGATATGCAACCAACATGTGCGGCTGGTGCCGCACGGCAAGCAAAGCACGGCGATACATGTTACATGCAACCAGTAAACCGGAGGAATAGGGGCCTTTGGCGATGTTTTTGCAGTTTCTCCCAGGAGAGTCACGGTGTAGCTGGCAGTGCATCGGACTAACATGTGATGTCCCACACACGCTAAATGTGACAGCTTCAATCACGTAATGCGGTACCAACAACGCCAACATAAATGCTTGTTAAAGTGGCCAGCAACCAAGGGCCCGGTCTGGTGCCCTGACATACACCCGGGCCTTATGCCATTACGTAAACACGACCCCACCCACCAGCCAAACTGCAAAACCCGTCATGTGCGGCCATTGCAAAAGGGCTCCATACAGGATGCCATGGGGTATCACCTCACGCACCTCACACAACATTGTAATATGTGCGCCGATCGTATATCCCATGCCAACATGCGCAATCTGCATAAAGCCGTGCCGGTGGGGATGTTGAGGGTGGGATTGACGGCCCGGAACAACACTTAATGCCCCCGGGAAAGTAGGCAAGTGATTTGGGCGTGGTCACCAGTGAGGGGAGAAGACATCCTGGCAAGCCGGAGTGCATCCGGAGTACACGGCCAGCTATATGTGGAAACCGGTGGAGGGATCGGAAGCGCGGGAATCTGCACATGATCGATTATAACGCGTGGCTCGAGAGATCGGATAAACACAAAAGTGGGGACATGCACCGATCCGATGGGTTGCCGAATGCAGGAAATGGACACAGGGTCGTGTAGGACCGTGGGCTCGGGTTTACGCCTGAAGTGGCACTCGCCCCTTTCCTAAACAGGACGCACCGAAGTTAAGCCCTATCCTGTTTTTTGCAGGGGGGCGTTCCCCTATTCCAGATAAGAAGGTGGTCCCTCCACTTGCGTTCCACTTAGGGTCAGGCTCGGGGAAAACCGCTAGTGGTTATGGCCCGCGAGGCTGGGTGATGGACTGCTAGGGAGGCTCCTACCTCCAGCCACGCCATGATAGGAGCGATGAATGACTGGAAACCTGAAGGATGTAACGGCCATGAGGGCGCGGCTGATGTTTTGCCGTGGGGTCCGAGAAAAGAAAGGTGTGAGTGTGGTGCCAAACGCCGGACCCGACGTTAACGCCGTCGCGGGTTGGTGCAGGTGCGAATTCGGATAAACATTAGTGAGCATTCACCGAGTGGTGGTGGGTTAAACGACCCAGACGCCTTGGGGCGAAGCGGCCAAGCAGTCTGTTAACAAGAGACCAAGCCAAATGGTCGAGACATTCGTGATTATTTTGCACAAGAATAATCTTACCCTAACCCCCCAGGGATACTAGAACACGACACTCACCAAAAACAGTCACCCTGTTAGTAATGGACCCCTATCCTGATGGGGCCATCTCGGTGTTGATGGCCCCTCTCCCATCCGGATTCGCACCGTACCCACTATTGGCGCACATTCGGCTGGGCCCCAGCCGCCCGCTGTACCGAGCGCACTTTGGGTTTCCTCCGACGCACCATGCATAAACTTCTACCTCTCGCCCCTCCTCTTCCTGCACACAACCCCAGTTACTCCTACTCCATGCAGCTATTCCTCCCACCTCCCCATGTCTTCCTGCACTCACTCACAGTTTGCCTGCCCCTCCGGCGCCCTCGGAATAGCCCGCGCCATCCTATACTTTGTGTCATATCCATCTATCGTAATTTGCATGTTATATATACCCTCCTCCACCTACTCCACATTGATTCTTTTCTAATTCAATATCCATGATGAACCCTTCTGGTACAACCCTTCCCTCGATCCACTCTCTCCTGTTGGACTTGCCTTCATTAGGCACTGATGCCTCAAGGTACCCTCACCAATATCACCCATACTACCAAAGACTTCCATTTCTCGCATATGGAGCCTCCGCTTCAAACTACCCAATGGCCGCTTCGGTGCCTGCAACGGTTCCTCCTGTGCCCTCTTTGGGTTCTATGGGTCAGGTCGCTGCAATGGGCCTGGTGCCCGTTGCATCTCCAGCCCCCATGGCCAGTGGCTTGGCTGCCAACACTTCTCCTATCACTTCACCATACCGTGAAAACCTGGTGGATCTGGATGCATACCACTACCGTCATTCCATTTCAGACCCAATAAAGGATGACGAAGATGAAATAGGCCTGGCTTCCTCGGGCTCCCCCCACCAATCACCTGTGCTCAACGCCAAAGATGTCAAGAAGAACTGGAAGCCTCGCAAGAAGAGACAATGTCCAGAATGCAAGCTTTACTTCTCCAATTTGGCCACCCACAAGTCCACCCACCTCAAGCCCACATCTCGTCCACACATCTGTAAATATTGCAATCGTGGGTTTGCCAGGCCTAACGACTTGTTTCGCCATGTCAAGTGTCACTGGAAAGAGATCGGTAGCGACAAGGGCCAGTTCAAGTGTCCATTCAAGAACTTGGATGTGCCCTCCTCCCCTGGAGACTCTCCTAATGCATCTTCCGACCACTGTTGCCACAACACCGGTATCTTTTCTCGTTGTGATACCTTCAAAAACCACCTCAAAGCCATTCATTTCCAATACCCTAACGGAACCAAAAAGGACCAAAGAACGAAGGTGGCAGGCAAGTGTCGTATGTGTCAGGTAGACTTTAAGAACGTTGATGACTGGATGACAAACCACATTGAAAAGAATGAATGTCCTTATGCGATCAATGTGATCAAAAAGGACGTATAGTTATGATTATGAGTGTATAATAGAATGATAGATATGGGATAGGATTACTTGTAGGCCTTTGCAGGCTGACAAACGGCGCTGTTGAAGGTGTTTTTCCTTCAAAGGGATCAAGGCATGCCACCATCTAATGACCAATTTTGATCGTTTTGGATCCCATTAGATTGAATCGAATCGGCTGGTGAACTGGTTTGACCCTTCGGAACTATAACTTTGATCACCGGTCGCTTATACTACTAGTTTGGACATGATTCCCAGGGGTTTCTGCTAATTATCGTTATGGATATAACCTTGCAGCACATTAAAAAGGCTATTTGCAACAGTTCTCATACCCCACTCCGTCTGGGTGTATAAAATATGGGATTTCCCTCGCTACCACCGCCCAGCTGACTCCTCTCCCTCTACAACTACATGCAAATCTCCTTTCCCCTGGTGTTGTTGCCCCCGTGGAGGTGGTAGTGGTGGGGCATTTGTCACGACTCTTATCGATAAATGCAACACGTACCCTCTGTTTCTGTTGGGCCGCACGTCGTACCGACTCGATCTGCTCGTTTCATTTTACAGTTGCTAAGCACACCATGAACACCAATCCCCCACGGTTGTGTTTCATTGTGCAACAAGTCTAGTGCCGAGCCTATGTCCTTGTCCATATCCATGTCCAAGATTGCCTTTAATCGTCCCCATCGCTCCAACAATAGCGCCTTGCCAGCTGTCAACTTAGCCGTATGTCCAGAGATGCCGTAGGCCAAGCGGCTCCCGCGTGCCTAGGCCAGCGATCGCCTTGGCCACCGACAACGTGTGGTAAACAAAGCGACACCTAACCACATCATCCAGTCGTTTGCGGAGAACAAACCGGAATGACTTCGAATTGAAGGTGCCACCGCCCGCGTAGAAGCTCCTCCACACACAAACAAGCCCGGATCCAATTTGGTTACAAGCCCAGTATGGCCGCATCACAATGCAACACAGCACCGAGTTCCACGCTGGACCTTCGCGATGTCGCTACTCCTATTCCCTACACAAAAGTCACCATACACTGTGGATTACGTGATGCTAAAGAGGTGGCTGTGACTGTATGGCTGGTCCTCACCCCCTTTTCGGCGATCCAGACCAATAGATGATGAGTGGACCTAGCCTAGAATGGCCTGACTGGCGTTCGCACCCCATCGGGATTTGACAATCTCGGTGCTATTCCTGATGGCACCAACCCACAGCCTCCTTGTCGCCAAGACGGTAATAACGATAGGGGTCGGAGTTAATGTCGGCTCACCTACAAAAGACTGCCGGCTCCAAACGGTCTTACTAAGCATCTGCATGGTTGCGCGGCGGAACCTGAGACTGACGGCACAGCCGGACCGCCCGCTTACATCCGGGGTCTGGCACCCCCAAAGCACACAAAACCGTTTGTCAAATAAGGATATCCGTATGATCCTGGGGTCGGTCCCCCTAATATGAAATTATCTCCGCCGATTCCAGACAATCATAAATAGCAATGACCGAGCAGCAATAATTAAAGGGTCTAGCCAAGCCTCTCAAACCTGGATTTGCCATCACATTCATGAGCCCTTGAAGAACAGTTACTCATAACTCCTTACTTGGATAATCCATCGATTGTCTTCCACGAACTTTTTGAAGATGGTCTCGTGGCCGATAATACCAGCCGCACGTGACATTGAGGTACAGCCTTACCGGACCTCTCGGTTAGTTCTTTACCCGTGCCGATGGCAGGGCTCGTAAGTATTTTTACTCCCTGATGATTCGATTAACGTGTAAGCGCGTCTCAGTTCATCAATCGAACTATCCTCACCTAACCACCAACCATGCTTTCTCGTTCAATCTTAAAATATGCTGGGTTGGCATTCTTGGTATCTACCTACAAGACTCTTCCATTTGCTTACCTCTTACGTTTCTATTACTATGTGATTAGAATGTTCGCTCGTTACCCCCGCTTCCTCAAGACAAAACGTCAAAATACCATCGGATTCTCTTCCCCATCACTGCTCTTTAACTGGGTTGGAATCAATAGTTATGTGTCACCTTTAGAGATTGACATGAACTTACATAAAAGTAATTCTACTTACTTCCTTGATTTGGACATTGCTAGATCCAAGTTAGTTATTCAAGTTTTTGAAAAATTTATTTTTAATTACTTTGACAACTTCAATGGCGAATTTAAAGGTACAAGCATCAGAAATATTCCTTACATTCCACCTGCCACTGTGAAATGTACTTTCAGAAGGGAATTGAAACCATTCCAGAGATTCAGAATTGACAGTAAGGTGTTTGCATGGGACCAGAAATGGTTATTCGTTTTATCGAAGTTTACCAGCGGAAAGAATAACGAAAAGCTTCACACAGTAGCAATCACCAAGTATGTGTTCAAGAAAGGACGCCTCACTATTCCACCTGAGCAAATCATTAAGGAATGTGGTTTGTGGAGTGAGGAAGTGGAAGCAACTAATAAGAGGCATTATGATTTAGTTCAACATTTGAGTTCTACTGAAGAGCTTGAAAAATTATTGTAATCTTTAGATGGCTGAGATATTGAACTAGTATATGCTGGGAGTATAGAGATCCCGTGATAGTGTATTATGATTAATTAGGTATATATATGATTCTAGAGATTCAAGGAACACCTTGAATATACTACATGAGCAAATAATAAGAATATTTTGAAATTCACTATAAGATACCGATTATGCTAAACCGAATCCTTCATGGCCTTCTGTGAACGCAAGTAACAAACTTCCTCTCAATGTTTCATATGATTCATAAGCAGGAAGGTCAATTTGATTGAAGCAAGTATGAGAAGAAGGTAACCTATCTGTAGGGCCATAGTCCCTGTGTATACTGAATTTGCAAGTTCCATTGGCCCCACTCAACTCCTTGAATCCATTCAATGGTACCTTGGATGTACCAGTAGCGAACTGCAATAATTTGGCTCTTTCCTCGTTATCAAAGGATTTAACTGCTCTCCAGAACCATTGTATTTGAAGCGACGATGGAGAATAGTTGTTATAGGTACAATTGTTTTGCCAATCATTGACATCGATATCAGGCAAACCTGAAATTAATAACTCTAACTCCTGCTCATCAAAGATTGCTACCAACTCCTTTGGAATGATTTCATGGAATCCAATCAAGAAGTTATCCATCTGTTCCGTGACGGAGGTTTGAAGCCTGTACTGAACAATCTTCGAAACGTAATCTTGTTTGTTCTCTTCCGTAACAGGAATGTTTCTTCCATTAGGAATCAAATCAATGATCTTGTGCTCTCCATAATCATCGGTTTCCACTGAAAAATCTTCTGTCAACACATCAGTGATGTCATTTTCTAACATCCACATCAAAGACTTAAAATATTCCAAATCCAAAGTCTCCATATCTTTCAACGAGACTGGTCTACCTAAAATTCTTTTGTAGACTGCTCTCGAGAAATGACAATCGAGGAAACTACCATCGTGAATAGCTTTTCCTATGACCCTACCAATAAACTTGAAGAAGGACAAGTGCTCTGGGTTGACAAAGGAGGTTCTATTAGGATGGAAAGTGGTCTCGTCAGAGGCAACTGGGGTGAATAATGCATAATCTGGATTGAACATTTGTCTTGATAACACTTGATACCATTCTCTTGTAACACCACCAGCGTCAACACCTGTCTCTCCCTTGAAATTCACTTCCAACTTAGAGTTTTTGAATTCATCCTTGGATTTAAAGAATAATGACCGGTAAGAATCTAAGAAAACTTGATCTCTGCGAACGCTGATAGCCAACTTGGAGTTTTCTTGTTTATCTGTATGGAGCTTTCTGTCAAAGTAATTCTTCTTATTGTCGAACTCGAGCACCTTAGGGTTGCTGACTAACATTCCAAACGGTCCACTCATAAGATTTGGATTGGTTCTGACCATCTGGTTAAGGATCTTCTTATGCTCATCGGTAAAAGAGAAAAACAACCTCTCGATGGGTTCTTTACTAAAATCGATTCTCTTAGCCTCGAATTTTATCACGTCCTTTTGTAAGTCTTTGATTTTGCTGTGCTTACAAACGACCATGAGTGCTTCAATTAGTGGCAACAAGATGGTAGCAATGGCTGAAAGTTCTTGACGCTCCTCGATGATTCTTAAATTGTCACTTAAGGCATCCCATAAGGATCCCAATGCCAAGCGCTTGTAAAGACCTGTTAATTCTTCAATATCGATCGAACTTGGAACTGAAGTTGAAACAGGCGATAATTCTTGATTTTCTGTGTTCGAAGTCAGCTTACTCTTTTCTTTCTCTTTTGACTCGAACATGTAATCCAATGCTGTCAAAATTCTCAACAATTTAGCTTGATCGGAAGAGGATGCAGTAAACTTGGTCAAAATTTTATTCTTAGTTGAATAATTTCCACCATTCAAGTCCTTGTTCAATTGATTAAGGTCATTAATAATAAGGTTTCCTAATGAAGTTGCTTTGTCTGAAAGCTCCAATGGGAATACCTTTTGTGCATTTCCCAAAACAGATAAGTTTTGCATGGCGCTAATGGTTCTTCTGAAAGTTGTATTTGAACATTCATTAGCAGTCAAAAGATTAATCATCCGACGATAGTTGATTTCAGGGATTGTGGGAGGTGAAAATGGTAAACTCTTTATATCCTCCTTGAGATTCATCTTTTGTAGTACATGTAATGGTCTGGTCGTGACTTGCAAGACCCGTGCTAAAATATCCATAAAGGTTTGATCTTCCTTAATCAAGTTATAATCAAGCAAACCCATAAGATAATTAATTGGGTACTTGTTTTCCTTGGTGAGATCCTTCAATTTGTTCTTTTTCTTGAGTAAGAATGGATTATCATGCTCGGTCAACAAATAATAACACAAGTGCTTGTTACGCTCCAACAAATAACTGGTGGCTTCAATGACTTGAATACCAATGGTAATTATTGTGCTTCCTAATGGGAGTCTGTGTTGCTTTTTATCTTTGCTTCCAGTTATTGCCCTGTTGCATACCTGTGAATACATCTTTTCAATGGATTTGTTACCCACTAATCCATCATGCAAGACTGCAACCAATAGACCCATCACTTCGATCCTAGTTTGTTTGCTTTGGCACAAATATTGCAAAGTATGAGCGAGTTGTTCTCTTTGACCCAAGCTCAATGGGGTGAATAACAACCGAATGAGAGCAGCAACACCCTGTTTATCAATCAATGGGGTAAAGAATACCTTCTTGGGTTTTTTAGACTTGTTCTTATCCACCTTATTTCCTCTCAGGCCAATACTGGAAACATTACCAGCTATACCTGAATGTTGGGTACCTTCCTCATCATCGTCTTCTTCTTCTTCTTCCTCATCTTCTTCCTCCTCATCAACCTCATCATCGTCAAATTCATCTAAGAATCTCATTTCTCCTAGAGAAGAAAATCTTCTTGCCATTGATTCCTGTTGAAGAATTTCTTCTCGAATCTGATCTGGCAAAGCATCCAAAAAGTCAGGATCGATCTCTCTGGCATCAGTCCCTGTACTGGTTGCATTTGCTCTTCTTTCTCTAACATGTTGAGTAAATACTTCTTCTCTCATGTCATCAGGCAATGCTTCAAAAAACTCTGGATCTATGTCTGTTCCACTAATATCAACTTCTCTGTCACCAATTCTTACCATAACTGGTTCTAAAGGAGGTTGAGGGTTTTCCCTCTCTTGCTCCTCCCTTGCCTTGAGTTCTTCTTCCCTCTTTCTTCTTTCTTCTTCTTGTCTCTTTCTAACTTTTTCTTCGTGCTCCTTTCTAGCTTTATCAGCTTCCTCCTTCTTTTTTGTGTAAATACTTAAGCTGGCATCTGCAATTCTTTCGAGAATTTCTTGTCCGACAACCTTAATTATTTCATCTCTATCCTTCGCATAGAATAATTTCATAGTTTCATTCCATCTTTCAACAGTAGAACTGATGTATTTGTAATTTTTGGGCTCGTTAGCACTAGGGCCGAACATGTTTTCAAAGACCCTACTAATGGTGGTTCCACTGTTAACGATACGATGCTCTTGTCCGTGAACTTCAATAGTACCTCTAAATGCACCGGTATCGCCTAAGAAACTATCCAAAAGAACTGCCAAAGTGGGAGATCTTTCGAATGGTTGTAGTTGTCTGTTTCTCATATTTGAATTACCATCCATATCAATAACAGATTCAACTTCGCTTAAATTATCATCAGAATCATCGTTGGCATCCATTCTAAACAGTCTGATTGCCCCGTCTCTTCTGGATCTGCTGTGCATTATCTCTTCGACTTCATCTCCTGCTTCCTCTTGGTCTTCTTCATCTTCATCAGCATCAGCTCCAAATTCTTCGAGCCAGCCATCTAATTCTTCTTCATCGTATTCGCTAGCTTCATCTTCATCTTCAAAATCATAGAAACTGGAACTGTCGCTCATATCTTCATCTCCCTCTGAGTCTGTGTGAGAGCCAATGTTTAATTCGTCTATAATTTCGATGTCATCCATATCTGAAGAATCTTCATCCATTTCATCAGAATCGCGAGGGTCTACGTCATCTCCGTAGTCACCTTGAAGTTCGATATCGTCGTCATCACCTTCGTGATCCGTATCCAAATCTGACAATCCGGACGAATTGTCATCAGAACCGGAAATATCTTCTCCTGACATTAAAACCTCCAAAGGATCATCATCAAAGTAATCCATCTCATCTTCTTCACTCTCATACTCTGCATCATACATTCCCAAAGTAGAATTTCTGAATAAGTCGGGAGTTTCATCTCTGTCATCCACATCTTCTGGAACAATATCGTCATCTTCGTTGTCTCCTTGAAACTCCTCTTGGAACATATCTTGGAACTCGGTTTTGGTCTTTCCTAATACTGAAAGCGGTTTCAACGCAGATTTGATGACTTTTTCAATACCTGGGAAGTTCAAGTCTAGCTCTGCAAGAATATTGGTGATTTGAAATGGAATTTGCTTATCGATGAGTGCCCTACTGATGAAAAATTGATCATACTTAGTGGCATTTTTGTTCAACAAAGGCCCTCCGATTTCGCGAGACTTGCTTGAGATAATCATTCCACATAAATCAAAGATATCTAACAACTTTCCGTACTTCACTGTTGCTAAACTAGAGCTGGAACTTGAAGTCTCTTTGAGAATTTTCGAAACGGCTTCCACAAAATATTTTCTAATAAATGCCATATCAGAGTCTTCTGTCTTTGGAGCTGGAGCTTGGGCATTAGCTTCAAGGATAGGAGTGGATAAAGTTGCAAGAAGAGCTAATTTAGAAATTGAGGAAATCGCATTTCTTCTTTCGTACTCCACTCCGCTGGACTGCTCAAGTACCTTTGTTGGGACCAACTGGTGAATGAAAAAGTTCAATGAAGTTGTTCTTGGTCTCAAATCTTTGCTCTTCTTTTTGGTGAACGTTAAAAATTCTAACTTCGACTGCTTGTATGAGCCTACCAATTCTGTCAACGTTTGTAAAAGAAAAGAGGCATATGAAAAGTTGACATTCTTCATCATTTCTTTTGTCATATCCTTTTTATCTTCCTCTTTCTCCTTAGGGGAGACTTTTTCGTCCTCTTTGGTGGCAGGTGTAGTAACCCAATCAGTTTTCATTACTTCCATCAACTCAGCCAAAAGAATATGCACGATTCCAGTGGACTCAAGGGGTTGATCAGTCTTGGACTCTTTAACAGTTTCCGACATGTGAGCATCCTCCATTTGTACATCACCTTCTTCCGATTTCTCAGACTGTTTGGCATTTATGATAGGCATTTTTCCGTCCAACGGAATGGAACCATCATATCCATCAATTAAAATGTTGCTTGCACCGACGTCGGTAAATATGTCAGGATTTCGAGCAACCAGAGCGAAGCTTTCTTTCAAAATAAAATTGAGGTCTCTTTTGAACCTTGATGGAACATTAAGTACGTTCAACAATTCTGAAGTCATATTAAGCTTGAGAACGTCAGCTGTCTCAAAACATCTTCTCATTAAAATAATAAGACTTGATCTGAATGCATCAAGCTCTTCATTCGTGACCGCTGGATTAGTGGAGACAGGTGTGGTATATTGTAATTCCTTAGAGTGTTGAACAAGGTCCTTCAAAAGCTGTGATCTGCCTATTTTCATGGAATAGAATTGGTTTCTAGAATACAATATTAAAACTCTTGTGAGTGCAACGACTGTATGTCCATTTGTCAACCCATTGATTTTCAATATGCTTTCAAAAATGCTTTTCTCGGAATTGTCACCCAATTTGAATGCTCTGGAATTTGCATTAAGTGGCTTTGAGAGATCAACTGGAACACTCTTCATGGTTAATATTAATTCAAATATTCTCAAGGCATGGTGGAAATACCTTTCATTAACAATCTGATGTTTCTGGTTATATTCTAGTTCGGAAACCAAAAAGTCAACAAATTGCTCCAATGTTTTATCATTCTTAATCGGAGAAGAGCATTCAATCTCGACTCTGTAGGAAAATAATTGCAAATAGGTGGCTAACCTTGAACCACGATCTTTCTTATTATCAACCAAGTCTTTGATGTGATTGAACAATACCGCAGATAATTCATACTCATCTGAAGCAGTGCTGATAATCTTGAAGATCTGCTGAGGATGTGGGTAATTTCTGGTGAACTCTAACCATTTCTCGGGGGATAAGTAAAATAAACTGTTCCTTTGATCTTCAAGATCTTGTTTAGTAGGAAAGGATGGGAACTCAATTGACCAAACCCTCAGATCATTATCGACGGCTTCTTTGATTCTGTCCAAATCAGATTCACTAATTTCAATCTGTGAGCATTCTGGCCATTGATTAGTACCCTTATTAAGGTCCAAGCCATGCTTGAAGAGATGCATTGCTTGCGAAATAGATAATCCCTTGTCTTTCAAATATTCAAGTTGATCTTCAGGAGGTCCAATATTTCTAACATCGAGAGGGATGAAGTCAGCCTCATATCTCTCATTTTTGAATCCTGCAATCTTCAAAATTTGCAGCATCATCTCAAGTAGAGGAGATGGAACGTTTGCAAAATTCTCGGCTGGTAATAAGTGATATTGAGTTGTGATAGTTCTAGCAATCAACTCCAAGCCTCTCAACCTTGTTTGCACTAACAAAGATGATACCAAGCTATTCTCTTCCTCGTATCCTGAATGGTAATAAAGCTTTGAGACTGGTAGATTTGGAATTGAATCGTGGTTTACTGTCTTGGAGAAGACTGTAAGAATGTGGCTCATTGCATTTTTGATAATGCTTCCTTCATCAATGCTGATATAGTTGTACTCTTTTGAGATTTCTGCCTTTTTAGGATCCATGAACAAAAGTTTTTGCCAAATTTCTATTCCGAGGTCTCTTAAAAGATCCAAGACTCCTGTTTGGATATATACGATGACCAAGGAGGTTGAAATTTGTTCTCTGCCTCTTTCTTTAACGACCAAAGAATACAAAATAGATTTTGAAACTAGCAAGGCGAAACAATTTTTGAGATAAGCCTGATCAAACTTTTTGAGTAAGAGAGAAGAAAAGACCTTTCCTAATGCAATAGTCATCTTGACAGAGTTTTGTCTGTACAAAACTTGGGAGAAATCCTGTCTCTTATGCATGCATACCCGCCCAATGGTACTGAAGAGTTTGTTGATGTGTGATTCAATTTGAAGATTGAGATGTCTGATTTGGCTCGAATTTTTGAACTTTGCTGTGGTATACTCATCTTTGCGCTTTTGTTCAGGCATAACGTCGTTCTTTCTAATAATTGTGACAGAAGATTCTGATCCTGAAGCAAATCTAAAGCCAGTTAAATCGACAATTTCATCTGGTATGTTGGACCTGATTGCATTCTCCTCGATAATACATCTTCCCAAAAGGGTACCTAATTGAGAAATCAACTTCAGGTCTCCCAAAATTTTCGTCAATTGTAACATCCTCTCATGGAAACAAAGATATGAATTCACGTAAGTGCTAGTTATGGTAAAAAGTATGCTTGCGGTTATGGAAAGAGCCTGCAAAAGTTTGGTGGCATCCTCAAACCTTCCTTCTTCTTCGAGATGGGAAAAAAAGGACTTGTCGTTAAGTTCGAATGAAGTGTATTCCTGGATTATAGGTACATTCACTAACTGTTCAAGTTTGGCAATGACCTTTGGAAATCCATAATTTCTATCCTCATCATCAAAGTATTTTAAGTTGGCCGTCAATGTCAAAAGACTGGAAGCACAACTAAAATCAAAAGGTGCCTTCGAAAGCGTTATGAGATCCAACCATGACTCGAAATCTATTCCTGTCACTATTTCATTAGCCCATTGACCACTATCTTGGAAGAGGCCATCCACAAAGGAGCAAATGTTATCAAAAAGAATTTCTGCTTCAGACCCTCTCCATTCTTTTAAAACTTCACCTTTATCTGGTCCATCGTCTTTAGTGACTTCTTCGTTGGCTGAACGATAAAGTGAGCCATTCTTAGATTCAAAAAACTTTGTTCCATCTAGCTTCTTATTTACCTCGACGGCAGCTCTTTCCACTAACTTTTTTGTCTCTTTCAAAATAATAGGTCTTAGAGTTGGATAATGTCTTCCTAATTCGTCAAAAGTACAACCCAAATTAGTGGTGGATTCCATTTCGCTGCTTAGTTCAAAGCTTGATAAGGATGTGAAATATTTTTGAATTGTTTCCTTATCAATAACTTTCTTCAATCCGTCTGAATTCAAGCAAATTGCGCCAATTACTTCTGGTAAAGAGGTTAATAAACTTTCTGATGGTAAAATCAATGATTCATAATTGTCCAAGATCGTATCAATCACTTGGGCTTCATTAAGAATAGAATAGGCAGTGGGTTCATTATGTATGATGTAAAATACTGAATCAATTGTGGAGGATAAAATTAATGGTCCAAAAATTTTAGGGTTCGTGAGAATTTTATTGAAGCTTTGTAGTAAATGAGAATCGAATAAATTCCTTAATCTATCACCCATATCTGATTGAATTAAATCCACTGTCAATTTGAGCAAGTTACGAATGTAGTTTGCTTGTCTGAATGATATTGAGTACATTTGCAGATGGTTAAGGGAGTTCTCTTTTCCTGAATCTGGGAATTGGATTGCATGGTCAACCTCATACTTAATTGTTTCTATCAACAACTCAAAGCCATTTAAATTAATGAATTCGTCAAGAGCATCTGGGCATGATGATAAATAAATAGAAGTCAAGTGAACCACTGCGGAGCATGTCCACCTATGCTTTGTATGTACATTGAAAAATGAAATCAAGTCATGAATAATTCCTCCAGATGTCAACCTTTGTGCTAAACTTTTTATGGTCAAAAGATTTCCAACCATGTTTAAGAAGTGAATATATTCGATTTCATAGTAGTCGGATTTTTCGTCTTTAATCTTCTTATTAATGTGCCTTAAGCATTCAAACATCACCCCATGGCTAACATTACCACCCATTGCTCTTATCAAATCGTTTCCCCAGACTTTTTTAAGGGAGATATACTCTAATGCTTTGATAGATGAAAACAAGAGATCTCTGTGAACTTTGTCTTCATTATCTGGATTGATCATTTCAACTAAAAAGCTGAAAATATAGGGCTCTGCTTCAAATAACTTGGTAGATGTGAAGTCACTGGAGCAAAGGCAGCTGATTGAACCAATTGCAAGAAACTTAATTTGCAATAATTTTCGCCTTATTTCTAAGGCATCATATGAGGAATTGTTGAACGCTTTTGCGACAGGAGCAACTAAACCGAAATCAAACCAGTATGCTTCTGGGATGACCTCACTGGCTTTGTCGTAGATTTGCTCCAAAGTCAACTTTCTTACCGAGTCTTCTGGTAAGCTAAACGTTGCTAAACCTTCGACAGGAGTAAGATTGATCCGCTTCTGTGATTTTGATACCTTTTCTTTTTTTGATTTCTTTTCTTTTTTGATATTGGTCTTAGCCTTGGACTCTTTCACGGCATGAGGGTGGTTGATATCTTTAGAATCGGACAATGGAGACATGGTCGACTTAAAGTATTGAAAACTCAACAGCTTCCATTTTTCAGGCTTTTCGTTGCTCATGATATCCAAGTAGTTGTGATGCTCTCCGACAATCGACTTTTTATCTGAGTCTGTCTTAGGGGTATAATTGGCAGACACGATAGGAGGGAAGGCCTTCGCAATCTTGAGAAGAAGGTTCCTGATTGGTTTCGGAGCCGAGTACTTCGGATGGTTAGTTTGTACGTATCTCTCGCCCACCAAGGCCAAAACCTCCAAAGCGTTCAATCTGACCTCGATGGATGGCGACTTGATTAAGTTGAAGATACGGTCACTGCTGGAATACAAAAGCTCGTCATTGCAGTGCTCAAGTAACGTACATGTAAATTTAAGACACGATACTGTGAGTTTCTCGTCCTCCGACAAGAATTGCTGTAATTTTGGGTTCTCTTGGTCGAGCCCGTACTTCTTGATCTGGGCCTCGAGAATGTCATCGATTCGGTTCAACACCGGCACCCAGTGGAGGAGGTCACCTCGGGGCTGCTCCCAGACTAGATTGGCATTGAGAATTGATGGCAAATTCCGGGCTTCACTGGCCATGATGTCGTCAATCAAGGGCTGGAAAGGCTTTGCCATGCACATTCTCCAGGCACGTTGTTTGGATTCTATTATCATGGTGGGATCAAGCTTCGGTGGAGTTCGTTCTAGAGGACGGTTGAATACTATTTATGCTATTGAATGAACTGTGCTAGGAATAACCGTCCTTAATACTTAGAAATAGACTAAAGGGTTGCGTAATGAGACATTCTGGTGGTGTGCGCACGACCCAGCATGGGTATCAGAGCTCTAGATGAGGAAGTGGGTTTTTTTGAGCTACCAACACCGAAGGTAATATACAGTCTACAAGTGTTTTGTCTTCGGAGGGTCCTGGCACTTGAGCGAACTTACCACTGACTTTCCGACTTTGAAGGAGACCACAGCGATGAAACGGTCGCAGAACACACAACACCCACCCAAGAGGCATCAACCCGAGAACGGTCGGCCAGGCCCCGAGTCAGCGTTATCTGCTGAAGAGCTAGGCCGTGGTGGCCTCGGGGTTTCCATCCATCCACTTTTGCGAGGTATTGCTGCCCCTTCGCTTCCAAAAAATCATAATCCTTTGAAGCAATCGGTGAGAAAGGGTTTCGACCCCCTCGCCATCAACCCCTACCTTAGTCAGGCGGGAAAGGGCGCCAGCAGATCCAAACAATTACAATTCAATGTCCATGGAAAATACATAGCGGAAGCAAATGAGCTCCGTCAAAAACAAGAGCAGCAAGAAAAGGCCAGAAAAGAGCATCAGGAGAAGCTTGAAAAGGGCCTAGCACCAGATGAAGCGCTTGGTGAGCACTATTGGCGTCCCGAGGTGCCGCCTAAAGTCGAGTGGTGGGACAAGCCGTACCTCAAAGATCCAGACTACTCCCAAATAGACACCTTGGACAGATTGGTTGTCGATAATGAAGAGGCACCTATTTCCCACTACATCCAGCACCCGGTATTTTTGAGTGCCACCAGTGACCAGCATAAGGTACCGGAAAAGGCACTTTACTTGACTAAGAAGGAAATGAAGCGGATGAGGAAGAACGAGAGACAGGAGAAATTGAAAGACAAGCAAGATAGGATAAAGTTGGGCTTGGATGCTCCTCCTCCCCCGAAAGTCAAGCTCTCGAACCTTATGAACGTTCTCACCAATGAGGCCATCAAAGACCCCACGGCAGTGGAGAAAAAAGTCCGGCAGGAAGTCGACGAAAGGTTGAAGAAGCATTTGCAGACTAATGAAGAAAGGAAGTTGACCAAGGAGGAAAAACATGTCAAGATTCAAGAGCAGCACCAGAAAGATCTAGATAAAGGGTATTACACCACGGTGTACAAAATAGACCGGCTTGTCAGCCCGTCACATAAATACAAAATCGACATAAATGCAAAGCAGCTAGACCTCTTGGGGATCTGCTTGGAAAACCCCAAGTTCAGTCTTGTTATCGTTGAAGGAGGACAGAAGGGACTCAAATTCTACAAAAAATTAATGAGCAAGAGAATCAACTGGAAAGAAAACGTTGCGCCTAAAAACGATCCTGGGGCCGAGCTCGAAGACTTGAGTCAGAACAGGTGTGACATCATTTGGGAAGGTCAGCTCAAGGACCTTCTGTTCCGAAAATGGAGCTTCATGAGATCCCAAAACGACGACGAGGCGCAGGAAGTCCTAGGAAAATTCGGGCTTGTCAATTATTGGAGGCTTGCTGAGTCCTGGAACCAATCCAATGATGACTGATTAGCTCCAGTATGTACTATACTATCACGACTCACGAATACTTATCTGTAATTAATTCTTGTTACGTAAGCGCTTACAAAGCGGACTCTAAATTGCGGATCGGAATGGACGAAGTATGATTAGTTACTATATCATGGGTGCTGCATACACTATCTTCGGCAAGCAAGTTCCTGCTCATATTGTAAGCATAATATGATAGTTTGGGCTGAATTGTACCCTACTGTCGTTGATTGAGGAAAAAAGCAGCATTTCAGCTCGAATTTTCCGTGAAAACGAACCTACTAACCCCAGCTCTCGATCGCTACTTTAGCCTCTGTCACTGCTGTTGCAGCATGGCCAAGAGCTAAGTCTGAGGCTCCAGCCACCCCAACTGCCGCTCCAGTTGCTCAGTCTAAGGAAGATGACTTTGACTTGGAAAAGTTCATCAAGTACGTATTACGAAACGAACCAATTGAATTTTACTAACATACAGCGACTTGACTAAGGAAGAAAGCAAATAAGTCCGATGGGGCTCTTGAGCTATTTGGAAAGTTTGTGGGCTCTCTGACCTAGAATGGGTTCCAGGTTGGTGACTCAGCGATTTGTGTCCGACCTTGAAACTTCGAAACTTTGGTCCACACTCCAAATTCCAGGGGGAATATACTAAAATAAATGTTTACATATCATGAGATATTCTCCACCGAAATCACCTGCCAAACTGGGGTTATTTGGAGTATTCGGTTTGTTGTAGCAGGAAAACCCGCATTTGGTGGTACCAAAGCTAGCCTCGTACCAAATTGGATTTGACCATATCTGGTTACAAATAAGGTAAATTTGGTGCTGATGTACACATCACCTTGGGTTTACCAAAGTAGCATTATAGGTACCTTCGGGAAGCTATGGAGCTGCCCTTGCTTCGTACTTTTGGTCACGTGACTGGTTGGTTCTAAGTAAAGAATTACCTGAGGACGGCCCATCAAGCATTCCAGAAGGAAGATCTCTTTGATTCTACTGCACAATTATTCTAGCCATATTCTACACTGTGCCATTTTCAGCGCTTTATCTCGAATGAAGAGTGGGTCATTTCTGCCCACCCCGAGCCGGAGCCGAACCTGTGTCACGTGATGTGGCCCGAAGGTACTAGGAAAGAAAGCATGGAATACATGGGAATTATACATTCCGGATGTTCTTACTAAGTACAGAACTAATTCGAAGAATCAATATGCAGTTTAGCCTTTGTTTCTCTACGTCTTGGTTTTTTTTGCTGTTTTGGTGAATTTTTCAAGAATTTTCAAAGATACTTTCGTAAAAATAATACAACGAGCAATCGACAACCATGCTTATTGGATTCAAATAGAACAGAAATGTTGTTATAGTTGGAAGGACCCCCCAACTCACCTCCTTCTACACCAAGTTTTCTTTACGGCCAGAGCATAAGAATAATGTACCTTGCCCGAAGAACGCAGAATTACATCTTTCTCAGCTAAATATCCTTTCAGCTCACAACCCTAATATCTCCTGCATCTCGCAAAACGTTCTTGATGTGGAGTAAATGCACGAATTAGGTATAACAGCCCTACATGAAGATGGAATGGTTGCTCAACATGAGATTTTGCGAGCTTTGGGGAATGAAAAATAGATGCAATGAGATGGATCTCGAACAATTCTTCGCAGACCTAAAAAACGATGTACAAGCAAGTTCTGAGACCTGTTCCATCACCAATAGTAAACAACTCTAGGGTTTCGCCCAGACACCCCGACATTGTCGCACGACATTCCATGACAGGTGGGTGTGTCGCAAACGTCGAACAATGTCATCCTCTAGCACCACGATGGTATTCCAGGAATCTCCCACTTGCTGCGACATTCCTGATAACAAGTCGCTTATGCGATTCGGTGATGAGTAAGCGCGCCTCTCACATCAGGACGCGCAATTTCATCTGCAACGGAGTAAACAGAGTGGCGACCGCCTCCCAGATGTGAAAACACCTTCCAACGAGAGTTTTTCGACGGGGAAAAAAATCCACATAGTAAGAAAATTCTTGCAACGCTTCCAGCAGTGTTTTCAGAGAGAAAAGAGGCCCATTTGACGTGCCGGTGACGTGTGGGACGCGTGCATACCAGTGATCCTCCACGCGGCTCGACGGTTCACACACGTCTTTTTTGAGATCCATCCTCCGACATGTGTTTACACATTCCCGCATCAGGAAGGCACGCGCCTTGTATTCTACGTGTATGGACCGTGCCCGGACGCCTGCCCCTCTGATTTTTTTTATGACGCGTCTTCACTATATAAACCCCTCGTCCTCCTCCTCTTCCAGTGAACTGTTTATTCTTCTTACCATTCCATAGAACTGTACATTCACCATTACCATGTACGTCTTAAAGAGAGATGGACGCAAGGAGCCAGTGCGGTTCGACAAGATCACCGCCAGAGTCCAAAGATTGTGTTACGGGTTGGACTCCAACCACGTTGATGCCGTGGCCATCACCCAGCGTGTGATTTCCGGTGTCTACCAAGGTGTCAACACCATCGAGTTGGACAACTTGGCTGCAGAGACCGCCGCCTACATGACCACCATCCACCCAGATTACGCCATCTTGGCTGCTAGAATCGCGGTTTCCAACTTGCACAAGCAGACCACCAAGGTGTACTCCGAGTTATCCAAAGAACTCTACGAATACGTCAATCCTAAGACCGGGTTGCACTCTCCTATGATTTCCAAGGAAACCTACGATATCATTTGCAAACACAGCGATGAGTTGAACTCCGCCATCGTTTTCGACCGTGACTTCAACTACAACTACTTTGGCTTCAAGACCTTGGAGAGATCTTACTTGTTGAGAATCAACGGTAAGGTGGCTGAGAGACCCCAACACTTGATCATGAGAGTGTCTATTGGTATCCACGGTTCCGACATTGAACGTGTCATTGAGACTTACAACTTGATGTCCCAAAGATTCTTCACCCACGGTTCTCCAACCTTGTTCAATGCCGGTACCCCTTCCCCACAAATGTCTTCCTGTTTCTTGGTTGCCATGAAGGACGACTCCATCGACGGTATCTATGACACCTTGAAGACCTGTGCCTTGATCTCCAAGAGTGCCGGTGGTATTGGTTTGCACATCCACAACATTCGTTCCACCGGTGCTTACATCGCCGGTACCAACGGTACTTCCAACGGTATCATTCCTATGGTCCGTGTCTTCAACAACACCGCCCGTTACGTCGACCAAGGTGGTAACAAGAGACCGGGAGCCTTTGCTTTATACTTGGAGCCATGGCATTCTGACATCTTCGACTTCATCGACATCAGAAAGAACCACGGTAAGGAAGAGCTCAGAGCTAGAGATTTGTTCCCTGCCTTGTGGATTCCTGATTTGTTCATGAAGAGAGTCGAGCAAAATGGTGACTGGACCTTGTTCTCTCCTAATGAGGCTCCAGGTTTGGCCGACTGTTACGGTGACGAGTTCGTCGAGTTATACGAAAGATATGAGCGTGAAAACCGTGGTAGATCCACCATCAAGGCTCAGAAGCTTTGGTATGCTATCTTGGAAGCTCAAACCGAAACCGGTACTCCTTTCATGTTGTACAAGGATGCTTGTAACGCCAAGTCTAACCAAAAGAACTTAGGTATAATCAAGTCCTCCAACTTGTGTACTGAGATTGTCGAATACTCTGCTCCAGATGAGGTTGCCGTGTGTAACTTGGCTTCCATTGCTCTTCCATCCTTTGTTGAAAAGGATACCAACTCTGTTTGGTACAACTTTGAAAAGTTACACGAAGTTGTCAAGGTTGTTACCCGTAACTTGAACAGAATCATTGACCGTAACTACTACCCAGTTGAGGAAGCTAAGAACTCCAACATGAGACACAGACCAATTGCTTTGGGTGTGCAAGGTTTGGCTGATGCTTTCATGGCCTTGAGATTGCCTTTCGACTCCCAAGAGGCCAGAGAATTGAACATTCAAATCTTTGAAACCATCTACCACGCAGCCGTTGAATCTTCTATCGAATTGGCTGAAGTTGAAGGTCCATACCAATCCTTCCAAGGCTCTCCTGCCTCCAAGGGATTGTTGCAATTCGACTTGTGGGACAGAAAGCCAACTCAGTTGTACGACTGGGATGCTTTGAAGCAAAAGATGGCCAAGCACGGTCTCAGAAACTCTTTGTTGGTTGCTCCTATGCCTACCGCATCTACTTCCCAAATCTTGGGTAACAACGAATGTTTCGAACCTTACACCTCTAATATCTATTCCAGAAGAGTTTTGGCCGGTGAATTCCAAATCGTCAACCCATACTTGTTGCGTGACTTGGTCGACTTGGGTGTGTGGAACGATGCCATGAAGAACAACATTATTGCCAACAACGGTTCCGTCCAGGGCTTGAGCAACATTCCTGATGAGATCAAGGCATTGTACAAGACCGTCTGGGAAATCTCCCAAAAGCACATCATTGACATGGCTGCTGATAGAGCTGCCTTCATTGATCAATCACAATCATTGAACATTCACATCAAAGACCCAACCATGGGTAAATTGACCTCTATGCATTTCTACGGTTGGAAGAAGGGATTGAAGACCGGTATGTACTACTTAAGAACCCAAGCTGCTGCTGCTGCTATCCAATTCACTGTCGATAAGAACTCAGTGAACGCTGCTTCAAGCACCGTTGCATCTCTTGACAAGTTGAGCCAAAGAAAGTACGTTGCCAAATCCGGAGCTTCTGAGGCCGATACTTCCACACGTTCTGCCTCAACCGAGCCAACCTCGTTAGAAAACTCGGTTGCAGACTTGAAGATCGAGGACAAGGCCAGTGGCGAGGAGAAGGTGTTGGACGACGAAGAGCTTGCCCGTCTTGAGCAAGATATTTACAGTTCTAAGGTGATAGCTTGTGCTATTGATAATCCTGAATCATGTACCATGTGTTCTGGTTAATCATGGATGTATTATATTGGGTAATGTATGATAATGTGAAGATCTGTAGTAGGGCACTTTAACTTTAACACTAATAAACTAATAGAAGATAATGCTTTGGATAACGTACGATCTGAGATCTTGTAGTTAATCGAATCAAGTTAAATCTAAGCAGACGCACGGAACAATTGAATCTACCAAGGCTTAACTATTCTGGAAAATAGAAGACTAAGTGCCGAATTCAACATTCATCTGTGGAGATGCTTCTTTCAAGTTGCTAATTATCACTGTCCTAGTAGTAGTTGGCAATACATAATAACTAAAATTGTCAAAATTCACCAAAAGTTCAAACTACCCTTATTTGCACCTCAATATGAATTATGAAGCTCATATTCATGATAAGTCTGCCAAGGTTCTATTTTTATTCCCTGAAAAGATCCGATCATGATTACTTTAACAAGTGCTAAAAATAGGACTTCAAGGTCATTACTCAGCCAGGAAAAGCTATGGAAGCCACTCACGACTACAAGCTTTAGGCATTTAGTTTATCCTGGCCTGGTATACCTTTCAGAAGTCGAATACTAAGCAGGTGTAGTACATCTGGAGAGGCTTGTCCAAAGTCCGGGGAAATTTCAGCCTCGTTGTCGCAACTTCAGCCTACTCTACCGCGAAATTTAGGGAGGGGCCAGGCCCAGCCAAGGCTATTCTACCGTCAGCAACTTTGTGAGGACAACCATAGCGATAAGGCACAGCTTCTATCTTTGGCAGGGGGTGAGGATAGGGGGCAAAGGGCCAAGGGCCAAGAGCCAAGAGCCCAAACCCATGTAGAACAGTCGCATCTCTACCGCGATGGTCGGCCCCAGAGACAATGTATGGGGTGAAATTCTTAGCGCTCTGGCGGTGGTAGCGACAACTTGGCATGCTTTTTTTGTCGCCAATGGCGAGAATTTCTGTGAAGCTCTCACTAACTCCCCAACCTCGCACCACTAATATTCCCATCACCCCGGTAATTTTCCTCGCCACGGCGGTATTTCCCAATGTTCTCGGAGCTGTCAACTAAACAACTATTCATCAAAGAGGCTTATGAGTCGGCACCAAAGCCCTAGCACTAGCGGGTCTTCTCCTGAACCATACAAAGACCGTAAATCTTCGGGATCCTACCATCCCCAAGATCCCCTTTTGGCTCGATCGAATCAGCCGTTCCTTCCGAATTCCTATAAATCTCCCCTGGCCACCACCTCCCTACACAGCGGCACCTCCGATCACCACCAGGGGAAACATCACCAAAAAGGACGTTCCGATTCCTCCGAAATCGAGTACACAGAGAACATCGAGCTACATCGTCTAAACTCCATGGAAGCCCTCGACTCCGGCACTTCGACCCCTTCTGGGGTACATGACGACGTTGGCTCCTCACCAATGGGTTTCTGGCAGCGGGTTTGGAACGGGCCCGATCTTCCCAGGGATGACCCTCCCCAGCCCTTCCATTACCTTCCCAGAGCAGAAAGCCTTCCCAGTGAATTCCGCCGCAAGGTCCCCAAGCGTTTTCGTGTGGCCCTCCTCGTGTGCTATCTAACCCTTTGGTTTGGAATAGTGCTTTCCATCATCCTCCCGTACTTCACAGTTCCTCCCTCAGACGGCGTACTGGAGGCCATCTCGCTATCGTGCCAGGGCCAGCTTGATTGGAGAGGCAAGAATGGAGCATGTGGTCTCCACGGAAAGCTCTGTTCCCCCCTGGGCGACGTGGTGATTCGCTGTCCGGCATTATGTGACAGAAGCAGCTGGACGTATTCCTTGGTCCCTATTGGAGACCAAAGAATCAAGTACAGGCTGTACATTGTGGGAGGCGGGGCTCTGGTGGAAATCAACAACAAGGACGTGAAGGAAATGAACGAATTTCTTTCGTTGCCCTACCGTGCCGATTCGTTCACTTGTGGAGCTGCAGTCCATGCTGGAATTGTTTCTCCATTCTTCGGAGGATGTGCAAGAGTTTCGTTTTCCGGAGAACAAGACGGGTTTCCTCTGGCATTGGGCAGTTTCAAGATGAAGTCCATTGACTTTCTCCTGTTTTTCCATTCAAGTTTTCAATTCTCCCCATTGAAATCGTCTTCGGGACATGGCTTTTCCCAATGTCACGATCCTCGTCTTCTCATCCTCATAATCAACATCCTCTTGGGAATTCCCGTGGTTTATCTTGCTAGTGGAGCAGTGGTCTTCTGGACCATTAATGTGGTGGGATTCTGGACCATCTGCCTCGCCACTGACCCTCCTATGACGGTTCTGTCACTGAACCCTGAAGATTTCGCAGCCCTTATTTCAATCGGATTGGAGAGGTTCCTTCCAAGTTGCTTTATCCTTTACGTTATGTGGAAAGCTGCTTGCAAGAGGACATTATCTGACCCTCCAGCAGATTCTGACGTGAAAAGGTCCCCTCTCAGTAGGGTCATCTTTTGGTATCCATTGTTCTGGTTGGGTGTACTCAACAATGTTACTTTCGATAGACTTCCAGTTGATAGACTTACTATTAGTGACTTGAAAGAGCAAGCAGGTGCCCTCATTTCTGTGATGGGTATTATTAGCTTGATCTTGGTTTGTGCGGTGATCCAAGCTTACAAGATCTGGCTTTCTGGACGCTTCAGAAAGTACCTCATGGTATACTCCATGATTTTGGCTTCATTGATTACCCTTTCTACCATTCCTGGCCTCACATTACGTATTCATCATTACATTTTAGCCTTGATTTTATTGCCTGGCTGTTCGACCAGAGGAATCACCGCATTGCTTTTCCAAGGACTCCTTCTTGGACTCTTCTTATCGGGTGCTTCAAGATGGGGCCTCGCAGCAATTGCTGAAACAATCATATCTCTCAAAAGAGATGACCCGGTTGGAAGGGTATTACCCCCAACCTTCGACGGTTACAACTCATCCACGGGTATTCTTTCATGGATTTACGATGTCAAGAATCTTACTGAACCCCAGAAAGAGATGTATAACAAGTACAGCTCTATTTCGTTGCTTGTGAACGACGTGGAGGAAATGGTGGCTGATAAAATCGACCATGTGGATCTCAAGAAATTATTCAGCTCTGAGCCGTTGTCCTCCTTCATCGCCAAGGCCTTGAAGGGTAATTTCAAGGATGAAAACGGCGATATCAGCTTGTACTTGCGTTTGGGAAGGAAGCTTAAAAAGGGTAACGACTACAGTGATTTCACCAATGGAGCGCTCCTCAAGTGGCCCAGCGGGAGCTTCACCATTCCCGAACAGGGATTGACCTGATCCGTTCCTTCCCAGACATCTACTGACCCACCATCACATTCTAACATAGCAACGAGATACGTCTAATATAGACACATCACGTGCACAGCCACACGTGACGCAATAGAAGCAAGTAAACATGCAGATCAGATGTAGCTACACCTTAACGATGCTAGTGACCTCTCTTCATCGTATATGCCGTCCCAGAACATCGGCTTGGATAGCCAGAAGGCTATTGTCGGACACAAAGCACAATTCGCCTCAATCGATCCCTTTGAAGGTCAAATGGTTTTATGCTACAGATCACCCTATTACCAAGCCCGATTGGCATGATTACAAGCAAACCAAAGAAGCGGACAATTTCGCAGCCTTCTCTGACCATGACTCCAAGAGACTAGAGAAGCAGTACCAAGAGTTCTATCAGAATGCTGTGAAAAACCATCCAGAAACAGAGTCAAACCATGAACATGAATCAACTTCCACACACAAAGAAAGTACCAATGAGCCTAGCAGCACAGCAAACGAAGACCGCTTTGTTTTGGTAAATGAAGATCGTCTCTACCAGGTGGATCTTGAGACTTTCCAGCTTGTTCCGGTGTACTGGGAAGGGCCTGCCTACGAAGTCAGAAGAGGCACCTGGTTCGACTCTTCCGGAAAGCCATTGCCAAATAAGATATCTCAAGCTATCGAGGTTGGCTACCACATCAAGAAACCGTATAATTTCAGTAAAGACGCCCAAGTTGATAACGCTTCCGAAAAGACCAACATCAAGCTGTCAAAAGATATAGTTGCAAAATTCAACAAGCTCAAGGAAGAAGACGCAAGAACAGACCTCGACTTGAATGAGGAAAGGGATCTCATTGACCTCGAAAACGGTAACTTGATTCTATATTTCAATGAGACAAATGCTGTGATGTTCCCCAAATCAATGGATTCCAAATTCCAACTTGGGGTTATTAGGAACTTTGGGCCCAGCAGGGTCAGCTTAGTCTCAGTAGAACACATATATCGTGGATATCTGGAATCATCGTTAGCGGATTCGATTCCTTCCTCCATATCGGAAACCTGGAACGATGTCACGGACTACGTGATGGATGACGAATTGCCTTTGCCTGGACCAGACAGAAAAATCGATCATCTTGTGTTGTGCATCCATGGAATCGGCCAAATCTTGGGTCATAAGTACGAATCGATCAATTTCACCCACAGTATTAACGTTTTGAGAAAGACAATGTCTACTGTGTACAGAAACAATAAAGAGATCCAAAAGCTAGGAGATGATGATAATTCAAACCGAATCCAAGTGTTGCCCATCTCTTGGAGACACAAGATTGATTTCCATCCCCAAAAGACGTTCAAGAGCAACTCTAACTTACCTACCTTAGCACAGTTGACAGTGGATGGGGTGAAACCATTGAGAAATTTGGTGGGAGATGTTGTGTTAGATATTCTCCTTTACTATGAACCAAAGTATATCAACCAGGTCTTCGAGGTGGTTACTGACGAACTAAACCGTGTATATCGACTCTACAAGGAAAATAATCCCGATTTCAATGGGAAGGTTCACATAATGGGCCATTCATTGGGCTCAGCTATTTCCTTTGACATTTTGGCAAATCAGACCAAAACTAAGGATGGAAATGAAAAGGTCAAGAATTTATTAGATTTCGATGTGGAAAACTTGTTTTGCGTTGGTTCACCAGTTGGAGTATTCAAGTTGCTTGAGCAAACAGGAATCCAGGCTTTCTCCAATTCCACAAGCAATTCAAAAAAGATTGTCTCAGATGATAAATCACCCGAAAAAGATTCAGAAGACGAAAATTCAGAAAACATTGCCACCCCCAAGTGTAAAAACTTGTACAATATATTCCACCCATGCGATCCTATTGGATATCGTATTGAGCCATTGATCTCTCCTAAGTTTGCAAAATACAAGCCAGAGACGATTCCATTTGCCTTGAAAGGTTTCAATACCCAATTCGAAGAGTTGAGCAATATTGGTGATGAAATCTCGGAAAAGTTGGCTAAGGCATCAAGTTGGTTCAGTAATCAGAAGAAAAAGGAACCCATGGGTACTGATGAAGAGAGAATCAACCGAGAAAATGCTCTTGGCGATATCTTGACTTCTCTTGCCTCCACTACAAAGAACGATTCATCCAAAGACACAAAGAAAATCAAGTCTGAGCTCGAAGGAGATGAGTTAGAGTTGTTGTTGACTTTGAATAAAGCTGGAAGAGTGGATTACTGCTTGCCACAGGGAGTGTTTGATATTTCGTTGCTTTCAGCCATAAGTGCTCATGTGACCTACTTCGAGGATGTCAATACCGCCGGATTTATCATGAAGGAGATTTTGACCCCTAAGAAGGAGTTCAAGAGCAAGACCGTCATAAATTATTAGAATTCCGACATTTTGTTGGAAACCAAGAAACACCTCTTGGATCATTTACTCACCAATACTTAGTTTAGAACTATGAATATTATGAATTATGAATACAGTATCCTCAAGTATGAAAAGGAGAAACTCGTAGTCACGGCAAGTTTGCCATCCAGAGAGACTAGAAACGAATATTATTGCAGCTGGAGAGTCAGCAACTGAATTCTACAATCTACCGGAATTATGTCTATTATTGTCAAAATATATTCATAACAAGTCGTCAATACTCTGTTCACCGTCCTTTCTGATCAACTCCAACATGCCTTCGGGCAAGATGGGCTCTCCGTTTTGAACAATGTATCTGAAAGGCATCTCTGTGGATTCATACTTGCTGTATCTGATTTCGGGGTAGTCCAAGAACTCGATGTCTTCAAACTTTTGCTTGTTTTCTATGATTCTTTGGGTGGTTCTGATGGCAGTGTCGGTAGTCATTTGCAAGGAGCCCAATCTTCTTCCGGCAAAACCGTACTTCTTTCTCAAGATACCGGTTCTGTCGATTCTAGGATGAGATCCCAAGATTCCTCCGAAAACAAAGTAGTCGAACTTTTCGCCGTCTTCAGGCACCAAGTCGGTTTCGGCTGCTGGGTCCAAGAGACAAACACGCTTGGTGTCGATTCCGCCTTCGATCTCCACACATTCATCGGTGGTCCATTGGAGCCCCAATTGAGTGAGAGCAGATGGGATGTCTTTCTCGGAGGTACCTGCGGGCAAAGAGGTCAAAATGAGGTTCTCTTTTCCCACTTCACGGATGATCTGGGAGTACTCGAGGGTGACCCACTCGGAGAACCCTTCTTCCATATGTTCGATGATGTATTTCATTTTGTGGGGGAGCAGTGTAGGCTTGGAGATATTTAGTGAATTTTTTTGGCTCTCCGAGATGCGCTGTGAGGTTAGTGAGCCAAATGGGTCAGAGAGCTCATGGGCACAATAGGCCACATGACTATTGTGAGATGGGCAAAGCTCATTAGAGATTCAAGATGAGAACAGAAGTCAGGTGAATCACCGGAGAACCCAAAGAAGAACCACTGGCCAGTGCTCTTCAGTGCTTTCAGTGCTTCTCAGCACTTTTCAGCCATTTCGCAGTTTCCTTATATGTATATCTGGTATGTATATTCGATCACAACAATTACTAAAGGCTATTTCGATAATTTTATAATTAAGCTATTTTTTGCAACATGAAGAAGTCGAGGCGGCTGCGTCGTTGAATGCTAATCTCGAGGTGTTATCCACGTTCAAGGAGCACGAATCGACCCCACTGGCACCTGCCTTGACTTCGGTGGTGGTTCTGGCGTAGGATGGCTTAACGTCAAGAACAGGGTTCTCAGTGAATACATTTCTTGGTCTCAACATGAGGTCGAAGATCTCAGTAGGCATCACTGGGAAATCCTCAGGTGCAGGGAAATGGGTAATACCGAATGTGTGGAAGAACACAATGTCGGTATTCTCAACCTTATCGGTACCGTCTCCAATCCATTCTCTCATACCTCTCAAACCATCTCCACTCCATTGCGACACATGCTCACCGGATGGATACAATCTACCGTATCCATGGTTCTCGTCCTGATATGGAACAACCTCGGTCGAATAGACTGCCCATGGTGCTCTCTTGCGTACCAAGGATCCTTCTTGAGCCAATACCGGCGAACAGAATGTGGAAACCAATTTGTATGTGGCTGGCTTTCCAGAGTAAGGGTTGATGGAGTTGGGGTTGAACATGTCCCAAGTTCTTGCGGTAGAGGACTCAAAATTGGTCAAGGAGTCTTGAACAGTCTTGAATGTGGTCTTCTCACAGTAGAATGCATTTCCATAGGTGTTTTCCACCGATCCAAATGGATGCGGAGAACATTTGGCATCACTGGTGGCTGCTGAGTTGAAGTCTCCATCAATTCTAGGATGGATTCTCAATGAGAACAAGTGTTGATGGTTGTGAGCGTTCACCTGGGGATACACTTGGGTACCCCAAGGTCCAGTGCTTTCATCCTTGTCACAAATAAAGGTGTTCAAGATACCAGTCAATCTGACTTCCAACTTGATGGTACCATCCTGTCTCAAAACCCAATACAAACAATATTCATAATTGGCGGCAGTGAAGATTTGAGAAATGATTAACTTCTTACCTCTGGTGACCACGGTGGTTTGGAAATCGTCTCTAAAGTCAGAGTGCTTGAACAACAAGCCGTCATCTTCTTCATGGATACAAATTGCGTTCTTCACAGTGGTAGCCTCACCATTCTTGTTTGTGAAGTAGGCATCCATGTAATGGATCACACCCTTGCAGTCACAACCCAAAGTCAAAGGATTGGTACAGTTACCAGCACCGTATTCTCCAATATCTAAAGCGTGTTTTCTTTGGTGTGGAAAGTCTGGAGACCCATAGGGAACAATCATTTCAGAGAGAGATATTCTGTGAAATAAGGGTCTAACTTTTCCATGGTCATCGTAAGTGAAATCACTCAAAACGATTCCTTCTCTGTAGTTGAAACCGATGTGGAAGCGGAAATTGGACCAGTTCATAACATTACCTTCCAAGTTGAACGACACACCACTTGGTTGGGTGATGTTGATAGGGGTGTCATCATTTCTGAAACCACTGGGGTTTTCTTTGGTTCCAAACTTTTCTTGGACGTGTTTAGGGTGGAAGTTGGCGTGCTTGTGTTTGGAGACCTTTCTTCTTCTAGTGGGGATATCGATGAAGATCACTTTACCCAAGTTCATGTCCACGATGGGACAGAAATCCAAGGGATGCGAGTAGTGGGAGTCGTCCTCATCGGATCTCCAGTACATCAAAGCTTGTTGTAATCTTCTGGAGGCTCCCCATCTCTCATCGTAACCAATGGTCCAAGCGTCACAGTAGACATTGGCCATCTGAGAGGCAGGAATACCACTGATCTCACACTGTCTGATGACCTCTGGGTCTTTTCTAACAATCTCTTCAGTTGCTTGCAAGTCGCTGGGGGTCAAAATTGGCTGAACACCTTCAGTTGACTTCAGTTGAATCAACACCAAGGCACCAAGATCAACCACACCTTCGTGGATAGCGCTGACCTTATCCTCCACAACGACATAGTAGCCTAATCTTGGAGGGACTGGACCGTTGCGCTCCTTCCACTCGTAGTAGGCCCTTTTGATGGGCTCTCTTAAGGTGATGGTGTTGAACATGATGGTCCTATCAGCAAAATGGTTCTTCACCACATTTGCTACCGCTTGGATTTCCAAGGGCGAAAGTGGATCCAAAGGGTGGGCAGGCGATGGAGGGGGCGCCACCGAAGATGTTGCATGTAATGCCAATTGCAGAAGTCTATCCATTGAAGTATTGATGGTTGGATTAGTTGTGGTAGTAGTTAGGGAGTTTATATACTTTGCAGCTGCGGTCTTATCTGCCTAATCGAGTTAAGGGTTCCTCAGGACCCTCTTTCCTATCTGGGAAGGGTAGGCCGCGCGGCCCTACCTTCCCGATACGCCTGGCAATATCAACTGTTGATAATGATAGGTGGATCGATAGACTATCAGAGCATACATTCCTAATCTAAATTCTGTGGCAGGAGTAAGAGCTTTACTGGGCTAGATTTCCCGGGGTCTACCAATTAAAGCAGGTCAGAACCGCGTCAAATTTCCAGTATGACCAGTTCAATCTCAGAAGAGGCGAAAGGAAAATTAACATCAGCTGTTTATGTGGTGGTGTTTTCTACAGATGTTTGAATCTGGGAGGAAAACGTCAACTTTTCACTCATTATTCATTTGACGAACGGTTTGGAATATCTGATCATATAGGTGAAAGCCTAGCTAGAGTATCCTCTAACCATTAAAGTAATTTACACAGCCAAGTGAATTATGCTTTATATCAGGTTCATTATGAAGTAGATCTAGGAGGCTTGATTCTTAGCTTGAACTCCAATGGCTAAGGAATAAGTCTGAATGTTCTCTGAATATTGAATAGCTGGTTACGAAGACCATTTATGAGTAGCTGAAAAATTGGCTGGGTGCAAAATCCAACTTAGAGAATGAATACCTTTGATTGTTCCGCTCCTTCAACCACCGAATATGTTCCTTCGCATGCTTTTGCGACCTGCTACGGTTCTTGACTCAGGGATCAATTCGAAAGCCAATGAAACCAAACAATGTCTCATTCACCATACCCAATTGTTCTACATCTATTATTCGTGATCATTAATTAAATAAATATGCGTAAAATCTCATCAAGAGGAATTAGTGTCATTAAACTTTCAGGTTATTGCTCTTTCTCAACAAAGTAGTCAATTTGATATCAATAATACCCCACATCAACAATGGGAGCAAGCTAAAGCAGAGGGTGTTCAAAACGATCCAGCAGTTGGCAATGTTGACAGTCAAGCAGTTGAACGATGTCACGAAGGACACCAACATGCTAGACTGTACACAGGTTGCGTCGGTGCAGGTCGAAATGACTTCTGGTGCAGCCAAACTTGAGTGGGAGAGGTAGTTGATAAGCACGGATGTAATCAACTGCATAGGATATGAATTAGGAGAAGCTTCCATGGTGGAGGAAGGAGAAACAACGAACGAGATATCATTGATGATGGTGTGCAACAGGTTGATGAATACGTCAGACGACAACACCAAGAAGGCAAGGGAAAAGGTGACAATTGCACAAATGTAAAACCAGATGAATCTGCAAATGATAGACACCACTTTAGGGAAGCAGTGGAACCGATTGTAAGTGTTGTCGTTGAAGATGTTGTATAATTTTGACATGGTAATAATGGAAAAGGTTCCCAATAAGGCCACATAGACATGATCGGATTTGACCACGTCAGGACCGAGGTCTACCAAGGTTGCAGAAGAGTTGAGCTGTATGGTTTTTGGAAGGAAGAGGACCGAAAGGATGAGTACCACCAAAGACGATATTAAGTATCTCCTGAAGCTCTTTCCAGTCAAGCAATCCATTAATGGATGACCCGAGGAGAGTTTGGAGGTGGAGGAGTCTGTGAAGGAGGTCTCGAGGGCCAATTCCTCTTTATAATTAAAGGTAATTAATTTTTCATCGAAACTAACCGTTTTCTTGTGTTTTTTCACCGGTTGGATCGAGTTATCATTGGAGATGAAACTGATGTATTGGATGCATCTCATGCCTCCTACGGAAAGAAGGTTGGTAAGCACGATGGAGCACATCATGATGGCGATGAACTTAATGTCCTTGACCATGTAGAGGTCGTTGATGCCAGAAGCATCACTATTGACAAGAGCGTAGGACTCATGGGAATCGAGGAACTGGAGCATGGTGGTGATGTCCAAGAGCAGGGAGGAAGCCCACGAGAGAGCCACGTTCCATAAATTCAACATCAAGAGAATGGCCACGAAAAACTTCACGTCTTGTGTTTTCACGTTGCGTAGCACGTAGCATCTCCATATGTACAAGGCTGAGATGGTGATGGATATCAAAGTGGGGGCTACCACAGAGGGCACCGGCGAGGTCACCTTGTCGAGAACGTAATGGAACACGTCTTGTTTGGACATACCCATGGCTGTGAAGGGAAGAAAATGGTGGCGGATTGAAGGAATATATGCTGCAGAGGCCACCCAAGGAGTTAGTAAGCGGCGAGGAAATGCGGTGATTTGTGCTTCGGAACGGGTAATGTGGTGGGAAGCTAAGGGCAGTACTAGGATGGAGATGAAAACTTTACCTAGGTGTAGTGGGTTGTAACTGAACAGGAAACGGCGGGTCTGCACGGTTATATGGTGCAATGAAGAAAATCCGTATCGGAGTGGTGTGGGAAACTCGGTCAACTTCGGTGTTGCGCTGGGTACGACGTGGTACAACAGGCGCGGCCAACAGAGAGGGAACGAAATGAGATGTCACCGGGAACGGCGGATTTTGGGGTATGAACGGAAGGGTATAGCAAGGGAGATGGACGGGACCAAATAATCGTAGCAAGTGGCTGACACCAGGAAGTAGGCTAAGGCTGATAGCTCTGCGGACCCCGGATGTTATATACGTGCAACTGGAGGTTATGACTGAATTCCAGCCGATTCTGCCGATGATGGAACAGCAAGCGGCTGCGATGCGTCAGGCGAGCCATCAGCGCGATGGCTGCCTGAGGGTCCACCACGCCAAATCGCTGGGAGGGGCACGGAATACCGCCGGAGACCGGCGGGATGACGAGCATGAAGCCACCACTTGTGGTGGCTGCTATTGGCCCCAGGGCTGGCCTCAGGACGGTCCTTCCCTGTGGTGGCCATGGTCCCGGTGAGTCTCATCTCGCACTGGGGTACTCTCACGGCGGAACGAGCGGAAGCTCGCTATTACAGTGCCCAATTTGTTAAATTGATGGGGCATGCATGGAATCGGCTCGGGCTTACTGTTTTGGAACGCAAGGCTGATCGCCATGGATACCACCAGTGAGGCGAGGCACGTCCTTGAACTCCATGAGCCCCATGAACCCCATGAGCCCACGAACCCGGGGGTTCATGGACAAATAGGCCAATCCAGCCAGTGCAAAACCTTCCCATGGCTGACCTGATCCCTGACGTGATACCCGCTGTCCCTGAACTCCACATTGCCCCATCCAAGGGCCCCACCTATGTGCCGAGCTCGGTGGCGCGACTGGGCCCTTTCGGTCGGTCGGTGCATCTGGACAGGAACTTTGGCCAACCCTTGCCTTGGCCCCTTGGGATCCGGGGAAGGGTTAGGCAATGGCCACAGACGGCTGAGGCATTTCATCTGGCTGTCACCATCATTAACTTTCCAATTCCAGCTCCTTGCACCTCGTGACATCATCGCCGACCCATCCACCCGCTATTGTTGAGCGCTGAGGCCGCCAGGGATCCTTGCAACCAAACCAATTGTTCTGGGCCCATCCGGAGTCTGGCCCCTGAGGGATACGGATCAAGTTCCACCACCCTGCCGAACCGGCCGCTGTTGGAGTGTGGTGCTGTTAGGGTGCTTTAGGGGCGTATTTGTGACCAAACTGGGGGTTTGGCGTGCTGTAATGGTGCAGTTTTTGCATTCGGGGCTCGGTTCCATGTGTCATGGAAGGTTACACAACAGGAAGTATGACGTGTTTGAGGATGTTTGTTGTATGGTAAGGGGCCTTTCCTATTTGGGCGTTCCAAATACACGTCTGCCCCGGCTGTTTTCGGACGGCGTGGCAGACGGCTAAAGTGCCCGAACTCCGAGTCTGGTGATGTGTCCCGTGCTAAACGACAGGCCATGTAAGCTCGCGTGTAGGGAAGACTGGACGGGAGGGGCACGAGACAGGAAGGCACGTGACATTTTCAACTACTATCACCCCATGCTACAGTGTATTTATAAAGCTTTATTGAAAACAGATTAACATGACTATACTATAAACAGAATCCTGGAAGGAATTTGCTCAGCAGGCTTACAACTTATCATAGTATTCTTCGTAACCTGGAACATCGGCCTTCATACCTTGTCTTTCTCTCTTGGCTCTGACGATAGCACCTGGCTTGGAGGCTGGGTCAGTAACATCACCACCCAAAACGGCCCAGTGGTCGAAGATCAATTGTGGGAAAGCTTGACCACCAGTGGCTTGTCTCAAGTCGGTAGTGAAACCGAAAGATTCGTTAACTGGCAAGTAAGCCTTGACAGTGAACAATGGGGTACCTGGTCTTTGTTCTTCAGAGATAACTTGACCTCTCTTCTTGTTCAAGACGGAGTAAATACCACCAATGGCGTTTTCTGGACATTGGATTTCAACCAAGAAGATTGGCTCTTGGATAGCTGGCTCGGCCAACAACATAGCGGCGAAGGTAGCTCTTCTCATGGTTGGCATGATTTGACCAGCACCTCTGTGGATAGCATCAGCGTGCAAGGTAACATCCAAGATGTTAACTCTGACGGATCTGACGTTTTCACCCAAGATTGGACCTTCCTTGGTAGCCCATTGGAAAGCAGAGACAACGGAATCCTTGATTTCGTTCAAGTATTGGACGGCCTTAGTTTGGTCAACAACCAAGTTAGGACCGGCACCATCTGGACCGAAACACCAGATCTTTCTGGCGTCAGTGACATCCCAGTCGTGCTTGTCAGCCAAAACTCTAGCTCTGGCCTTGAAATCATCCTTTGGAGAGATAACACCGTTCTCAATGTCTTGAGAAACTTCTTCGGTAAGAGCTTGAGCCTTAACGTAGATTCTGTTATGCTTGTTTGGAGACTTAGACAAAGCAACCATGGAGGATTCACCTTCAACGGTTTCTCTGTAAGCAACAATTGGTGGGGAGATCTTCAATGGAACACCAGCGTGGTCGTTTTGCAAGTCGGACAAACAAATTTCCAAGTGCAATTCACCGGTACCGGCAACAATGTGTTCACCAGATTCAGACATGTAAGTCAAGACACATGGGTCAGACTTGGACAATCTCTTCAAACCTTCGACCAACTTTGGCAAGTCGTTAGCGTTCTTAACCTCAACGGCAACTTGCACAACTGGGGAGACAGAGAACTTCATGACCTTCATGTTGTGAGCGGTTTCGTCGGTGGTGATGGTACCAGACTTCAACAAGAATTGATCAATACCAACCAAACCAACAATGTTACCAGCTGGACAGTCGTCAATTTGTTCGACGAATCTTCCCATCATCAAAACGGTTCTTTGGATAGACTTGATGAACAAGTCTTCCTTCTTACCGACGGTATAGTTTGGACCTTGAATTCTGACCTTTTGACCAGACTTAACGGTACCAGCGAAAACTCTACCGAAAGCGTAGAATCTACCCTTATCAGAGGTTGGGACCATCTTGGAGACGTACAACATCAAGTCAGCCTTAGGGTCACAGTTCTTGATAGCAGTACAAGCAGCATCGTCAGATGGACCTTCGTACAAGGTTTCAGCTCTGTAAGCTTGGGCGGTAACTGGGGATGGCAAGTGGATAACAATCATTTCCAACAAAGCATCGGCAGCTGGCAAGAACTTTCTCATGACAACCTTCAACAAAGCCTTACCTTCCAATTCCTTTTCTTCGGACTTCAAGTTGATTTCCAACTTCTCCAACAAGGTTGGGATTTCTTCCTTCTTGAAGTTCATGATAGAAGAGAACAATCTGAAGATTGGGTCCAAGACGAACATGTTGAAAGCTCTCTCCAATGGCTTGCCATCAGCGTCCTTGTCCTTGTTAGTCCACTTCTTGGTCTTTGGGTTGAAGTAAGAGTCACCCCACAATCTCTCCATCATCTTGAGTCTGTCGACACCGAACTTCTTGGAGTATCTGGTGGCGAATTGTCTAACGGTGAAAGCCCAACCGTGCAAACCGGAACCGAAAGCAACGGTACCGTGTTCTGGGTAGACTTGAGAGTCACCGAGACCTGGCTCTTGGTAGGTAGAGATAATAACGTTAACGGATTCAACAGTTCTGGAGAAAGATTGGTACAAGTCTTCCTTGGTAACTTGCAATTCCAACAAAGCTCTGTCAACCTTGTTGATAACAACGACAGGCTTAATTCTTTCACCCAAAGATTGTCTCAAGACGGTTTCGGTTTGGACACAGACACCTTCAACACAGTCGACGACAACCAAAGCACCATCGGTAACACGCAAAGCAGCGGTAACTTCAGAGGAGAAGTCAACGTGACCTGGGGAGTCGATCAAGTTAATCAAGAAAGAGTTACCTTCGGTCTTTTGCTTGATTTCCTTAACATCGTCATCACCCATGGAGGCGAACAAAGAAATGGCAGTAGACTTGATGGTGATACCTCTTTCTTGTTCATCCTTTCTGGTATCGGTGAATCTGGCTTCACCGGCCTTGGCAGCGGAAATAATACCGGCTCTTTGAACCAAGGAATCGGTCAAGGTAGACTTACCGTGATCGACGTGAGCAATGACGGACATGTTACGGACATTGGTAACCTTGTCCATCAACTCACGGATTTGTTCAATAGTAAAAGCGACTGCAATGTTAGTACGAGCTCAAGTCATCATCACATTAATCTCATGAGATTCTCCTGTTTTCATCGTTCTACAAGTTGATTCATGCTTTGGCTTGTTTCCGACTTGTTTTAGAGGGTTCTGGCTTCACCTCTTCTGCTGAGAAAAATTTTCATCTCCCCGAGTGAGACGAACGGAGGACGATTCTCCACGGGAAATTCCCCGTTCAACATAGTGGCATGGTCATTTGTTGCAGTGGATGTATCTCATGGAATGGCGAATTGATTGTAGTGGTACATACCCATCTTGTATTAGTTATTGGCTTTGAACTATACCTAAAGAAAGAACTAGAAAAAAGAAGAAAAAGCGGGAACGAAAAAGGTTTTAAACAGAGGGTTGCACGAGGGGAGAGTAGTGAAAAAATTGCGATGGGCAGGCACTGCGGACTGAGATGTACGCGGTTACCCGGCCGGATTGGAGGGGGAGCGAGGGAACCAGCAAGACCCGTAAGGACCTTAGAAGAGCACTAGAACAAAATGGGGAGGCCACATCGCTCACAAACACCCCAGGGGTTCAGTGACAGAAATCTGGGCTTAAAAAGACCCAGTTTCGGCCACATTGGCTCCTTTCTCTCCATGTGATCACATGACCATAAGTGCACGTGACCAGATTGTCTGAAGGGGTGGGTAAGGGCGAAATCTATTGATGACCTCTGGCCCTCTGAAGTGGTTGGGAGCCGCCAATCACCAAGAGCCTTCTTTACTGTCCCAGACGCAGTGCGAGCTCCCACCGCCTCTGCCAATGGCAATGGGGCCTGGCAGCACCACGCTGGCCATCTCCCTACGCCGCCTCCCACGCTCTACGCATCAGTATGCAATTTACCCACAAGGACTAAGGCGAGCAGAGTTTCATCATTCGATACTTCCAGGGCAATTGGCATCAATTGGCATCCATTGGCACCCATTGGCACCCACTGATAACTACTACCATCCCTTGTACTGCATCCATTGCCGCTGTCAAGCCTCCACACCCCCCGGCCCCACTGGACCTTGGTGGATCGGCTCCTGGGTGTCCCTGTGATGACAAATGTCCACATATCTGCGACATCTGGTACATGGGGTCGCATTCTCGCCGTACAATAGGCGTTGGGCTTCCCACCGGCCCCATCATGCTACGTAGCAAATTACTGAGCATGAGAAATGAGATGAGGTGACGCCTGCCACAAAGTCACCCACGTTGGCAGAGATTGGACGCTCAGGCCCACTGATCATGGGGTCGGTGAAGCATATATGAGCATGGTTGAATCCGAAGAGAAATCACCCCTCCGGTTGCCCAGTTAGTGCTTGTCACAGTGTCATTTCTGACGTGGTAGAGAAGTTGCAGGGCGTGGGGAGAAGAGAAGCTTCCGAGGTGGTGATGTGGTGACTGAAGGAGTCTGGCGGGGGAAGCAGCGGTGAGCTTGTTGCGTAGGCTGTAGGGAAACTAAAACGTAATGACGGTAATGATAGTAGTGACGATGCATGCGTTATGGTGGATGGGGCCCTTTATTAGGCAGTTTGTATTGGCTTCTCATTAGGCGGCCTCGTTAGGTGGCCTTGACAGGGATTAGTCGCATTGACTTTAGTACGGGGGTTTTCCGATGTGATACCGAAAACCCCAGGAATGGCCGCCTGTTTCGAATCAATTACACGCAAGTGAATGATTTGGTCATTCTAGCTCTCTATGTCTTATTTTTTTCGGGCTTGTAGCACTAGATGTAGCAGGTCAGACGTTACTTTCCCATTTTTCACTTTTTTCACATCTTCACTCTTCACTTTTGCATAGCTACTTCATGAGCTTCCGATGCTTCTAATCTGTGGTCGTTCATTGTAGACAAATCTGCTACAATTCAGGCGTCATTTTTGGTCCGTTCTTCCGATTTTTCACGAGAGTTTCATTCAATCCATTCCTAGTGAACCATGTTACCAACACCTCAAGAATAGATACCATACTTTTTCCCGGCCAAACAGGAACTCTTCAATATGTATTATGGTAGATTCCTGGCTTCGTTCTCCGATTTAACATATTTTGCAATCCATGAGATGTACTTAGTCTAATAGCACATCCAAGGTATCAGTGCGCTCAGCACAACTCCTCGTAGTATAACCTATAATGCTCCTCTACTTTCTACTTCTTCACCTCTTAAATTTCACCACTAGCTTCCTAGTTAGCTCCTCCATCGTCGTTGCTGTATTTCGGAGTTGGATACGTAACTATTGCAACCAATCGACCACATAAAGCAATGAAAACCCAATTAAGCAGATTTACATAAAATCAAGCATGAAGTACTCATTCTCCCAATTCTAGCTCAGTTTACAATTATTATTATCGGTATATTGTCTTTTTATCGAATGAATGCTGGTGAATCCGGCTTATTAAAATTCATTGCAGATGATAATTACCACAGAAAATTCTTTCAATTTCAGCAAAATTGCACACAAATTCACCCACCAGCTATCGGCCTCAGCCAAAGAGGGAACCCTAACACTAATTCTCTGAACCCAGAGGAAAACCTACCTTGGTATCTATTAAGTAGTGCCCCTACCATTATCATATCTCATCAACTTTGGTCACATGATCAAATATCCCGAGTCAAACCAATATATATCCCACTCCGGACTAATCTCTTCAGCTCCATCATGCCCAATATTACTGTGTTGATCTCTGGGTCTGGAACCAATCTCCAGGCCCTTATTGATGCAGAAAAGAACGATAAATTGAATGGAACCATCACACAAGTCATTTCATCCAGTTCCACTGCCTTTGGTTTAACCAGAGCCTCCAACTCCAATATTCCCACCAAAGTGCACACATTGAAGCTGTACTACGCCGGAACCACCAAGGAGGAGAAGGAAAAGCGCCAGGAGCTCAGACAGCAGTTCAACCGTGACTTGGCCAATCTCATTATCTACGGAAACACCACCAAGGAGCCTCAACCAGACTACATCAAGCCAGACTTGATTGTATGTGCAGGATGGATGTTGATTCTTTCACCCACGGTGTTGAACCCATTGGCTGACGCCGGAATCACCATCATCAACTTGCATCCAGCATTGCCCGGCGCATTTGACGGTACCCATGCCATTGACAGGGCATGGAAAGCGGGCCAAGACGGTGAAATAACTAAGGGAGGTGTGATGATTCACAAGGTCATTGCAGAGGTGGACCGTGGAGAGCCAATATTAGTGAAGGAAATCGAATTGCTCAAGGAAGACTCCTTGGAGCAGTACGAAGATAAGGTCCACAAGGTGGAACATGTTGCGATTGTGGAAGGAACCAACATTGTGTTGAAGCAGCTTCAAGAGGAAGAAACAGAAAAGGATGGTAAAGATGGCAAAGAAGATAACAAGGCGGGAAAGGCAGAAAATGCCGAGACGGCAGGCAAAGTAACCGATGCGCTCGATAGTCTTAAACTCTCATAACTTCTATTAGAACGTATATACTTACAAGTTTTTAATAACTTGCTCGGTGAAGTGAGATGTAGAAGCAGTACCCTTCAAGTCACCGGTTCTGTTTTCAGGACCAGAGGCGATGGTCTTCAAGACGGCGTTTTCGATCTTGTCGGCGTCGGCGTTCAAGGACATGTGTCTCAACATCATACAAGAGGACAACAACAAAGCGGTTGGGTTAGCTAAACCCTTACCGGCGATGTCAGGAGCGGAACCGTGGACAGCCTCGAAGATGGAGACCTTGTTACCCATGTTACCGGAAGGAGTCAAACCCAAACCACCGATCAAACCGGAGGACAAGTCGGACATGATGTCACCGTACAAGTTAGGCATGACCATGACGACGTTCTTGTAGTCAGCAGGGTCGGCGGTCAACTTGAGGGAGGTGTTGTCCAACAACTCGAAGTCGAGGGAGACGTCAGGGTACTCCTTGGCGACCTCTCTGGCGGTGTTGACGAACAAACCATCGGACAACTTCATGATGGAAGCCTTGTGGACAACCAAGACGTGGGGCTTGTTGATGGACTTGGCGTATTCGAAGGCGTATCTGATGACCTTCTCGGAGGCGCTCTTGGTGATCAACTTGATGGATTGAACAACACCTGGAACGATGGTGTGCTCGATACCAGAGTACTCACCTTCGGTGTTTTCTCTGATCAACACGGTGTCGACGTTTTCGTATGGAGTGTCGTAACCCACGATGGACTTACATGGACGCACGTTGGCGAACAAGTTGAAGGTTCTTCTCAAAGTCAAGTTCATGGAGGTGTGACCCTTTCCAACTGGAGTGGCCAAAGGTCCCTTCAATGCAACCAAGTTCTTGTTGACAGAGTCCACAGCATCTTGAGGCAAGGTGGTCTTACCGTCGATCAACAAAGGAGTAACATCAACTGGCTCCCATTCGATTGGGACATCGGCGGCAGCGTAGATGTCCTTCACGGCCTGCGAGATCTCAACACCGATACCGTCACCTTCGATCAAAGTCACGGTGTATTTGCCATTGGCGTTTCTCTTACCGGTGAACTGACCAGCGATGTAAGATCTGGTGAATCTTGGAGCAATTGTAGATCTGGCGAATTGTCTAAGCATCTTGGAGGAAGAAGAGTAGGGAGGTAAAATTTTAATTTGGCTCGCGAAATTTAACACCCACACCCGAGGGGAGCCGGGTGAGGATGCAGGGCTAGCGAGCCGGGGAAGGTGCGGAAGGTCGGGGACCACGACTGCAGGATGGTGCCGGCAGCCGGGAGGCTACGGAGACCGGGCAGAACCGCCGGCGGTGAACTCCGGCTGGCCAATCAGAGGCCGGAGTCCGCGGAGTTGGCCATGGCCGAGCCCGAGATCGCGGTCACGTGGGGTCGCTGACCTCCGACCGGCCAATGACAATGCCCAAAATTCCGAGGTCACGAGATGCGGCATCACGTTTCTCGGACATACTGCTGTCACGGCGGAAATGGCTATCGGCAATAACTGGATCCTCTCTTCTGTCACGTGTGCTATGGCACGTGCCTCATTCACAATACTTCACTCCAACCACCAGAACCTTCAGCCAGACCCCCGATCCCACCATGATCGACAATTGGCGGCTTGTCTACTTTCTCTCCATAGGATTGCGGTTTGTGTTCGCCCTCTCCAACTCGTACATCCACCCTGATGAGCATTTCCAGTCGCTAGAAGTGCTCACCGATCGCATCTTCAACTTCACCACCTCGGTCCCATGGGAGTTTGGAGCGTATCCTGCCCGTTCTTTGGCCCCATTGTACATCATTTACGGTCCCGTCTTGTATTTCATCAAGCTCACTGGGCTCTCGTTCACTCCTATGCAGATATGGTATGTCCTCAGGCTTCAGAACGCCATCATTGGGTGGATAATCACCGATAAGGTCATTTATTCTATCTTGCCTACCAAGCCCGAAAGAATCAAGGGTGTGTTCTTCACCCTGACATCTTACATCACATTGGTGTACCAGGCCCATTTGTTTTCCAATAGCGTGGAAACTTGGGTCCTTCTCTTGTGCATAATGATCATAGATGACTTGCGATACATCTATGAGTCCACCGATGAAAAGGTCAAGCTGGTGAGCAAATCATCTTCGTTGTTCTATCTTGGTGTTTTGGTTGGATTTGGTATTTTCAACCGTGTCACTTTCCCAGCATTCCTTCTTATTCCAATGTGGTTTGTTGCTAAGTACCTTTGGCTACACAAATCAGGTGTCTTCTATATTGCTTCGGGCTTTTCCATAGTCACTATCGGTTGCATCTTGTTTGACTCGTGGGCTTTTGGCTACGATATCACCAATTATGAGTTTATTGTTACCCCATGGAATAATTTGGCCTACAATTCAAGTTACTCAAATTTGGAACAACACGGTATCCATCCCTTATACAACCACCTTCTCGTGAACTTGCCTCAAATCATTGGCCCTGGTCTTCTCTTTTTGTGTTGGAAACTCAGAAACAAGTACTGGAAAACGTTACCTTTCTTGTCCTTAGCAAGTGGCTTGTTGGTTCTTTCAGTGGTTCCGCATCAAGAATTGAGATTCTTGATTCCAATTCTTCCCTTGATGTGCTGTTGTTTCGACATGACCACCTTTTCAAAACCACTCGATCATTCTACTGAAAACACTGCTGAAAAATCTGAAGATACAAGTGATATTAAACTGTCCACTTCTGAAAATAAAGACTCTCAAGATTCTACACAAAACGATTCCATTCCAAAGCTTCTTGTGACCATTGTAATATACTTATGGTACATTTTCAATACTATAATGGCAATAATCATGGGAATCTACCACCAGGGTGGGGTAGTTCCAGTCCTTAACCAATTCCACGAACAATACGCAACCGGCCAAAATAATACCGTCCAGGTGTGGTGGAGAACTTATACACCTCCTACATGGATATTGGGAGATTCTCAAATGACTTTACAGATTGCTACTGGATTTTCCACGGAATTGGACAATACCAAGTCAAACCATATTTTTGATACCATGGGTTCACCAGTGGAAAAGGTGAAATTATTATTAAGTAACTTGGAGAAGTCAAACAAAAAAGTTTTCCTCATCTCTCCTGTGGCTTCTTTTAAAGCCAACTTTGATTCCAAATCTTTCAATCAAACTTTTGTGTATGATGCTCACTTAGATATGGACCATTTGGACTTCTCTGATTGGGAAAGCTTGAAGCCAGGGCTTGGAGTGTATGAACTCTTGTAATTACAAATACCAAATGCATTAACGTGGATTGACTACTTATAGAAATCAAATTTATCATGTTCAGTTCCTGTTTTAACTTGGGAGGTGTAGGCTTCTTCCAAGTCACTTTGCAAGATCATGTATCTGTTCTTTCTGACGGCTCTTAAACCAGCTTCTTGCATGATTGCAGCTATCACTGCACCAGATAATGGATCGTTTCTCATAATCAAGGAGTCCAAGTCAGCTTCTGGGGCCAACGCCATCTTCGATGCTATGGTCGAGAAAATCAATCTTCTTTCTCTTCTGTCTTTCAAATTGGGGAACTCGATCTTTCTGTCCAATCTTCCTGGTCTCAATAAGGCTGGATCCAAGGTGTCGGCTCTGTTGGTGGCCATGATGACCTTGACGGTTGAGGTTTGGTCAAAACCGTCCATTTGATTCAATAATTCTAACAAAATTCTCTGGACTTCTCTATCAGCACCGGTTTGGGCGTCGAATCTCTTGGTAGCAATGGCATCAATCTCATCTATAAAAATAATGGCAGGAGAGTTTTCTCTTGCCAATCTGAAAACATCACGGACCATTCTTGGACCTTCACCCAAGTACTTTTGCACGAATTCGGAACCATTGATCTTTATGAAAGAAGCAGTTGAAGAGTTGGCCACTGCCTTGACCAACATGGTCTTACCAGTACCAGGAGGGCCGTATAACAAGACACCTCTTGGAGGATCGATACCGATCTGTGAGTACAAATCACCTTGCGTCAAAGGCAATTCAACCGCTTCTCTGATCTCTTGTTTTTGCATGTCCAAACCACCCACATCGGCGTAAGTGACATCTGGCTTCTCATTATCTCCCACAATTGATATAGAAGAGTCAGCTTCTGGAGGCAAAATGTCCACCAATGCATTAGAATGACGGTGTAAGGCCACTGAGGATGATGGCTTCAAAAGTTCTCTGTCAAGTGTGCTTAGGATTCTCACCACGTAGTTCGATCCTGTGGTAGATGATACAATACCAGTATTCTCATCAATTGGCTCCAAAAATTGGCCAATAACCAAAGGAACTGATTGGATACGCTTCACTTCTTCCTGGGCACGTACTAATTCTCTCTTTAAATGGCGGTGTTCGTCTTTGATATATTCTTCTTGTAATTGTAAAAGCTCGAGCTCTTTCTCCAATTTCTTCAATTTTAAGTAGACATCGTTGTCGTCCCGCTTGAATACAGAGGCAGGAGTATCAAACACGACTGGCTCTTCCATGATGGCTTTTGTATGGGTTCTTAGAAGGATGGTTTGACAACACTTCTTGCTTAGTAGTGGCCTTGAGTGGCGACTTTTGTCTTGAGGCGCGCACGTCCTTATCGTGATTACGTAAGTTGGTGTGAGTTTACCTATGGGCTACATCTTGGTGAGGATTAAGAGACAGAGGATGTTGTATTATGGCTGCTAGTGTCATTTTGATCTTATACCGATGTATGCAACTGAAATACTTATCTTTGAGATCCTCCAGTCACAGCAATTTGAGGTAATATATCTTTTCACGTGACGCATAAGGACCGGACCACCGACTGTAGGAGATGTTGGGATATATTTCGCCCGGATGCCTTGGTGGTTCGGTAATTTCACTTGTTTTTCTCCTTGGATTTCTAGTTGCCACTGTTGTATACTTGCCGGGCAAGTTTTGGTATTTTTTTGCTCGAAGAATGACTTGAACATTAACTCAATCAAGCTACTATTATGTATTAGTAGATTGACCTTTCTTGGCTTGTTACTTGATGTTTCCTTCTATCTTGATTTATTTTGTAGTCTATATTTATTCTGGTGTCATGTAATCATTTCTATTGTACGTCTAGGAGAAGTAAGCTGTCAAAGCTGTAGCTAATCCAGCAGTGAGGATTCCGATGGTTCCAGTGAAGATCACTAGCTCCTTTTTATCCACAACTATACTGGACAGATCTGGAGATATGAAATTTTGATAATTGGTGGTAACCCCATTTTTGATTCCATTCCACGAGTGTTCGAACTTCTTGAAAGAAATGGGGACTGCTGAAATCGGTTTTAAGGTCTTCTCACCGGAAGGGTCCTCCAACTTTTGTAGCACTTCCTGTCCTACTATCTTGTTCTCACTTACCTCAACCAAAACCTGTTTGACCTTGTCCTCAAAGGATCCGACGAGTCTCTTACGTTTCCAGGGCTCGACAAAAAACGTAGCGGTGATGAACAAAAGAACGTTAATTCCCATCAAAACCCATGTACCCCATGTAGATGCTTTTCTGATTTTGTCGGACCAGATTTGTTCTTCGTGGTACCGGGTAAGAATCAGCTGGGTAAGCTTGAGTTGCACTGCGTCCACCTTCAGCTCTGCTTCGTTCAAATCGGCCTCTGTAGCGGTTTCGTGTTGTTCGTTTGCATGGTCGTTCCGGTATAGCGTGGTGAAGCGTTCGAGATCGGTGGCACTCCAGTTATGCTTCCGAGTCAAAAGTTCGTTGATTTCTCGTTGCAGGGTGGATCTTTTCTGAATCGCTTCGGTGTACTTTGATTTGGCTTGCCTTACATGTTCCTTGGCCTCTTTTAATTCTTTTTCCAACGCTTCCACGGTGATTTTGAGCTTCTCGATTCCTGAATATCCTGTAATATCATTCAAGGCCGTGATGGCAGTGAGAATTGTGTCTTGGATAGACTGGAGATACCGCTCGAGGTTCTTGGCCAATTGGCTTCGCTCCTTCTCCTTGTTAGACGGCAAGTCGTCAATTGACTCTTTCAACTGTGCTTCCATCTCAGCGGAGATGGTAGGCGCGGGCTTGTTGACTTGGATTGAGGCTATACCTTTGGAAAGCTCCAAGATGGGATCAAGTTTGGGCTCCTTTGATCCTGTTTCCTGTTTCCTGGCTTCCTCCAGCTTGTGTAGTGCCTCTTTAACCTGTGTTTGCTCCTCTCGCTGACGTTTGGCCTCGGAGCCGAAGTTGGTGGTCTCAATAATCTTCTGGAGTTCGGCATCATCATATGATGTTAAGGGTGCCTTGGACAGGTTCAGGTACCTCAGGACGAACATAGGCCTGAGCCCCAAGTTCCTCGAGACACCCCTCATTGGCAGAAGAATCCATTTGTAGCCGGACATGATGGAGGAATCCTCTAATGCTAAGGAATGGTGGATTTAGTGAGACTGGGATAAACTAGCGAGAGAAAGTTGGGGTGCGCGAGATTTAGTGGGAACTTTTGCGACTAGCGAGAGGAAGTCAGAGGGTTCAGGAAACCAACAATAATGTCCAGTTCATTACCGGAAGGGAGTGGATAAGGACCAAAGGAGCTGACCACATGGCCGATCCAATCTTATATGATTCGAAAAGGTGCATTAGGGTTAATTTGACGGTGAACTGGCAGATAGTTTCGTTTCTGATTAACCTATGGGAGGTGTTTTTTCACAGTATCTACCGAGAAAAGTCTACCAACTATGGGACCAAAGCACGCCCCACAACCCAAACATCGAAAACAGCTAAAACATTTCAGCAGGTGTAATGTCTTTTTGGGTCGGTTATCAATGCTGAATTGGGGGCTTTACAAATAATTCCGAAATTTTCCCACTAACATTCCCTTAGCTCGCTACTTTTCCGAATCGGCACTAGGTTCAATTCATCCAAACCTCCGATAAATGCAACAATTGATATGAATCGTCTAAAAACCATCTTGTGGTTTCTGCAAGGTTTATGGAGTGATTAACAGCACTATTCAGCCCTGAAATGTTGGCGATCAGAAGCTTGCATGTTCTTGGTTAACTCCTTCCCTAATGGCTCTACATCTTTCAACTTCTCTTTACTATTCCATTACTTCATTCAATATAATACATCAGAAGTTGGATCTAACCAACCTTTTAACCAAGTCCCAGTCGTCGGCCTCAACATAATCTAACACAACGATTCCCGCACCACGACTGAAATGCTCCTGGATGTTACCCTTGGCCATGGCCTTGGCCACCTCCTGGGGCCAGCATGATTTATCGAAGAAATTAGAACCGGAGCAGAAGTTCACGAAAAGCTTGTTGTCGTTGTTGCTGGTGTAATCCTTCGACTTCTTGACCAAGTTCTTGACGTATCCAATCTTCTTTTGCACGTCGTCTGCTGCCTTGATTTCACAGTAGTCTTGGACAACGAAATTTCCTCTGTCGTCCTCTTCACAGTTGTATTTCCAAGAAGAGGCTTCGAAACCGAATTCTCTCTTTCTGTCCTCGTTCCTGACACCAAAACGTCTGAAGAGAACGGCCTTACCACGTACATCACCCACACGTGGAATATCAGTACCCAAGTACCACTTGTCCTTGTTAGGGTTGATGTACTTGTCCCAGATCAAGTTTCCGAACTCATCCTGATCGTTGTTCCAGTCATCTGAACCTTCTTGCTTCAATGACACGATCACGGTCTCGGACTTGTGCTTTTCCAAGTATTCGTACACTTCTTCCAAAACACTGGTCAATTTGAGAGGAAATGGAATTCTAACAGGGAATTTACCGTGGATCACTTGCAAATCCTTAGCTTCGTCTCCCTCCTTGAGAAAAAGCTTACCAGCACGAATATCCAAGAAACGGACACCATGCTCCAATTGGTCAGTCACGTATGCTCCTTGACATTGGACAGAGGGAAGTGCAGTGTGACAAGCAGCAGAATTGTGGGTTCCTGGGATGGAGAGCTTGGAAATTCTGGTGTTGCTGTCGATATCTTTCAACCAAGAGTGGTATTCAACCATGATGTCAAATGGGTTTATTAGGATTGTTTACTGGTGGTGAAATCCAGGGAAGATCGTTTCTTAAGTAACTTCTGGTAGTGGCTGTGCGATTATTTCCACTTCCATGACGTATACGCGCATTGCTGGAAGACAAAGAGGTGGGTGGTGCCCACGAGAAGCAACGATGTGCCAGGACGCATACCAAAAGAACGAGCCACAGAAGGGGCTAATTCGCTCTGGAATTGGCTATTTCCTGGCGAGTGCTTCGATTTGTTGTGCAGGTGCGTGCTAGTATTCAATTGAAACCTATTGACTTCAATTGGCTTCTATTGGACCCTCTTCATCAAATGTGAGCTACCTCGATGGCTGGTATTTCCCCACAAACTGTGCGTGAAATTTCACCTGAAATATCGCCTAACCCACGAAGATCTCCCTGAGGGCCATCGAAGGTTGCGGAACGCAAAAATAGAAACTTTTCTTGTTATGGGGCACACTTGCCACTTGCACACTTCCACGCTTCCTTTTCTGATGTGAGGTGCCACTTTTCAAGGGCTGTTTGTCCACCACGGGGCTGCCCTATCATGAAGCCTCGCTTGTTATTCTAGAAGGTGGATTGCGGGCCGGGGCTTCGTTGCACCATGATCATCTGGAACTTAGATCCTTCACCACAATAACATGTAAGGAGGAACAGGGGCAGGATGTTTTCAAGAATCGTAACCTCTATACCAACAACTGGTGGAAATTGGGAATCTTGATTGGGTAGAGTGGATTTCTGGATTTGCTGTAAAGGCCCGTAGCTGGCCTGGGCTGTCAGCAACTGAAAACAGACTAAATCATTCAAAGAGTTGAAATCTGGAGGAAAGAGACCATAGCGGGGCCTAGCTGCTATTTATACTGCAAACTTTCAGGCAACCTCGTGTAAAGTGTCCGGGTGAAGGCGTCAATTTGTGTGAAAAGTGTCTGCATACTACTACTGCAGAAGTATCAATGCAGTAAAAGTAAGATGGTTACCTCAGCCTACAAGCGTTCAAATAGTTCTATCTCTAGTAGATGCCACCAGAAAACATCCCTGGACTAATCTATCTAAGTGTAAGTCCAGTGAAGGTAGTGTAGCCATTTTCCTCCACTGTTGTGCCGAAATACAAAAACCCTAACCCCAAGTGTTTGGTATGTAGCTGAACCACCAAACAAAAATCTTCATGCACAAGAATATTGATGAGAAAATAAGTGCCCCCTGATGCACAAGCAGTCAATTTAGAAATCAGCGGTTTACATCAGTTTACTTTTCTGGCGAAAGACTTTGGTGTTAATTTGTGAAAATGGCTGCAAATTTGACCATCTAACCAAAAAGTGACAGAAGTCAGTTCTTGCATAAGTTACGTGTCCATCTCCAAGCTTTTAGGTGTCCATCTTCAAGCTTCTAGATGCTTTGTGATGCTTGTGCATGAGATCTTGAGCAGTGTCTGCATGCAAACAGAAGCTACAGTATATAAATAGTAGACAATCACGGTAATCTTGTCTTCTAAGAGATCCTTTGTTTCATTCTATACACTTTCTTCCACATCGTTTCTTCCAAAATGCTGGACCCAGACCTGCTGGTTACTGGTGTGACCACGAGTTTCTGGTACAAAGAACCAAAATGCCACTACGTATACCCCACAAATAGCTGCGAACACGTAGAATAAAGCACCTCCCATGAAGTTCTGAGCAACAGGCACCAGAATGGCTATGGCGAAGTTTGTTGCCCAATTAGCAGATGTTCCAATTGACTGTGCAGTGGATACGACCTCAGGGCTGACCAACTCCGAGATCATGAGGTACGGAATCGGTCCTATACCAAGAGAGTAACTGATCACAAACCCAAAGCAAGAGACGATGATTAAGTAAGGCTTTCCCGTGATGAGGGCATATGCTATGCTGATCGAGCACAACCCAGATGCAAATGCAGAGGTCAATAGTAACGGACGTCTCCCGAATCTGTCCACAAACTGACACACTACTAAGGCACTCACTATATTGACCAACAGAATCAGACACGAGAGGAGAAGCGTATTTGTGGAAAATAGGGTGCTGAGGATCCTGACCCCATAGAAGACAATCGCGTTCATTCCCACCAACTGTTGAGATGACATGAGAATGAACACCGACAATGCTTCGATTTTATAGCGGCCGAACATGAATTCCGAAGTCGATACGGTTGACTCCTGAAACGATCCACGGCGTGACTTTTTCGGAGTCAATTGTAGAGGCCCCGAAAGTACGTCTTCGGACTTGGGAAGCAACTTTTGAAGCTCCCCTGAATTTTGGCGACTCTCCAACCCCCTCCAATGATTGATTTCGTGGCGAACAGTATCTTTATCTGTGCGCAAGTCATCTAGAATTCTAGTGGCATGGTCGATATTACCAACATTCATGATAATCCATTTTGGAGACTCGGTCACCGAAAGAAACATCACAAACTGAATCGCACCAAGTGCCAGAGCTATCCAGAACACTGTCCTCCATTTATCGTCTTTCCACACTAAGGAGACTGCTTGGCCACAAAAAATTCCAGAAGCGATAGCAACTTGGAGTAGGGAGCCCAAAAGTCCACGGTGGTTGATTGGCGTAAGCTCATTCACCATTATGGGTGCCATGATAAGGGAGGCTCCAGCAGCTGCTCCAGTTACTAGACGTCCAATGCTGAGCACAACACTCAGCCATGCAAATACCATTATGAGTGATCCTATGCAATATGCTAAAGCACTTGCCAGGCATATTCTTTTTCTACCATAATGCTTGGACAAGTTTGTGAAACCCAACACCAATGACATAAGAAATCCACCCACTGTATACATGGCCGTAATAAAAGCGATCAGGTCTGAGGACATTTTGATGCAGTTTTTCGATGGTTTGTCATCTCGACAGGGAATATGATCTGATGGGCCATTGAGTTCTGATAGATGATACCCAAACTGAAATGTGCTGAAACATACTGTGAGACATGCCCATGCTAGCGTGGGAGTTATAGAGTGTGGTCGCTCGAGGTATGAAGACATAGATCAACTCAAATCAATATGGTTACTGAACTAAAAGCCAGGCTGAAATATGAACCTTCTCAATATAAACCTTTGGATTTGAGCTTTGAATCTGACTTGGAGGAAAGAATGTAAGGTCAATGATGGAAGAAACCTCTGCTCCTGCGTTTTTGCTTTGGCTCGATCTGATCAAAGTCGAATTTGTTTATCTTGCAAAGATGATGCTCAAAGCTGGTCTTTGCTGGTGATTGTTTGGTGCACTGGTGTACTTTCTGAGCCTTGAGAACGTGAGCACGACTGTTTGAAACAACCAACTGAGATCCTCTAAACAAGAAGGTTAAGTAACGCAGCTTAAAAGTCACTTCGAATGAGACACCTAGAGTGGCCAAGATTTTTGTTCAGAATTCCCATCAATATCATTGTAACTATTTCATACATTTCTCACTGATAAGAGATAAGGTCGAGCGCGCAACTGCGGAATTTCCAAATCGGGCATGGAATCAGCTTGCCATGCATGGAATCATAAGTCATGTGCCCAGTCATGAAGGTTTTCAAGCAAGCAGAATTCTAAACAAACTTGAAATCGTCACCATCAACCAAAACTCGCCGGTTAATACACTCATCGATAAAGTTTTCCGTGACCACACTTGGAATGGCTTTGGTGGAACCTTCGGAGAATTCCAACCTTTCAGCTATGTCCTTGCTAATGTTGTCGACTTCAGTCAAGATCGCTTCATTTCGTCCTTGCACAACTATAAACGAACACCGTTTGTGATCGTTTGAAACTAATCCTCCATGCAGCTTAATTTTATCTTCAAGGAATCTAGAGCTGAAACCCCTGGTGGATACTATGTAGAATGAAACGTCATGAAATAGATATCTCAAAGGGATTTCCAAGTCATTTTTAATTAGTTCATTTACCAACAGTGTTCTCAGTTGCTGTAACTGCTTTGCACCCTTTGCAGAGAAACCTCGAAGTCCTTCGAAATCGACATGTATGATGAAACTGTCACCAAATCGATCAACTCGTGAGCTAAAGTCAGTCAGACTTCTTGTAATGAGCTTTGGTTCAAGTGGAACCAACGCACTCCTCTCTATACTTTCCGCCAACCACCTGGGATTTACAATATCAAAGCCCTTGTTAAAGTAAATTTCACTACTAGGTGTCAGTTTCTCGGAAATGATTATTGTTTGACGTTCGGAGTTCAAGCCTAGTGATTGAATAATGATACCACCATGCTCCTTTATCAAAACAGAAAGGTCACCTTTAGAAGTGCGATGACCATCTCTACCTGTCATGTCACTCAACACTATGAAATCAAATGGTGAAAATAATTTACTCTTAACTTCAACATTCTTGGGTCTCTTGAATTGATCGAAAGAATCGATTTTCAAGCGACGCTTTCGATTGGCCTCTTGATCCTTATTGATTTCCGTATTGTACTTTTCCTTGATCAATTGATATTCTTCTATTGTAATAGAGTCCTCATAAGTCTTGTCTTCTCTGATGCTTCTGCAATACAAATTATGAAGTGTGGTTCCCACTGAATAAGTTGTTTCTGGTGTGGAATCAATGGATCTGGCTTTTATCTCTAACACAACTGAATCTTTAGGGTTTATCCACATTACTGGCTTCTTAGTACCAAATTGAATCAAATTGGAAGATGGTGGTCGTTGTTTATAATTTACCCACTTATTGTTAGTGAGCCGTTCAATTTTATCAAACTCCTCCACGGTAAATCCATTTGCTACCGTACAGAAGCTATGGTACACATTATCCACTTCTCCTTTGAGAGCACACATGTAGGAATTCTTTATTCCTGGAATTTTCCCGATCACCACTAGATCTAAGTTTTCTCCAAACTTTTCCAAGTACTCGGGCTTGACTTTTACCCATTGCGAATTTCTATGATTCAACCTATACTTCAGTTGAACATGCTTGACTAATATACCCTCGCTTCTTACGCTGACCACCTCCTTCATTGCTGTTTTCAAATCATCGACAGTGGAAACCAATTTTGTGGGTAGCAATTCTAATCTATTTGGAATTGGTTTCACCAACTTTTGCAAGAGATCTTTTCTGAAGAATAATGGATGATTTGTTAAATTAACACCATTGATGTGAAGAATATCAAAAACCAAGAAGAATGGATATGACGATTGCTGCTCATATTGGTCGATGGTTGTATATTGCCGTACAGATTCCTGTACTGCTGATGATTTCAAGGTTCCAAAAGGAAGAATAACTTTTCTCTCAAAGTCCCAGGCCACCATCTCCCCATCAAGAATTATGCTGTCCACTTTCTCGGGAAATGCATCAGCTAAATATTTTGTCAATGAACCAAACTCATAATTTTCCCCATAAAGGAAGGAATAATCCTTTAATCTTCGGGAATAAAATTTGAAATGTTTTCCCTTTTTGTGCAAAACCATTCTATCACCATCCATCTTTTCTTCGATGAAAAACTTGCCTTTCAACTCTGATTTATCGTACATAGTTTGGAGTTTCGAGTCCATAGGGATCATGGTTGACATGTCCTGAATCAACTTGTCGTAATTTTTCGATAACTTCATTGACAATTGGGGACGAAAAGGTAAAGTAGGAAACACAGTCAATTTTTCAGGAGGAAGTCTGTCCTCAGGATCTAGTAAATAATTGAAAGTCTTTTGAAGATTATTGCAAATATTGAATAATGAAGGTGCATCTGGATGCCATACATATTGAAAGAATGTTTCGAATCGAACCAAGATTGATTTCTTCAATAGAATATGGAGCAACCACCTGACCTCCGGGATGGTCAATGAGTCTATAAGAGGCTTCAAGATAGCGATCTGATCTGCTGACTTCTTGGCATCAGCCAAATTGTCCAATATATTGTTCATTTGTTCTACGGTGTACTCCTTCGTTCCTTCCGTGATCGTCACCGGACGACGATTGGCAATGATACGGGATGCCCGCAACGGTAGGTCTCTCAAGTTATTGGTATCGGCGATGAAACGCTTGGCTTTATGGAAACTTTGTTTCCAGTAGTAAAGAACCTGGTAATCCTCGGAGTTCTTGGGGATCTGGTACAACTTTACAATGAGTCTGGCCAAGGTGACATCTTTGATGAAATAGAGTCTTCCACTCTTATCGGGGTATATCAAACGAGCTGAAGGGTAGATGTTATTGCCTATATGTGTTCGGAATGCCGAAATGAACGATCTAATAATGTGTTCTTTCTTCTGAGAGACCGTCCGAAAATGGCCAAGCGAATCCTTGTTGACTGCATCTAACTTGACAAAAAGCTCATCCACGATGAATCGGAACAGCGGCTCCTGAAGGTTCTCCGGTTGAGGCACATTTTCTAGGAAGGACATGGGTCGGTAAGTTTCCCAATACTTCGCTACCCCATATCATGTGGAAGTACGCACGTGACAAGATGTGTTGATAGGTCCCAACAGGCACTAATCAACACAATGCAAGGAAAGGAGGATGTTGCACCCGAGTGAACTGACAATTCAGGTGACCTATTTCTGCTGACAATTCTGTGAAAACTCAATTCTCGCTCTCAGTAGCTGGTGCTAGCTGACAACCAACGACATCGCGAGAGAACATGCCTTGTAGAGCCAGTGGAAGTGGTTCAAACCCTTGGCTGGTTCCAAACCTTGCAGAAACGGACCAAACAAACGGTGGAATGGTTGACACTTCTGTCTGCTTAGCAAGTGTGCCTTACATTGCTATTTAGCAAAGTGGACCTTGAGTGACGGCCAATTATAATTCCCGGAGCCAAGGCTAGTAACATCCCAAAAGTTGAGCACACATGTGGTCTCCAGGCATAGTTGCTACCAACGAAGGTACTTGAGTCACCTCACATGTTCAGCTTGCAAAGTTGGTGGAGTGAAAAGTTGAGGAATCTCCCAACACCCCCAAAGTTGGGCGAGGAATCTGGCTCAAACGCTATCGATGGGAGCAGCATAAGCACATGGGGATCAGAGGTTACTGGGGACTTGCATCCTACTCCATGCAACTACGGGTCTAGAAAGACGTAAAGATACGAGACATGTACTATGACATAATCGATTTCTATTATAAGACCTACATGTATCTATCTGCAAGATCTTCCCAATGCGGAACCGCTAAGAATAGCATGAAGAAAAAGATGTGGTAAGCAAGGAACACACCTCAATCGTTTATCGGTTATCTCCATCGTTTTTCGGCGATTGACTGCCCGTATGATACCTTCGACGCTATTCGGGGTTTAAGCGTTGATAGCAAGTGGCTGCAAATTGGGGGTGACCTTCCACCAGCTTAGGGCTACGAAACTGCCATTTCTCGATCCAAGGCCTTTGACAGCTTTCAATCTATTAAAGCCCGAGCTAAATATAGCAGAAGTGGAAATTAACATTGGAAGATCGCCCAAAAATATCGTTCGTGGTTCGGCAGATCTGCCCACTCGGCGGATATGCGACGCATGGTCTCGCACCAAGACACTGGCAATACGACCGATGGAGTCCATGTCACGGAGGCTGGGGAGTATTTTCTGCTGTTCGATAGCTGGCCACCGGAGGAGAGTATTGGGGACATCCAGAAATGTCTTGGGGGGTCATTGGTGCGGCAAATGGGACGTAATGGATCTCCCCCCAGTGCCCAAAAAGTGTATATTGCGCACGGAATAGTCGCAGTAGCTTCCGGAGCCGGATTTTCTTTTCTAGGCCACCAGTAGGTGGCGTAAAATCGAATCACCCAAAACCGTTGGGGAAAGCTTGGATACCAAGGGATCCCAAGTGGCTGGAGGAGAAATTGCTTGGGGTCTTGGAATGTCATCCCCTGACTCCGGGTTTCTTGTCAAGGCCAATGGCCTGATGGAAACCCTTCTGCTGATGCCGTGCAGGGCCACCCATCATTCGCCGAAATGGCACCCCAGTGTCATCTGTTGATGATAGCGGAGACGCATTGCCTATTTGGGCGAGATTTTTCACTTCCCCAGACCACACACCACTTGCCTGGAGTGCTCCAGCGTATCGCCACCCACAGCCTTCGAACGGACATCTTCTGAGGGCACAATTGTCCTCCTCCAGGCGCCACAGGTTGGCGCCTCTTTGGGCAGGTCTCTGGGGGCCCCAGAATCCAAAAACTACTCGCTACACCCCGCGATCCTCTGTTGTTCCATCTTACGCCAAGCTGCAGCAACCAAACCTCGCGTACTTGTGGGCTGAGTAATCCAGATCGTTGGGCCTTACGGCCACAGCCCGACTGGCGCCCCTGGAGGCTGGTGCCTCTGTTGGTAGCGCCATACAGACCCAGACCACAGTAGCGGCCATGGAGGCTGTCCACCCCGACCTCTGGCTGGTGCCCGTTCCACGTGCAACGCACGTGGAGTGGCTGCCATCACCGTAAGGCTGAACTGACCATCACCCATAACCCGTCCCTTGCACCTGGATCATCTCAACGGTGATCCCGGTGCTATAATTATCGCGGTGACAGTGCGATTCCGCCATCTGGCGAGGATCCTCGTAGCAACGCCAGTAGGGCCCAACAGGCCCACCGTCACTCCACCGACCCCTCCTCCACTCCACTCTTGCCATCCCCGTGTCGGACTCTCTCCCACCCATGCATTCCCTAAACGGATGCTGGGTGCCCTCTGTTGCCACTTGTCCCGTCTTTTCTCGTCCTTGCTTGTCCTTGCTTGTCCTTGCTGGTGGTTCTGGTGGGGCTTTCGCCCTGTGGGCCCTTGGCTCTGCTCTTGTGGGCACTTCCCCGTAGCAAGTAGGTTATGCGCCACTGCAAGCGAAAATCATTCACCCCAAACGGTACAATCCGTGCCAATTTAAGTCGCTTCACCGCTTCCCTTTCCGTCGGACGTCGTCTACGGCACCACACCTCGTTTCCTCCTGCTTCCTGCTGCTCTCCCTACAACGCACCGCCACTGCCGCAACCTGCCGTGGTCTCCGGCCCTTCGCACTCCCCCATGCCAACCCGAGCATCCCGCAGTCCTCCGCCCCTCCGTCCGGTCAAGAGCATCTCCCAGCAATGTCGGGAGGTACAGCCCCATGGCATGGCTCTTGGCTGGCAACCACGCCTGGACCGCGGTGCTCCCCTCGCCTGCTCCCTCCCCTGGCCCGTGGCCACAGCCGGCCCTCCCAAGGCAAACCTCAGTTGCTTGTCCCACGCCGATAATCTTGTCTATGACGCAATCGCCGACGGGCCCGTGCGCACTTCGATGCCCGATAAGCCTCACCCATCACCCTGAAAACTGACGAATCCAGTACCATGTCACGGGGCCAAGCCCCAGGCCCCATCGCAGAGTATAAAAGGACCGAAGGCCCCACGCCATCCACGCCATCCACCCCAGCTTCCAACTTTGCCCCAGACTGCACTCTGTTGCCCTTCCCTTGCAGCCTTGACCGCCTTGACCAACCCCAAGGCCTTCCCCAGCTCAGTCCCCGTGTCCACCACCTAGTGCCCCCGGCCGCTGTCAGTTGTCCGAGCTCGCACCCATCTCTCGCACCAGCGTTTGCCTCCTCACCCCGGCCAAGCCTGTCTTTCATCGACTCCATCGACTCCATCGACTCCATTAGCCCATTGGCTGCAGTGACCCCGGCGCATTTCGACCACACCTCGCCCCAGCTCACCTATCCTTCGCTGCACTTCTCACAATGCCGTTCTCGCTCTCTCCTAGAAAGTTCATAAGACGAGACAAGGCCCCCAAGGCGCTCCCGGAAACTCCGTCGTCGCCGTTGGCCAACCCCCGTGCCAAAGACCTCACCAACCTCACCCCCAACACCCCGTCGCCCGTACAGACCCCCGTGCAACCTTCACCTCCCCTGCTCCCTCACATCAAGACCGATCTCGCCGGCTCTTCCGATTCGTTCTCCATCTACGGCACCTCGCCCTCGTCGCCCCGCCGCTCTCCCTCCAAGTCGCCCTTGCCTCGTGCCAGCTCCGACCGCTCTTCCAACAGCCGCCGTCTCTCCGATAAGCTCAAGTCCACCCCGGCCTCGTTGGTCCGCCACTCCAGAGTCTACTCATTCTCCGAGGCTCCCAGCCCCAACACCTCAGACCCCTCTATAAACTCCATCCCCAATGGCCGCAACTCTCTCCTCCTCCAAAATAAGGCCCTCACCGAAAACCTCCCGGCCCCCCTTGTTCCTATAGTCAACCTCATCAATGCCCAGAAACTCCGTACCTACGCCATGGGCACCATCCAGGTCCCGGGCGTGCTTGCGTCGGGCGAGAAGGTGTGGCTCGAGGTGGAGGCCAAATTGTCCGGAAACGAGCTCTCACTTTGGCGTCCTTCTGAAGACGAGTTGGATGCCGGCAACAACGAGTTCACCCCTAAGTACATAAATGTGATCGATGCCAAGGTCGAGGTGGTGCCGGGCGCCCCAGAAGTTCGTATCATTCAAGACTACGATAACACCTTCGTGTTGAGATTCCACAACCCCACCGAACACAAACTGTGGTTGGCAGCCATCTACTTATCCAAGTACGAACACACCTCGTTGAACGAAGCTTTCACCGCCGTGATTATGTCCCTCAAGGCCTCCAAGCTCCTGGACATCCACGTTCTCCTCTCAACCAAGAAGCACTTTGCCCGTCTGGAATGGTGTGACTTGCGTTTACCTCAAATCTCCAATAAGTGGTTGAGAGTCTACGTGGTGATCACTCCGGGTGAATCCAAGCATGTCGGTCGCATCGAAATGTTCCTGTCAGAGAAGACAACCAAGAAGAACTTGGTGGTGTACATTTCCAACGTGGCCAACATTTTCAACGTTTACCCTGAACATTCCAACATGATCGACTTTAATGCCATCATGAAGTTGAATGGTGATATCTACATCAACAAGAACTACGAAAACTTCTTTGTTCTCGGCGATACAAAGGTTGGAAAATCTCCAAGTAGAAGCAACTCGCATTCCTCCTTGTCATCGTTGTTGCCCAGCTCCCCAACTCATAATAGAAACAGCTCTGTGACATCTTCATCTTCCTTGTTCAATTTGTTGGAACCAGAAAACTCACGCAGAACTTTTAGTGGAACCTTGAGTCCTGGGCGTCATAGAAGTGCTTCGCTGGGTTCTGCCACAGGAACCACTACCCATGTTGATTCATCTGAGCCAAAGAGAACCACATCTTTCCTCAAGAAGAACATGAACGGGTTCATCGCCACTAACAACTTGTACTTGATGCCAGTCAGTCACCCAGGAGTCCCAGCAATTGAGATCATGATAAGAAATTATATTCATATCATTGATGCATTCAAGTTGTACGGAAGACCCGAACAATTCAAGAGTGATAAGAGAGATCCACAATCCTTGTTGTTCGGACTACCATCCTTGCCACACTACCAGTACTTGTCCATTCATGAGGCAATCAGATTGGTTGAAAAGAATTTCAATCAAAGTGTGAGCGAGGAGTGGAGCTCTTTACAGTGGTCCCAAGCTTTCAGAGGCGTTTTGGCCCAGAAATATGCTACTGGAAAATACAACGGAAATGGAGATATCACCAAGTTGTACGGAAACCTCGATCTCGATTTCGAGGAGATCTCAAGTCCAAGAATCAACCTTCCAAGTGCCACGTTCTCGCCACCTCTTGGCCCCGAAGACAATATCAGTGACATCGTCAGTCCTGTGGGAAGCTTGAGCAACACCTATGGCCGGGCCGAGCCCAACGGCTACGCCAACAACGGATACTTGGGAGAGCCAGTGGAATTCTCCAGGCCAGCTGAAGAAATGTACAATTATATTCCCAACGGGGGCCGCGAGCAGTTGGCCCCCATCAAGGACATGCCCACCCCCATGGATGAATCACATCCTTATGCCAACCTAGTTAGCGTGGAACACTCCGCTAAGTAGGCAAAAATGCAGGGCTGTTCCAGCCATATGCAATATCTTTAGACTTTTAGAAATGAATATCCATCGTTATCGCCAGTTCCGTAGAGATGATAATTATATTTAGAAACACCCTCGAGGTTGAGCGTTTCCGGCGATTAACACACGCTACAGAGTAGCCTGGGCACATTTTGATGCGTTGCTTTCAAATTGGATGGTGTTGCTTAGCGAGCAATTAACTCCTATCCCACCACATACCACACCATACCGATTCGAGTGGCTGTTTTCGGATAACACTCACTCTAGACAATCTCTACCCCTTCTAGGATAGTACCCCTTCTAGGATGGTAGTGCTACATGTTGAGAATACCTGTTTCTGCGGGTGCTTAGTTACCCCACCAACTCGCACCAATTCATCCCATCTAGCACAGTGTCAGAGTAGCAATGCACCCTATTGTACACCATTCCCCACCTAGCACCCAACCGCAGCATTGTCTGTCAAGGGCAATAGCAAAGTCTGACATGGCAATGTCTGTCTAGGGGCACAAGGTGGTGTTGTTAGCAACGTCATGAGGATGAGAGCATGAAACATCAACTCGTGAACCTCCTAGCCCTAAAGGGCCCCTAGGTGGGTGGGGTGACTGCCTCGTATAACTGCGAGTTCAGGTGACACCCACCACTCCCAGGAGCTCTGAGGCGCTGTTCGAAGGAGCTAGCATGCTTGCAAAGTGCTGGGTCGGTACATCTGGATTGTCTTACTGGCACAATGTGACAGACGTGGTGTGGACTAATGTTTCTACGGGACCACGGGACTACTAGACCGGTAGGCTTGCGTACTGGAGAACTAATTATAGTTGCGACGGCATGTGAGTGTTCTGGACCATCAATCCCACTGGCTAATACATGCCGTGCCAGTCACGTACGGCACTGGCCAATGGCCAGTCTAGGTCGGATTGCACAGTATAGTGGTGTAGGAATGGGGCCAGTTTCCCCAGGTGCGATCCTTATTGGGAAATTTCATAATTTTGAAAAATTGAAAAGAAACCCAGAAATTGGAAACTGGAGGTGAACCAGTGCCGAGAGTTGGAAACATCGACGGTTATGGTCCTTTGCGGTGTAGCTGATCTCTCTGACAGACAATCAGAAACTCTAGAATCGAAGATTTAGAGATTCTGGGTAGCACCCGTGGGCGACACCCAATATGTAGAGTCTGGATAGGTGTAGTACAATTACAGTCACTGTTTCAGTTGGAGTTGCAGTTGTACACTTGCAATTCAGTCCTCGATTGCCTGGCAGCCACTGGAAGTGCTCCACCCTCACTCAAACATACTCTTCGAGCATCGAGGGTACTCTACTGGCAAAAGTTACAGGGTGGTTGTCGACCGGTTCCAGCCATGGGCGCTGCTGGGTACACTCCATGCCCTACCATCTCCGTGGTCCGGCTTTGCTTCCCATTTCACCTCGGGCTGTCCATGTTGTTGTTCCACCACCTTCCTGAATTGCCTATTGTAGCTGCAGCATCTCGATAACGATGCCCGTGATCTTCTATGGCTTACTCATCCGGGCCACACGCGTCCATACGTGTTGCTCCACGTCTGTCCTGACCGCCGATACTCTGGCTTGGCCAGCCTCAACCCCAGCCTGAGTCGGGGCCAGGACTCGTGATTCCATCACTCTGGCTCGGCCTCCTGATCAGCATCGTTCGCTATTGGATATTTTGGCTCGTTTAGCAGAACGGCTCTTGCTATTGCGAATCGGCATCTCAACACGTCCCACCTTCCTTTTTAGACGTGTCGGTACACGTCTCCAAAATACACGTCTAAGTTGCCCTGGAATTCAGTCATGCAACACGCGTTTTGGGGCAAAGGTAAACAAACACTGACAGCCAGCCTCCCGGTCATCAGAGGTCTTTGCCCTCCAATTGCTCTGGAGCTGCTCTTCTGAAGGTCCCCATACGCTGGTACCGTCCCCCATGCGCTGCTGGCTTTCTGACCATACCCATATCACCCACAAGGCTGCCATCCCTGGAAGCAATCCCTGGCCAGACTCCGGTCGTGCGCGCACCGCACGACGCGACGCCACCTTGCAATTTTCTCATCTCCCACAATCCTGTTCACGGTTCTTGACCGTATCAGATCCCTTAAGTATAAAAGAATCCTCATCCGCTTCTTTTCTACATCATCATCAATCACATCTCAAATGTCTGTCCAACAAACACCAACCAACGGCTTAACTGGTAAGATCTCCACCTTGGACATGTCCACCGCCAAGGGCAAGTCCTTGACTGAAAAGTTGGCTGCTGAAGCCGAAGAAAAGGACCTCTCCCAAAACACCGCTGGTCCAAAGGCCATCGTTGTCCCAGCCGGCATGAAGGAGATTACTCCTGCCGCCGACTCCGACTCCGCAGCCATCAAGGAACACGAATCCTTCAAGGACAAGCACAGAGCCCACCGTCACAAGTTGAAGGCCTTGGAGAAGGATGAGCCTTTGTTGATCGAAAACCCTCGTCGTTTCGTTCTCTTCCCTATCAGATACCACGAGATCTGGCAAATGTACAAGAAGGCCGAAGCCTCTTTCTGGACCGCCGAAGAAATCGACTTGGGTAAGGATATCCACGACTGGAACAACAGATTGAACGACAACGAAAGATTCTTCATTTCCAGAATCTTGGCTTTCTTTGCTGCCTCCGATGGTATCGTCAACGAAAACCTTGTGGAGAACTTCTCTGCTGAAGTCCAAATCTCCGAGGCCAAGTGCTTCTACGGATTTCAAATCATGATGGAGAACATCCACTCTGAAACCTACTCCTTGTTGATCGACACTTACATCAAGGACAGAAAGGAGGCCGACTTCTTGTTCAACGCCATCGAAAACATTCCATGTATCAAGAAGAAGGCTGACTGGGCCTTGAGATGGATCACCGACGACGAAGCTCTCTTCGCCGAAAGATTGGTTGCTTTCGCTGCCGTTGAAGGTATCTTCTTCAGTGGTTCCTTCGCTTCCATCTTCTGGTTGAAGAAGAGAGGTTTGATGCCTGGTTTGACCTTCTCTAACGAGTTGATCTGCAGAGACGAAGGTTTGCACACCGACTTTGCCTGTTTGTTGTTCTCCCACTTGCAAAACAGACCAGACCCAGAAATCGTGGAAAGAATTATCACCGAGGCCGTCACCATCGAAAAGGAATTCTTCACCGATGCTTTGCCAATCCACTTGTTGGGTATGAACGCCAACCTCATGTGTCAATACGTGGAGTTTGTTGCCGACAGATTGTTGGTTGCTTTGGGTAACAAGAAGGTCTACAACGTCCAAAACCCATTCGACTTTATGGAAAACATCTCCTTGGCAGGTAAGACCAACTTCTTCGAGAAGAGAGTCAGTGACTACCAAAAGGCCGGTGTCATGGCTAAGACCAACGACGTCAAGTCCGCTGAGTCCAACTTCTCTTTCGATGAAGATTTCTAATTCTTGCTTGGTTTTCTGGTTAAATCGGTCCCGGTATTTTATGCTTAATGTCATGGTCTTTGACCACATTTACTTCTTTATTCACTCTTTTATACATGTATAAATATTAATTCACAAAAGTTATCGATTAGATGTAGTCAGGAACACCTTGGGCCCTTGCTAGCTTAACTATGTATCACGTGCCGCTCTATCAGGGCATCTCGAAAATCAACCTTCAAGGCACCGCTAACGACACCAACTGCCTTCAAAAATGGCCAAAGGAAAGAATAAACAGTCGGAGGAACTGACCAATAGATCAAGAACCTCGAATGGTCACAAGTCAAAACAGCACCACTCGAGAAAGGGCCGTCAGGAGACCGGTGCTGCCGCTACCTACACTGCCAAAGTACAGTTTCCCACCAAGTTGGCGATGTGGGACTTCGATCACTGTGACCCTAAGCGATGCAGCGGAAAGAAGCTAGAACGGTTGGGGCTCATCAAGAACTTGAGAGTGGGGCAGAAGTTCCAGGGTGTTGTTGTCTCCCCTAACGGTAAGGGAGTGGTTTGTCCCAATGATTTGGAGGTGGTAGAGGCCAACGGTGCCGCCGTGGTGGAGTGCTCATGGGCGAGGTTGGACGAGGTTCCTTTCAACAAAATCGGGGGTAAGAACGAGCGGTTGCTTCCGTACTTGGTTGCAGCCAACCCTGTCAACTACGGAAGACCCTGGAGATTGAATTGTGTGGAGGCCCTCGCTGCTTGCTTTGCTATTGTGGGCCATATCGACTGGGCGGAAATGTTGCTTGAAAACTTTTCCTGGGGACTCACGTTCTTGAAGATCAACGAGGAATTGATCCAAGTGTACCAGAAATGTACCGATTCCGAGTCTGTGAGTGCTGCTCAAGATGAGTGGTTGAAGAAGATCGAAGCGGAAGCTAAGGAGCGTAAGGAAAAGGCTCATGATGGCGACGTGTGGATGATGGGTAATGTGAACAAGAGCAAACTTCACGACAACTCCAGCGACGAAGAAGAGACCGACGAAGGTGAGGAGTCCGAAGAAGACCAATACGACGGTTTAGGCAATAAAATAGAGAAAACGAAATACGACAGCTTGGGCAACAAAATCGAGCCCGTCCAATACGACAGCTTGGGTAACGTGATACGGGCCGAAGCAGGCGATTCCGAACAGGACGACTCGGAAGAGTCCGATGAAGACCTGCAACAGGCCCCTGTGAGGTATGATAGCCTCGGGAACATCATTGATGATGAGGATGACGAAGACATAGAAACCACAGCCAGTTCCGACGAGGAGATCTACGACTCGCTTGGAAACCGTATAGAGAAAGTAAGTATATAAGAACCCCAATAATTAAGTGAAATAGCATCGCACTGACAATTCCTAAATTTCATCCATACAAATCCCCTCGCATGTAGAATGGATCGATTAGAGCAACACGATAGTTGGGGCCCACCTCAAAACACCAGAATGTGCTTACTAATCGGAAGTTTCATTACCCTAGACCGACGAAGAGAAGCCACCACAGCTTGGTAAATTGTATGAGTCCTCTCTAGTGGACCCATATCAGTAGTGAGCCCCACAGATCGGCAATTCGCACCAAAATGCCGATGCTCACATTTGCAGATAGTGCTATAAAATAGCACCTTTCCCCAGCCTAAATACTCATGGGCTTGAATTGTTCAGTCTAAGCCAGTAGCATCCATCAACTACAACAGAGCACTGCTTTATAAATTACGCACCAACCATGACCAACTACTCCGACGTGCGGGACATCTCAATTGCCATTGACAGAGGAGGAACCTTCTGTGACGTGATCGCCAAAGTCCCCGGCCAGGACGACATTGTTTTCAAGCTTCTCTCGGTCGATCCCTCCAATTACAAGGACGCACCCACCGAAGGTATCCGGAGGGTGTTGGAGAAGGCCCATGGGGTGTCCATAGCCAAGGGCGAGAAGTTGAAGCTCGAGTCTATCCGGAGCATCAGAATGGGAACCACGGTTGCCACCAATGCTTTGCTAGAGAGAAAGGGAGCATCGGTGTTATTGGTGACCACCAAAGGGTTCAAGGATGTGTTGGTGATCGGAAATCAGACAAGACCTCATATCTTCGATTTGACAGCAAAGAAGTTAGGGCTGTTGTACGAGCAGGTTTTGGAGGTGGACGAAAGAGTGACCATCGAGAGCTTCTCGGAAGGCGGAGGCGTCAATTTGGACTTCAACGATGCCTCTGACCCCGAATTGACCGAGGGTATCACCGGAGACGTGATAAGAGTGTTGAAGAAGCCAGACTACGAGGTGATTAGAAGCCAATTGCAAGAAATCTACAACGAGGGCAAGATCAAGACCATTGCCTTGTGCCTATTGCACTCCTACAACTTCCCAGACCACGAGCGGAAAATCGCAGATATCAGTAAGGAAATTGGTTTCCAGGTGTCAGTTTCCCATGAGTTGCAGCCTATGATAGGAATTGTCAATCGGTGCTCCTCTACTGTTGCAGATGCATACTTATCTCCCATTATCAAGGAATATATTGAGAATTTTGGCTATGGCTTCGAAGGTGGACTTGATGCATTTGGCAATAAATTGCTATTCATGCAATCAAATGGTGGATTATGTCCTTGGTACACTTTCACTGGGTTGAAGGCCATCTTGTCAGGTCCAGCCGGAGGAATGGTCGGATACGGCCAGACATGTTTTGATAACGTTTCGAAGGTGGCTACCATTGGGTTTGATGCTGGTGGAACATCGACAGATGTTTCTCGGTTTTCTGGAAGCTTGGAACACATTTATGAGACTGTTGTGAGTGAAGTCAGTTTACAAACTCCCCAATTAGACATCTCTACCGTCGCAGCTGGAGGTGGTTCAATTTTATTTTGGAAAAATGGAATGTTTGTGGTGGGTCCAGAATCTGCTGGATCTGATCCTGGACCCGCTTGTTATCGTAAGAACGGACCTTTGACGGTGACCGATGCTAATTTATTCCTCGGTAGATTATTACCAGAGTACTTCCCCAGCATTTTTGGTCCTAACCAAGACCAACCGCTTGATTATGATATTGTGGTGAAGAAATTCCAAGATCTTACTGATTTAATCAATTCGGAGAACAATTCTACCTTAACTCTGGAGGAAGTAGCATGTGGTTTTTTGAAAGTGGCTATCGAGTCTATGGCAAGACCAATAAGAAATTTGACAGAAGCAAAAGGCTTCAATACTGCTGACCACAATTTGGCATGTTTTGGTGGATCAGGGGGACAGTTTTCCGTCTCTCTTTCTAAAAACTTGTCCATATCGCAAGTGGCCATTCATAAGTACTCATCATTGTTGTCAGCTTATGGTATTTATTTGGCAGATATCGTGATAGAGAAGCAATCACCAGCATCTTATCTTTACTCTTCCGAGATTTTAAGTTCAATCGAAGAGAAAATATCAAAACTTCATGACCACGCATATCTGGATTTTGTCGAGCAAAAATTAACTCACTTTGATCATAGATTTGAATACTTTTTGAATATGAGATACATGGGATCGGATACCCACTTGCTCATACAGGTAATACCGGGCCAAAAAGATGCCGACAAAAAATTTATCGAGAGGCATTTTTCCGAATTTGGTTTCAATTTGGACAGAAAAGTTTTAGTTGACGATGTTCAAGTATTGTTAATCGTTGAAAATCCAGAAAAACCAGAGATGAATCCATTTGAAGAGCATAAAAATGTCACGAAAACTGATATCGTTCCTACCGAGAGTAAGAAAATTTATTTCGAGGGAAAAGGATGGACTGACTCGGCTGTACATCGTCTTCCAAGCTTATCTGTTGGAAAGGTTATTGAAGGTCCTGCAATAATTATTGATGATACTCAAACTATTTTAGTAGAGCCAAAGTCTTCTGCTATCGTGTTGGCTGATCACATTTTGCTTCAGGTTGAACAAGAAGAGAAGCCCCAACTATCAAAAACAGTGGCAGATCCAATCCAACTATCAGTATTTGGTCACAGATTCATGTCTGTTGCGGAACAAATGGGTAGAACATTGCAACAAACAGCAATTTCCACAAACATCAAAGAAAGACTTGATTTTTCTTGTGCTATTTTTGACAAGAATGGTGACTTGGTAGCAAATGCTCCCCATGTTCCAATTCATTTGGGTGCAATGTCGTTTGCGGTGAAGGCACAGAAAGACATCTGGGAAGGCAAGTTAGATCATGGAGACGTGTTGGTTTCTAATCACCCTCAAGCAGGAGGGTCTCATTTGCCAGATATCACGGTTATTACTCCTGTTTTGGATGAAAATAAGAATCCTATTTTTTGGACTGCTTCGAGAGGCCACCATGCAGATATCGGATCGATTTCTGCTGGATCAATGCCCCCAAACTCGAAAACCATTTTTGACGAGGGTGCTTCGATCATTACTCATAAGTTATGTTCCAAAGGTGAGTTTGACGAAGCAGGTATTACAAAGATTTTATTAGAGGAGCCAGCAAAGCACCCAGGGGGGTCCGGTACGAGAACATTGAGTGACAACATTTCTGATTTGAAGGCCCAGGTATCTGCAAATTACAAAGGGATTTCATTGTTGAACAAACTTATCGAGGAGTTTTCTTACGATGTGATTAACTTGTACATGGGAGCAATCCAATCCACGGCCGAAATAGCAGTTCAGAATTTGTTGAGGATGGCTTATAAGAAGTTTGGTGGACAGAAATTACAGGCCATCGATTATTTGGATGATGGTACGGCCATATCACTTGGAATAACGATTGATAATAAGTCAGGTACTGCCGAATTTGATTTCACAGAGTCTGGAGATGAGATTTATGGTAACTTGAATGCCCCTCGAGCAATTTTATACTCTGCAGTATTATATGTGTTAAGATCTTTGATTAGCACTGATGTTCCATTGAACAATGGGTGTTTGAGACCAATTAAATTTCTTACTAGAGAAGGATCTGTTGTTCACCCATCATACGAGGCCGCTGTTGTTGGAGGAAATGTTGAAACTACCCAAAGAATTGTGGATGTCATGCTCAAGGCATTTGAAGCTGCTGCAGCTTCCCAAGGGACTTGCAATAATTTCACGTTTGGTATCAATGACAAGGAAAACAAGATTTCTTTTGGGTACTACGAAACCATCTGCGGAGGTTCTGGTGCTGGCCCAACATGGGATGGACAATCTGTGGTGCAATGTCATACCACAAATACTAGAATCACGGATACCGAGTTGTTCGAAAAGAGATACCCTGTGATTGTTCATGAATATTCCGTCAGACAAAATTCTGGTGGTGCCGGGCACCACAAGGGAGGAAACGGTGTTATTCGTGATATTGAATTCACCTACCCAAATTTGGAAGTGTCCTGTCTCATGGAAAGGAGATCACTAGCACCGTTTGGATTATTAGGAGGTGGATCTGGGTTGAGAGGTAAGAATATATGGTATAGAAAGGCAGAAGACGGGTCTAACACCATAAGAAAAATCTCTTTGGGAGGTAAGTGTACCGTTAAAGTCAACCGTGGAGATAGAGTGGTCATCATGACTCCAGGAGGTGGAGGCTTTGGATCCACCGAGAAGCGCAGTGCAATCAATTATCCAGTGCAAAGTACCAAGCCAAGTATATACACAGGCTCCGTGGGAATGAGAAACATCACACAGGAGACTAATTGAGTCTGCGAGTTCGATACTCGATAATCAGTTTCCTCAGAATTATCTATTGTAGAAGCTTCTATAGAGAAGACATAGTTTAATGATATATCGAGAAATGAATAATGTTCCAGAAATAATCGAGCTCTCTAACCGAACCGACTTCATCTGTTTCACTAAACTGAGGTCATTTTTCACGGATATGGTCTATTCAACCCTAGCTTCGTCAAAGACTACCTCCCGCTTGATTTTCTGTCGTTTCTGGAAGCCAGGACCCTCTCTGGGATCCTCGCTAGAACCATTGCTGGAACCCTCGCTGGAACTCGCGCTGGAACCCTAGCATTCTCACTAGCGTGCTAGATCCTCACTAACAATTCCTCGGACTTGCACTACTACTTGGGAATCTCGCTCACTACGCAGTCCTCTTCTAAGCTTATCTCACTGCCTCGCTACATCTATCGGTTACATTAATTGTAACACCACTACGGTACCTTCTTCAGTCGATTGATCCGTCCCACCAAGTTAAACTGTAGCTGCTTATTGGAATCAGCTCCAGTTGGATCATGACTTCACTCCCGCTTCTCCACAATCATTTCTTGAATTGCATCTTTAACAACCCCAATCACACGAAGTCACCATTCAAACAGACTATCGATCAATTAGCAAAAAACCACTTGGACTTCACCATCCTTGTACCTCCAGCATTTGTTCTACAAGAGTATTACGACCCTGCATCTACCAAGCATCTACTCCGAGACCTCTGTTATACCAATGAGGACTTTATACAGTCACACATCATCAAGACTTCGTCGGCTTACTCCATCTCGGCAGTTGGAAACAACAAGTCGCAGCTGGTGATTTACAACAGCATCAACGGAAAACAGGTCTTGATCAAGAACGGCATGATCTTCACAGGAAAAGGATACAAGAGGAGCTTGAAGCTTCAAATCATATCCACGGCATATATACGATCTTTCTGCAATTACTTTCCCAAAGGCAGCAAGTTTATGGCAATATACATAGAGGACACGCTCTTTGGCAGCTACCATCCCCATCCCCGAATTTACACCCTCCTTCCGGCACCAGCTCCCGTGGCATCGAGCCAAGTGGAAGCAAATCTGGTTGAAGAAGCCCCTTCGGTTAATGACACTATCACCTTCGAAAAGCTATTGAGAAGCTATCCATTGCTCTCAAAAGCAGTCTCCGACAAATTCTACAAATTATTTCATCATAACAATAGTCAGTTCCGCTTACTACACACGAGTACCCGGAAGAAGCTCTTGGAAATCAAAACAGAATTCCAGGCAATATTAGATGAAGCATACAAAATTATTCTGGATAGTGTTAAAGTCGAAAATCCTGAGAGTGAACAGACTTACAATTTGATCAATTATATTCTTCAAACTTACAAGGGAATCGATTTGAATCGCTTGGTTCATGAATATGTGGAATTGAATCTTTACGACAAGTTATGGTCCCAGCTTATTTTCCAGATCAACTTTCATGACGATAAGAAAACTGATTATGATCCGGATGCAGAAAAGCATTTGACGTTTGAGAAATACAACAAACTCTCTTGTTTGGCTCTAAATCAACTAGACATTCCGATTAATAAGCCATGGGAAATGAATGAACTTCAATTTCGTGTTCATAAGGCGATAGATGAATTCTCTAAGCTTTCGGATTCTGGACTAACCAATCTGCACAACAAAACCAAAATCATAATGAAGACAATGGAAGTTTTAACCGGTACTCATTTCAATCAGATCAAAAATAGGAGAGATGAAATTGAAAATAGCATTAGTAAATCGCATCTCCAAACAATAGATGCTGATACATTAATTGGGCTTTTGATCATGGTTATTGTTCACTCCAAAATCGATAACATTGAAGCCCATCTATATTATATCAAACATTTCAATTCAATAGACCACACAAATGATGGTCATTTTAATTATATTACCAGCAATTTTGATGCGGTAATTTTTCACTTGAGTAATGATGACAATGACTTAGTTCAGTTTTCCCATCAAAATTTCGAACTATGGTCAACAATCCAAGCCAGAGACGTGACGAAATTACACTCTATTTTGGAAGATATTCAAGAGAAGCATAATGATACTATTCCCACTTCACATTTTTTAAGAAGTAAGAACATCATTGGACAAAGTTGTCTTATGTTCGGAATAAAAACAAAAGATTTCGAGGTTTGGGATTTGCTTCTCAACTTTAATACTAGATGGTTTAGTATAGATGACATACTCTTTGACAAAGATACAACAACCAACCAAAACTTGTTAATGGTGGCATTAATTGAGGAAGCAAACGAGATAGCGATAGATTTGATTCAACTACTTCTACATAATACATCCGATGAAGAGCTAGCCGCATACTTAAACTCACAGGACTCTACTGGAAGGTCAATAGGCCATTACTTGTTTCATAATTACGAATTAATCCCGGTGATTGGTCATCTAATAGACTGGAATCAAAAAGATCATAACTCTCATACCCCACTTTTCAGCTTGTGTCGCTGCTATGATCATGGTCAGTATGATATTATGCTACAAGAAGCTTTTGATTGTGTTTATTCAAAATACGGTCAAGTTGATTTTGATCAGCATAGGGATAAATTATCAAATGGATTACTCCATATTATTGCAAGGAACTTGAAAGAGACTAGAATCCTCAGCAACAAGAACAACGTCATTGATGTGAATGAATTCAACAGTAAATTTATGACCCCCTTGATTACGTATGTGAAGTTCAATAGAATCGAGAATCTTCAGGATCTCCTCCATGACTCCAGACTCGACTTTCTATTAGAAGATTCGAGAAATAGCTACAATGTTTTCGATTACGTCGGTATGCTGGCCCTCAAATCAGTCGGCACGAGAAATGAATCATTCAAGCAAATCGAGGCACTCACATTCGAGTATTTTATTGACCATTTCTTTCCAAGAACTTCGCAAACCAAGCTCACAGCGCTCAACGCCAAATTTGGACCTAACAGGAAAGATTGGTTAGTTTTCTTTAAGGATAACAAGGGGTTTTCCAATTACAAAGCTTTAGAAACTATTCAACAGATCTTGTATTTAACGAAGCTTGACTCACCGTATTCGGTGTTTCCAGAAGAAGATCATTTCTGGTTAAATTACAGCTTAAAGAAATCCACCACCCCGTTCTTTCATAAAAGTCGAGTGAACAGGTTAATTGAAAAGCTTAATCTTCTTTTCATTACGTTGGAGTATCAAGATAGCATAGACAAGGACTTATTCTTCCAGAAATTTCTAATTCAGGACACCAAAACATCGCTGACATTCGAAAGCATCCGAGAAGTTATCGATAAGAAGAAGCAAGCTCTGGGCGATGTCATGTTGAAGGAAGGCCAGATCAGTGAGATGCAGATATTTCTCGAGTACTCCATCAAGGATTTGGCGACCTACCAGCGAGTGATTTCCAGACTCAACAAGCTCTTGATTTTTGCAGACTTGAAGCAGTCGGATCTCCGATATGCGATGGACATGGCAATGATCCGGGTGTTTCCCACCCCATATAAAGTCAAGGAAAACGAAAAAGGCTACTCTCTGTATGGAGAATTGAACGAATATACTTGCTGGCTTGAAGCATGTGTTTCCAGCTTGATCAAGAATACCTACAAGGCACTAGAAAAGATGAAGCACTGGAAGGAATTATACTCCAGCATTAAAGAATTGAACAGTGAAATTCGCAATTACGAGGAAGCAATGCAGCCAAGTACTGAGGGCCACGACGCAAGTGGTATCGACGTCCAAAATGACCATCCTGTGGTCCCGGTCCCTTCTCGAAGAAACACCTTTGATATCGATACCCTTCCTGACGACCCTGAGGACGACTCCATGACGTTTTTCAACTTGGGCGGCATGATCGAAAGCAAAAGAACCCGCTACAAGAAGCTTATTCTACTCAAGGCTGAAAAGATCAAACAGATCATGAAGTTGAATCTCGATATCAAATGGGACCATGAGACTTTGGCATCGGAAATTTCCACCTTCCTCAAGTTCAAGTCGAATTTCATCCGCTTTGCCATCAAGATGTTCACTCAGCATGAGAGGACAAGACTCAACCGTCATAACTACCACTTGGCCAAGACTCTCAATCATATTCTCCGGCCCAGCCCCCCACCCACGGTCTTGCCTTGATATTAGGTAGTGCGCGCGCCGCAGAATGTTCTGGAATCAACACGTCGATACATAAACTCCCTGTTCGTCTACCTCCACAACTATCACCATGAGTGCCTCCAACAAGGATATTGCGTTATCTATCATCGACTTCTTGAAGAAGTCTGTCCAAAACAAGGATATTGCCGAGGACTATGCCGAATCCATGGACGTTGCCATCGACTGCATCGCTGATGCGTTCGAGGTGGACAAGGACGGAAAGGCCAGTTTTGAAAAGAGTTTGAAGGAATTAGTTGAATCGGGTGCCAAGGGACACGAGTCTGCTACTTCCTCCAGCACCAGTGCCGCTGCTTCCACCGAGGTCAGTGCTGAAACCAAGGAGAAGGCCGATGCCTTGAAGGTGGAGGGTAACAGAGCCATGGCCGCCAGAGACTTTGACAGTGCCATTGCCAAATACACCGAAGCCATCAAGTTGGATGGAACCAATGTTGTCTACTTGTCCAACCGTGCTGCCGCCTACTCGTCCTCTTCCAAGCACGAGAAGGCTGTGGAAGACGCTAAGAAGGCCATTGAGTTGAACCCAGACTTCGCCAAGGCCTACTCTAGATTGGGTTTGGCCCACTACGCGTTAGGTGACGCAAAGGCTGCCATGGAGGCCTACAAGAAGGGATTGGAAGCCGAAGGTGACAAGAAGTCCGACGCCATGGCCAAGGGATACGAGACCGCTAAGCGCAGAGTCGAGGAGGACTTGGAAAAGTCCATTTCCAAGCCTGAAACCGAGTCCTCCGAGTCCACCGCTCGTTCTGCCAATGCTGGCGCTGGTGCCGGTGCCGGTGCCGGGGGCATGCCAGACTTATCCAGCATGTTTGGTTCTGGAGGCATGCCATCGTTGGGTGAAATGATGAACAACCCTCAAATCATGCAAGCTGCTCAAGAGATGATGTCCAACCCATCTGCCTTGCAAAACTTGATGTCAAACCCTGCTGTCCGCCAAATGGCCCAAAACATGGGCTTGGGTGGTGCTGATGGCGAGCTTCCAGACATGTCCAACATCATGAACAACCCAATGTTCAGTCAATTTATGGGAGGTAACAGAGAAGGCTCGAACTAAAGCTAACGATTTATGAGCTCGCGAGAAATCGCAATAAATGACATAATAAGTAATATGTAGATACAGCGAATTATGACGGAAATCGAAGTGTAGTGTCATATGATTCAAAACCATGCAAGTACTGGGCCCATCCCAGAAACAAGAACATTATCCATATGTTTTACTATTTTTCTATCATTTCATCTTATCACCAGATTGATGCATCAGCTTTTGATGTTTGATGATATGAATGAAAAATGATAATGGATAATACACCTTCTTGGACCAAGAGGGGGACCGCTCCATACACCGATTTGGTGTGGTATTTGGCACACCAACAACTTGTTGGCCTCTCTTCATCGGAGGAATGCACAATTTCCAATCAATATCTCAAGTGGGAAAATCTTATCTTTATCCACAATTACTGCGAACGATGATGTTCTTCCGGAGACTTCTGACGGTGCCGGTCCGTCAAGTGGTGCCACTTACGGAGCAGCAGTTCAGACCGTCCAAGAATTTTGTGGCTAATGCCAATTTGCCGCCGGTGGTGATGCTCCACGGACTTTTTGGGCTGTTGAAGAACTTTGGAGGTGTTGCTCGAGAACTCACCAAAACCACCGAATCGCCCGTTTACGGGTTGGACTTGCGAAACCACGGCCAGTCTCCACACGCAAAACCCCATGACTACTTGACCTTGGCCCATGATGTGATCAACCACTTGAAACAGCGCAATTGGACCGAAACGGTGTTGGTGGGCCATTCCATGGGTGCGAAGACCGCCATGTTGGTAAGTCTCCTTGAACCCACGCTAGTGGGCCGTCTTGTTGTTGTTGACAACAGTCCTGTCAACCAGCAACTCGAACAGAACTTCTACAGCGACTTGGAGGGCATGTGTAAGGTGGAGGAAGCGTTTGCTGCCAACAGCTCCCTCACCACCCACCACATCGATGAGATCCTTGCAGAATACGAAACTGACGCCAAGGTACGCTTTTTCCTCAAGACAAACATCATCCACAAGCCACAACAATCGCTCTTCCGCGTGCCTGTCCAGTACTTCAAGGACGATGATATCTTACAGCGGCTTGGAGAATGGCCCTCCGACGCAGTACGCGGGTTGACGTTCGAGAAACCGGTGACGGTGATGGAGGCACGAGACTCGGCCTTCATCAACAAGAGCCATGTCCCCGCCTTCCAGAAGTATTTTCCCAGGGTGAAGTTCCAGGAATTCGATTGTGGGCACTGGATTGTCACTGATAAGCCCAAGGAGTTTGTTGCCAGCATGCAGAATATCATACGCGAGGAATGAACTGGGAAGTACAAATGCCAGTGGGAATATTGCTTGAAGCATGGAGGTAATGTCGTATCCCGATTTGAAGGTTGAGAAGAACCTTAAAAGTAGGTGGAATAGACAGCATAGGCGAGTTAGAGACAAAAGGATAGAAGAAATATAGACACAACGATAGAGAAGAAATACAGGCATAATAATAGAGATTGATTAGTAGAAAGAATAAACAGAGAAAATAGACTGGAAAAAGTGCTAATGAAACGTATAAAGGTCAAGTATCCCCAAGATAAACGGCCTTTTCCACGGGAACAGATTGGGCAAGGTACTCGACTTCTACCTACCTGTATTATCACCAAAAATTAGTGGGTGTGTGAGACAACTGAGAAATGGTACTATTTTGATGGAAAAAGACAGAAAAAAAAAGTGGGAAAATCACATTGCCGGCAAAGAAAAAGGTACTAATACACATAGGTATATCTCTGATCTTTATTTCTTTCGTGTTCCCACTCTTTCCCCTTTCCCTTCAGTTCCCTCTTTACCAGAACATCTCGCACCCAAAGTTGCTTACATAAGAAGCACTTTTCAAAATAAATCCACTACTACTACTGACACCACAATGTCCGAATACTCCAGCGGAAACACAGAAGACTTGAGTTTGCCCAAGGCAACCGTGCAGAAGATCATAGGAGAAATATTGCCCAATGACATCGCTATAACGAAAGAGGCCAGGGAGGCCATAACCGAATGTAGCATCGAGTTCATAATGTTGTTATCTACACAGTCCAACGACATAGCGGAGAAGGAAGCGAAGAAAACCATAGCATCGGACCATGTGATCAAGGCCCTCGAAGAGTTGGACTTCAGGAATTACCTCACCATCATCCAGAAGATCCTCAACGAGCACAAGGAATTGTTGAAGGGCAAGGAAAAGAAGAACAACAAGTTCCAGAACTCCGGGTTATCAGAGGAGGAATTGTTGAGACAACAGGAGGAGTTGTTCAAGAAGTCCCGCGACAGGCTACAGAGCGGGACCGGCGGCGAGGAGGACGGAAGCGTCAAGATTGAATAGGTGTATATTAGAAGTATGTACAATCAACCAAACCAACCACCACGGTGGATGTATTGCTGGGTCCTGAAACCCGGGAGCATGTTGCTGCTCCAGCCCTGTTTTGGACGGTTCAGGAATCATGGGTAGCACTCGAATGAACGCCCCACTGGACGTCTGGCTCCCATCAACGGAGGTCTCCCATCAACATAGTGGCATGGCCCCAGGCCATGCCCTGAAATCCGCCGGTTGGCGCCTAACCCAAGATCAACTCATACAAGATCACCACCACGTTGACCGCAATCAACGGAACACGCAACAACGTTCTGATTGCGCTTATCAAGTTGACCAACTTGGTCTTGACCGAGCCCTCGCCCTCCATACCATACTGGTACTCCTGTGACGACGTCGATGACTTGTTGCTGCTCCAGCCAATCCGGTTCAAGAACCGGTCCTCGCTGAGCACCGCAATGCCGTTGATGGTTAATATTATCACGTAGAGTAACTTTCCCAACCCAAACATCTGTCGTGATCTGTAGCCAGAATTTTTACCTGGTGTTTTCGATACTGGCACCTAGGAACATGCGCTCCTGCACACAGTCAGGGCCCTGGGTGGATCCACAACAACACTGTAATTACACTGACACAGCACAACTACAGCACCGCTCCGACACAGCACCCAGCAGCTGCACGGTCGAACTCAATCGTGGTAATCCGGCAGCCCCACTGGAAATCAAGCAGCAATGGACCAGAAAATGTCGTCGCCGAAACTCAAGGGCAGAAAGAAGGACTCCATCGAACAGTTCATCGGCAGCCAGCAGCTATTCCTCGAAAATGGCTTGTCCCAATTACGGTATATGATCCTCATAGAGGGCCTCACCATTCCCCCAGGCTACGAGCAATGCCCTTACAGAGCGTACGTGTGGGGCATTCTCAACCGAGTAGCCAACTTCTCCACCAAAAGCTACATGAAGTTGGTGGGGGAGGTTCCCCAGTCATTGGACCCCGAGGTCTACGCCAAAATCAAAAACGACACATTCAGAACCCTCATGAATGACAAGGTGTTCCACCTGCGGGTGTCGGAAGAGTCGTTGATCCGCATCTTATCGTGTGTGGCAGTCACCATGGACAATAAGGTGGGCTATGTCCAAGGAATGAACGTGCTCCTAGCCCCAATTGCATACACCTGCTACAAAAGCGAACCGCAGGCGTTTGCGTTGCTTCATGCCCTTATCAAGAACCATATTCCGTTGTATATCACGCCGAACTTGGACGGGGTCCACACTGGGCTAAGCTTGGTGGACATCGTGTTGAAGATCATCGACCCAGTGTTGAGTGAGTATCTCGACTCCAAGTTTTTGAAGGCAGAAATTTATGCATTCCCTTCGATTCTCACCCTTTGTGCATGTACGCCGCCGTTGAAGTCGGTGTTGAAGCTTTGGGACTTCCTCTTTGCCTACGGCACACATATGAACATTCTCTTCGTGGTGGCACAACTTATCATTCACAGAGCGGCCCTTTTAGCATCGCAACAACCCATGAAGATATTGAGGAACTTTCCTACCCTCGAAGAAAGCGAGATCATAAAATTGAGCTTGAGTTTCATTCCCGAGTTACCTAAAACCTTATACGATCTCATAACAAGGCATGCATACGACCCAAACGTTCCTACAGAAATAAAACAATTTTTAGCTGAAAATTAGGTGGCTCTTGACTGGCTCAATCCCAATAGTTTTTAATTAATACATACATGCAATACTAGAAGATACCATTCTGGTAGTCTTGCAGATCATAAAACGAGCAAAGAACGACTCTATCATTATAAAATCTTCCAGCCAAGCCCATAATTGCTTTCATAGCAACTTCTTCATCCTCCAATTCAATAAATATCTTTCCAAGTCCAGGTTGACTAAATTGCGCCAAACCAGGGGTGTAGTCATTGGGTGGTCTGGGGATTCTCAAAGATAATACCTTTCCAAATTTAGAGATTTCTTGTCTCACATCATCCTGGATGAAATGGAAGTTGGCATCATCAATCAAATCCCGTGCTGTAACCATGTTGATTAATTGAATCACCTTCAGCTTTGGATGAGAAGATACCTTTTCGTTTCTCACTAAAAGCTTCAACGTATCCATTTCGATGGAGCAGTCTTGTATTCCAGTGTGATGAGGATTTATACAAGAGAAAAATGCATTATTGATATCCGTACAACCCTTAACTTTTTCAATCAATTCTTCAATTTGCGTTACCGCAGTATCGGGCGAAAGTGAGTCTCCAATATCAAAATCAACGAAAGCTATGCCCAAGGATTCCTTTGTGCCAATTTCTCTGAGGAGTTGAAATTTCTTGACTGCAGAGATTCCTTCTAATTGCTTGAGTAGTTCCGTTTCTGTTTTGTCGGCAGATACAGATAATGTGACTTTTCTATGGTTGTCTGTCACAACATCGTATTCATCATTCTTGTTATTGACTGGATTGGTCTGCACCACGAATTCATTAGGACGGTTGATGATCAACTGTATATACTCTTCGGATGACCGATTAGGCTCGGAATCCTCCTTGTATAGATTGAAAGGTAATTTTAGATTGTTCATTGAAGCGATAATTGTTGCACAAGTGTTATTTGTGAATTGTATAATTAGGTTTCTGTCATCCTTTGTCTTTCGTTTGCTGTCGATGTTAGAAGGAGTTGTTTCGTTTATATCAATACGTTTCAAATAGTCGTTAAAGAACTCCACCAACTTGAGATAATTAATTTTGCCAAAGTCAAGGTCCTTGACAATTAAAATTCTAGCAGCTCTGGAATCAATAGGATCTATCTTTGATGAATCATTAAGAATATCGTTGGAGTTCAATATACCTTCACTTGCACTTCCTTCAAGTTTTGTGAAATCAACAGGACGAGGGTTACCAGGTAATGGAAACAATCCAGATAATTTTGCTCTTTGAGCTGTGACGTTTTCGAAACCCTTTGGTTTAACTCCCCATCTGGAATCGATGATTTTGATAGCATGAAGAGGCTCCACATCGGAGAGCTCAGCAAGCGACTTTTCATACTTTTCAATGAGCTGCTGTGGAGAAAGGGCTGGGCCCCTGTTATGATTACTAGACCCTTCTGGCTTCTGATGGCGATTTCTTGGCTCATAGTGATCGCGATTATCTCTCTTATCTCTTTGATCTCCATGTTCTCTGTAGTCTTTATGGTCGATATGGTCACGGTAATCCCTGTGGTCTCTGTAATCTCGTCTATCTCTTCTGTCTCTCCTGTCTCGTGGGTCCCTATCTCTTGGATCTCTATCCCTGCCATTTTTGTTGAATTCTCTCTGTCCTCCATACCTTCCATTCCCTTCCCTTTCGAATGCCCTTGACTCTTCGTAACCTCTGGCTTCATTTCTCACCTCATTTCTTGATTCGTACCTTCTAGGAACTCTTCCGTTCTCTTCGTATCCCCCACTGGAGGTGTCCTGGCTCTTATGAGATCCATACTCATCGTACTTTCCCTTCAGCCCATATCTATCTCTTGGACCTCCAGTGCGTGGTGAGTTTGTTCTGATATTCCGGACAGAATAAGGAGAAGAGTTGTTTGGTGATCTTTCCCCGGCGTTGGTGGTGTCTTGGGTCACAACACGCTCTCTTGCTCGGTCTTGGTATTCTGGTCTTCTCGAATAATCCGATTGCTCGTACTGTTGAGAACTATAGGCCCTTCTTCCAGAAGAGTATCCCTGAAGATCCTCCCTCGGAGCACGCCTATCGTTTGTTCTATTGGGCTGACCGTATGAAGACATTAGTTGTGTGATTCTACTGCCCGATGGAAATCCATCGATATATCACGTGTCACGTGAACTCACACGTGATTTACATAAGGCTCAGATCTACGTATATGTGTATTAATTATTCACAACTCATCGTGCTCTAATTTGGTGGCGGTTGTGGATTCGGAGGCTTGCGAGGCTTCCGAGGTAGCCTCAGACTCGGTCGAAATACCGCTTGCAGTATCTGTTTCAGCTTCAGCTTCGGTTGGGACACCACTGGTAGCAGATTCTACCGGCTCGTCGTCTTCTTCAAATTCGACTTCAACGGTATCTTCGCTATTTTCATCCTTTTCTTTCTTTTCCTTCTTCTCCTTCTTCAAAGCTTCTCTAAACTCCTTCATTTGTTTTCTTGACAACAACAGCTCATACTTTGCTTCCAATGCCTTGGTTCTTTCAGCCTGGTCTGCTTCGATTTGAAGCATGTCTGTAAGTACACTTACAAATCCTGTAGTCAATCTTTCATAAGCCTTAAATTTGTCGGTCTTTGTCAACTTTTCGAACTTCTTAGCATTCAAGGACAATTCATTGAAATTAGTCAAGTCTTCCTTGTATTTACCAAGATTGCTTTCGAATCCGCTCAACTTCTTCTCAGATTTGGCCTTCAACTTATTGTTTTCCTTGTCGAAATCTAATCCTTGCTCTTGGAATTTTTGTCTAATGGCATGGATCTCGCTACCGAAATCAAGTAACTTTTCTTGCAAAGAATTGATATAGTTGCTACCTTCTTCATGCAACTTTCTCAAGTTTTCTAAACTCAAGTCCGTCTTAGATATCTGAAGGTGGGTCTCCAATTCTCCACGCTTGTCTCCGATCGAGTCAATCTTCTCATGAAGTTCATCTTTGGTTGCATTATCACTGTCGAACTCCAACCATTCGATTGTTTCACTAATGAAGGTCGAGTATTCAGAGAGGTCACTGACTTCCTTCTCCAATTCTTCTTCGTTCGAATCAATGAACGAACGAAGTTGGTAACAATTGCTCTCCAAAATATTTCTGGTATTGTCGAGCTCAAGCTTTTGTTCATCCAACTTATTCAAGTACTCAAGTTTGTTGAAGAGTCTTTCCTTAGTTGTTCTCAATAATGGCAGGATTCTGGCATATGATGGTTTAGGAAGACTAACATGTGTAGTTTTGGTTTTCAAGGACCTTTTAAGCTTTCTTAAAATTTCGTCAGTGGAGTTAGTTTCATTGGAAGAGTTGCTTCCTTTGGTGGAATTGGTACCCTCAGTAGAGTTGCGAAGAATATCATTGATTTCGTCAGTTTCTTCTTCTTCATCCTCCTTAATAACGGATTCTTCAGTGCTCTTCTCCTTGTTCAACAACTTACCGAGTAAAGACTTCTTCTTAGTACATTCAACCTCCACTTTACTGATGTCAAACATTTTGTTGTGATCTAAGGTAAAGTAGGCAAACAATTCCTTGGTATCCTTGGACTTGCAGGTGAATTTGGAAGTCTTTTTGATCAAATCTTCAAAATTGTACGACTTGAATAATCTTCCATCTTCGTACAAAGAAATATCAAGGGTGTCATTGATAGCTCCTAAATTGATTTTGCTTTCTTCATCAGTGGGGGTACCCTTTGGGAACACAACCCTGATATCGTCAGTACCATCAACGGAGATTTCAAAATTATGGAAAGCCTTGTCAATGACCTTCATATCATTGGCTTTACCAACTCTGGTCTTCAATTTCAAAGCTTTTAAGGTGGTACCTAAAGCACAAGATTCATCAGCATTGACCATTTTGGCAATCCGCTCCTCACTTGCAAAGGTGGTCAAGTGCTTTTGAACAAAAGGAACTCTTGTAGAACCACCATTGAGAATGACAGAGTTGATGTCTTTGATCTTCAATCCATCCAAAGCATCAACAATTGGTTGAGTGATACGATTGACCAAGTCGGAGTTGATTTCTTCGAATTCATCTCTTGTTATGGTAGTTCTGAAATCTTTCTCGTCATAAATTGATTCCAAAGAAAGGTGGAATTCATTGTTAGTGGATAAGATGAGTTTTGCCTTTTCTGCGGTTTCAAGAAGTTTGGCGGAAACCTTGGAAGTCAAGTCCTTTTCCTTCAAGCCAAACTTGATCAAGAACTTTTCAACAATAATGGTGTAAATTGATTGGGTTAATAATTTACCACCGAAAGATTCATCATAGCCAACATTTTCCAACTCAAGCGAAATGGTACCATTTTTGGCGAGAGTGAAGGAAAACAAAGTAGCCTTGGTGGATCCGGCACCCATATCATAGATGATATGACGTTCGGTGGTGTCTTTGTATTCTTCGGCCTCGAACTTTCTGTTGGACAAGTAGTTGAGAGCAACCGCAGTTCCTTCATCGACCAAGCCCAACACATTAGGAAACCCTGCCAATTGCAAGGCGTCCAAATATGCCTGTCTGGTCTCTGGGGATGCAAAGGGAGGAATGGTGATGGCAACATCGTCCAACAATGGGATGGTGTGGGAGTTTGCATTCAAATGCTCCAAAGCTCTGGACTTGATTTCCAACAAGTTCATGGCAAGCAATTCTTCTGGGGTGAAGGTGTACGACTGGTTGGAGAAGCCCATGTCGAATCTCAAGTTTCCTGCTCCCGATTCGTCCTCGATCAACTTGACACCAAAGTGTTGGTTCAAGTATTGTCTCACGCTGGGGTCGGAGACGGCCTTACCCAACAATGGCTTGAAGCCCAAGACACACGACTCGGGGAATCTGGTGCACAACGAGCCTGTTTGAGAACCGTAGACTCTTTCGAGGTCATTGGCGTTTTTTCCTGAACGGATCAGCAAGCCTGAAAGATCTTTACGTTTTCCTTCATCGGTCAACACCAATTCGAAGGACACTCCGGGGGCCAAAAGAACGGCCTTTGTGAACTGCAGGCCGTAGTCTATTCCTAGAATGGCGGCATGCGCCACGGCGGCTAGGATGGTAAGAAGAACGAAAGGAACCATTGGTGTCCGAGGTTGGCAGTCGGACCTCTAAGTACACCTGTCGAAAAAGGTCACGTGTGTGGGGAGTGGACGAAAGGTAGTACGCAGGCAGATAAGAAGGTTCTAGAGGGTGTAGTGCCAAGTGGGCGTTGAGCTCGAAATTGGGGAGGCACATGTGCCACAGGACTGTTGGGTGAGTTGTGTGCTGGCTACGGGGATCGGGGCCATGTGAACTTCTGGTGACGGTTCAGTGACCCTCGACGAAATTTGCCTGTTCTGGAGCGATCCAGTGGAACAAAAAGAGTTGAGGCAACGAACTAAAAGAGACAAAAAGAGAACTAAAAGAGTACAAAGAAAGAAGCAGCAAAAACGACGGTAAGCAGAAGGAGACTAGCATTGTAGTGCTGTGACAGCTCGATGGCACGCGGGATTTGGATATGAGAATTACTTTGAGGGGCCATATGAGTGCCAATACACAAGACCACTTGTAGGGACCAGTGGAATGGCGTGCGATCCACCTCAACAGTCCCCAGAATGCAAATGCGTTGAAAAATGTTTCAGACCACGTGAACAGAAGAATAACCACTGCCGCTACTGGTTTGGAGGGGTTCGGGGAGGCTTGGGGGAAACTGAGATGTTGGCTTCTAATGGGCCAAATGCCGGAGGTTCCAGAAGCGCAGTAGCTGCAACCTTCGGAAAATAATTGTGGCTGCAGGTGTTGCGTCTCAATTATCATCACAGCAAGAACACCGTCCTAAAGCACCTACAAAAATACCTTCCGCAGGCAGTAGCGCCATGGGGCCAAAGACCGGTGGAACTACAGCAGTAGGGAACTGCTGCAACCCCAAGAGGGATCTGGCAGCTAGTGGTCTCCACCAATAGTGCTTGATGTGGCATGTTCAGTACTACTGGTGCGACAGAAGGGTGCTATATGCCCGATTCCACGGTCATGGCCAAAAATACGGCGCAAAAGGGATTTACAGGATCCTGATATCGGCCGATAGGGCCCGTTGGCAGTTTGATGACTCCGATCGGCTCACTTCTCGCTTACAGGATTCCTCATACCTCGGAACCTCCAAGCTCATTCCTGCGAGACCCAACTAAGTGATATTTATGCACTACCAAATTACTACATCTTAAGAGTACGACTGCTGCCCTAGCACGTGCACTACGGCATTCCGCACATACTTTGGGCCAGGCACTCAGCCGTACAACACCCTGGCTAATCAGTAACATCGCAGAGCCACCCGGAACTATGTGGTGCTTGCCCGGAACTAAGCACCCCAGCCAGGTCCCCGAACCAGCCACTCAGCACCCCCAGCACCTCCAGCATCCCTAGGATGCCTAACGAACCATTCAACCGTCCCGGCCCCAAGTTCGCCGCCAGATACCGCCACTGCAGGCTTCTTGGGCCACCAGCCCATTCCTAACCACCACGTGATGTGCTCATCTCGCTAGATAGGGCTCCATGACATGGAACCTCCGCGGAGGTTCCCGGTGATTGGCCCTCCCCGACGCCGTGGTGGCAGCACGGGGTCGTTATCAGCTGCCCCCTGCTCCGAACAGTCACCGCAGCCAAATCCTCCATCGGCCTCTCCAGGCACAGTGGGTGGTTTTGTCTCCAGTGCATAAGTTTTTTCAAGTGCACAGATTTTTTTCTCAGTATAAATAGCGAGGGCCCCCCCATCGCATTTCTACGGTTACCCAACCCATCTACATACCAACGTCATGAGTGAAGTTGAAAAGACCTACATCTCTTACAACAACGTCCACCAATTGTGTCAGGAGTCTGCCGACAAGATCAAGGCATTCAAGCCAGACTTGATCATCGCCATCGGTGGTGGAGGTTTCATCCCTGCTAGAATGTTGAGATCTTTCCTCAAGGAGCCAGGACAACCAAACGTCAGAATCATGGCCATCATCTTGTCTCTTTACGAGGACATCGGTGTCACCGGCGACGAGCAGCTCGGTACCCAGGTCGTCCGTACCCAATGGATCGACTACGCCCAGTCTAACATCAACTTGGTCGGCAAGAACGTGTTGATCATCGATGAGGTCGATGACACCAGAACCACCTTGCACTACGCCGTTTCCGAGTTGAAGAAGGACGTCGAGGAGCAAGCCCGCGCCTTGAACGCCGACCCTAAGGACACCAAGTTCGGTATCTTCGTCTTGCACGACAAGGCCAAGCCAAAGAGAGCCACCTTGCCAGACGAGATCATGAAGACTGGTAACTACTTTGCCGCCAGAACCGTTCCTGACGTGTGGATCGCTTACCCATGGGAGTCCATCGACATTGTTTACCACACCAAGATGGCCATGGAGCAAGGAAACGACGTTTTCTTGCCTTCTACTACCGAGTAAGTGTATTATAGAAAGCAGCGGGCCCTGCTCCGCCAGCATTAATGAATTCAAAAACTATCTACAGTGTAAGTCCATTGTAAATCGTAAATTGGGGAAATTAGTGTGGTCGATTAAGTCTGACACACCCACTCGTGAGTCCAGGCGGCAGCTAGGCCATTAATTCCATCTCACGGCTCGATCGCCTGATGCTAGGTATTGGGATGTCTAGTTGAACATTCTAGTGCAAGGTTGAGGTCTGGTGCAGCTGTATCAGTCGATTTCAATATAGTCCGGACTTCTTGAATGGTTCTTCAAAGACGGATGTGCGGTGTTGTTATCCTTCCTTTTCTTGCTTTGTCTCAAGGATTGTCCACTGCCACTAAATGCCGTTGGTTCTTGCTTCTCTGCATCAGCGCCTTCTTCTGGAGTGGGGGGAACCACAGGGAATCCAAAGAACAATTGATTCGAAGGCAAGTTGAGCGGGGCAGCAGGTGCATCTGGATCCAAATCTTCAATGCTGTACATCTTGCTAACGGTCTCGGTGGGTTTACCAGACAACTTCTGACCCGATCCTTTGAAGGTGTCTGTTGTAGCTGCTTCTGCAACGAGGTTTGCGTAATTGATCGATTTGGCCATGGTGGCAGCACCAGCACTTCTGTTATACTTGGATGGGTCTATGGATGCATTGGGGGTTCGGGACACGGGTTTGTATTCTGGTTCCACGTATCCAACTGGAGGAGCAAAGTCAGTCTCCAAGTCGGTCTCCACCACACATATACCTTGATTCAGCGAGTTGGGCTTTGTTTCCAACACCTTAATTCCATATATGGTGTCGTTGTAGTTGATTTCGATCACGTCATTCACCGTCAACGTGGAGAACTTTCTCAATGCATTTTCCAACACTGCCTTGGGGTCGCTGATGTCCAAGAAATCCACTGATTGAGGCTCGATCTTGACAAAGCTACCCAATGGCAAGTCACAGTTGCCGATTTTTAACAAACCCCCGGGGTTGATCTGCAATGTGTTCATCATCCACTGAGGAATGTATACCCGTCCTTCTTCGGCCACGAACTCCAAAACACCGCTGTGGGTGCTTATGGCCTTGGCCTCGTTGCTGAGCTCGAACAACATGGGGTACCTGATGTGAAGCATAGTCAATTTATTCAATGCTGACGATGGCAAGAAGATCTTTCCTCCGTAGTTGGCGTCATCTTTACGGATGTTGTCCGGCATCATTGTCACGGGATAACATCTGAAGTAGTCTTCGAACTTGTTGTTGATGGGAGGAGCAAAGGCCCCTCCTCCGAACATGGTTGAACCGAATGAGGAGAACATATGAAGGGAAGAATGTGTTGTAGAATGTGTTGCACAATAGTTTGCCTTCAAATTCCAGTGCGATTAGTGATGCTGGTACTAGTGCGAATCATTGCAGCCAGGAAGGACCAGGCAGAAAGAAAGGTGAAGTGGAGGCAATACAGAAAAAGAAGGAGAATGGGGGATGGTGACGTGTAGCTAGAGATTATTTGGAGATCAGAGTCTGAAGGAGACCATTATTGGGAGCTGAAGGTTGGCAATAGAAGGATAAGGAGGATTAATTGAGGTGGATGGTGGCGAGTACACCCTGGGAGGTATGTAAGAAATAGGGAGAAAGCGAGGGAAATAGCGAGAGATACTTCTGGGAAAAGTTCCTGTGAGGTCCTAGTGAGACTTGTAGTGAGAATTCAATGAGACTTGTAGTGACAATTCAATGAGACTTCTAGTGAGACCTCTAGTGAGACCTCTAGTGCAGACTTCCCAACTTCAAGCATACAGCAGCCACGGAAACCTTGATATACGAAACTTAGTGCAAAACATGAGCTTTGAAGCCAAATCAGTTTCCCCTTCAGTACAGCCTGTTTATAATGCCCTTTTTTACCTCTACCCAATCCAACTACACCTTTTCTCTAGTCCCTACAGTTTCCAAGCTTGGGATAAAACAAATCCCAACTGTCTAATGATCTATATACGAGCTATTTCGATGGTAACATCGAGTTCTATTAATTTTGGGAAGCCTTCTGTTGTTCGGTGATCTTGACCATTTGTTCTATCAATTCCTTTTGCTCATCGTCAACGCTTCCAAAAAGGGCCTGGTACTTTGCGTTGTCATGTTGCTGTAATCCCATCACAATATCTGTGAACACCAGGAAAACGTTGATGCTGTCGATAGGGGTTTGCTTCATTGCTTCCAATTCAGCTTCGTCGGCTTCCAAATCATCCTCATCCCAGTATGACTCGCCGTATCCATCATCATCTTCGTCATCTCCAACGTTGATGTATTCCTTTTGGCTCTTTTCCTTAGTCAAAATCTCTTCTTTGGCTCTGATGGCACCTGGCAAGGCTGCAATGTTGGACAACAACAAGTCGACAGACTCGCCAACCAAATCTTCAGGAACTAAAGTGATGGCTTGGGTCTTGACCAAGGCACTGGCTGCTAAGATTTGAAGCTTGCAACCATAGACACTTTGGAAATCACCAGAATTCTTAATCCATAACTTGAAAAAGTTAGCAGTGAACTGCTTTTCGTTGAGGAACTGGATAGTGGTAACTGGGTCAACGTAAAGTGCTCCGAAGAATACCTTCAAAACAGCTAAGTGATGAAGCATGTATTCATCGAAAGCTTCTTCGGTTTCCAACTTGATGAAAATCTCGAAAATTTCCGGCAAGAAAGCAGGCAAAACAGAGACAAATCTTTCATTCAACGCAGTGGTGGTCAATTCAAGAAGCTCAAATGCAGAATCGGCGAAAATTGGGTCAATGGATTCACTCTTCAAAATGGAGAAACAGACGTTGATCCATGATTGCACGTATGGGGTCTCCACAGTCAATTCAGGGTTAGTAAATCCGTGGTTGATGATACTTTCAAAGAATGGTTGGAATTGATCGAAGTATTCGTAGGCATATGTGTCAAATGCACCGATAGAGCATTGGAACAAGCTCCACATACTTGGGCTGACTCTTCTAGTACTGAACAAAATAGATTCTAAAATCTCAATAGCTTCAGTCAAGTAAGAAACCATTGCATTATCAAGAATAAATTTGATCATTGGGTCCAAAATCGATTCCATGGAAGTGGCTACTTCAGGGGATGAAGTCATGGCAATAACCAAAGTAGTTAAAGTGCTTAAAATACCTGCACCTTGGTATTCCTTGTCAACATCAATGTTGTTGGCTCCAGAGCCTGATTGTTGTTCCAACAATTCACTTGCTACGGTAATGAATTGTTCTGCCAATTTACGTGCCAATTCGTTGGCGTATGGCTCCAAGTTTCTTGCAAACTTTTCCACAAACTTTTCCATGACGGTGGTTAAAATGTCACTTTCACATACCTTAGACATTTCCATCAAGTTTCCCATTAATTGAGGAGCTTGACCGGAAACGTGCTCAGCCACAGAGTCCTGGTCAACCAAAGTACTCAATGCATCAACGGCAGTCAATTGAATTGGCAAATGATCTTGGTTTTGGAAACAAGTGACAACACCTTGGAAAATATCTTGCAAGACTTGGGTATCTTGATAGTCGTGTCTAAACATGGCCAAAGTATCACAAGCCCTAGCAGTCAACCAAGGGGTGGCAGCAACAGTTTCACTGGATAATTCTGGGTAGACAAAAGTGTGCAAAACCTTGTCGACTTGACCATGAACTGGTGAAGATGTGTTGTTCAATTTGTGTGCAATATTAGATAAAACTCTGAAAGCACCTTCTGTCTCCTTTGCGATGTTGATGTCAGATCTGTTGGCAGCTCTTTTGTTGAAAATCTCATTTACAATGTTCAACAATTGGTTAATGGTGGCCTTGAATTTGAACGACACCAATCTGAAAATGAAGTTGATTGAGGCGATGTCTGCAGTGCTGACTTCTCTGTTGATGTCGAAGAATCTTCTGATGTACTCATCTGGTTGGTCCTCATATAATTCGATGGTTTCTTCGGTTGCATTCAAAGTAGGCAAAATGACATGTCTTAAAATTGCATCCAATTGTTCGTTGATCAAAGGCCAGGCAGGAGTTTCAATGTTTTCTTCCAAGAAGGAGATCAAGTGGTAGAGCGAGCTTTCCAGAAGCCAGAGTTTTTTTGAAGACCAATCTTCAATAATCTTCCAGTAAGCCTTAAGAATTTCAGGAACGAAAGTTTGAACGAAGTTTGCGGCAAATCCATCGTTTTCGTTCTTCTTACTGGTAATACCACCACCGTGACGACTCAAAAGTCTACTCAAGTTAGCAAAACACCACTTGACGGTCTTCACTCTTGGCAATTGAGATCTCAATTCCAAAGAGTCTTCGTCCAATACTTCTTTTGGCAAGGGCTTGTTGATGATAACAAGATGCAATTGACACCAGTTACCGAGGTTGGTAGGGTTTTTGAAGTAGGTTGGTAATGACGAAATGGTGGTGAACTTGAAGATTTTCACGATCAAGTAAAGCATGCTGTCACTAAGAGTGGAGTCATTTTGGATCAAGTTGTTGGTTAACACTTCGAGGGATGGGTATAAGTCGTCAGCGATCTCTTCAAGGACAGGGTTGGTTTGGTTGGGGCCAATACCAGACCATCTGTAGTTTTTGGTATACTCGTACAAGCAGATCAAGGCTGTGTAAACATGGTCGACGTTGGAGGTGTCGTTCAACAAGCTCTTGATCAATGGAATAAGCTCCAGCCACTTCTCCGCGCCCAAAATCTCGTGAAGGGCATTGGACAACTGGACTCTAATCTGGTTGTTCTTGTATGTCTTGATTAAAGTCTGGATGAGCTTCTCCTTGATCACGGGCTTCTCTTCTTCTTTGATGCTGACGGAAGAGGGTAACTTGTTCTCTGGAGGGACCCAGTAGTTGTTGACTCTGTTCTTGAACAAGATGGCAGCAGAGATCTGGATTCCAAGGGTCACCTGGTCTTCGGTGATCAAGTCAAGCAAGTATGCGGTGAAACCCGTTTGTTCTTCGAAAACATGCAACTGCTGCTCGCTCTGCTTCCGGACCTGATGACTCAGGTCAAGAGTACCGGCCAATGCTTTAAGTAACGTATCTTTATCCATAGTTGGTGTTTATGATAATGTATTGAAAAATTTTAATAGTATAATTATGTGCAGGTGAACCAACCGGACCTTGTGGGCCATGAGCTTATCCTGACTGGGTCCTGTAAATGGGTATATTGGGCTTTGAGAGGCTCCTGTAACTTTTTAACCTGCTGGTGTGGTGGTTATAGTGTTGGGGGAGGCTCTCAAAGATCCAATTTACCTCAAGCGAAAGGTGGAGGACCAAATACAGCCTGGTAATTTCTACGGAGAGCATTACATCATTGATTCTACCCAGTACTATTGTTGGGGCTTTTACTAGACAAATCAGATAACCTACCTACTCACAGCTTAATGGAGACTCTAGGCAACGAGAAGGACGCTCCGAAGTGAATTCTGGGGTATTTAGGGCAGTCCAAAGGCAAATGTAATTAGTGCTAATCGCACACAATAGAAAGTAGTGAGACTGTGGGACCGAGCCTATTGATTCCCACTACAACTGGCACAGAAATTAGTGGAGAGTCCAGCTGAAAACGAGATTATACATATTCACATCTCTAGATGCTACCATGATGTTCTGTGAAATCTTCATAAGTCCTCAGAAGCAACAGTGGCTGCCTTCAGGTTTTGTATTATGGGGCCCTCTGGTAATGATCTGAGGTGGCTAGCGAGGAGGGCGCACTTTTTCCCATCGCAAAATTATCATCAGCTTCACAAGCACTCACAGCACACCACCACTTCTTTAGCCCACCAATGCCAAAAGACATCAAGGGGTTCACCGTGGTGCCCGTCACGCTTGGTGCCGGGGAAGATAAACCAGCCCACTATTTCTATGTCAAAAAACACGATTCCAAGACCTCCACGGAAAACAGGTCGCTCTTCATCTGCAACGTTCCAATAGAAACCGACATCATAGCTGTCAGAAAGTACTTCCAGGAGGTGGCCATCGGCGCCACCGTGGAGGAGTACGTCGCCAGCTTGTTGACAGACTATCCAGAAGACATCTGGGTCAATTTGACCAAGCTCACTTCGGATTTGGAGGTGAACGCTGAAGTTCTCCAGCAGGAAGAAAGCGGTGCATCCAAATTGCCCAAAAACTGTGCTATTGTCACTTTTGTCGACAAGGCCGCCTGCCAGTTGGCCCATTCTGCATTGAAAAAGCTCGCATCGGGTAACAAGACCTCGGTGTGGCCTCTTCCCTTGTCTACCACAGGCTCGGTACATTACGCCAACAAGTACCGCCAGCAAATCTTGGACACCGACGAGTTGTCGCTCAGCGTGGCGCAATCATTGGCAGACTTCGAAAAGGCCGAGCAAGAGTCCTACGATGCTCTCCAACTGCAAACGCAATTGGTGGACGAGGACGGCTTCACATTGGTTGTGGGATCGCATAGAAAGACCAAGGCTGGTATATTGGGCAAGCAACAAATGACCAACACCATACAACTCGAGAAGTCTAAGGTCAAGCAGAAGAAGAAGGAAAAGGAGGACTTCTACCGTTTCCAATTAAGAGAAAAGAAGAAGGAAGAAATGAACGAGTTGTTGCAGAAGTTCAAGTCCGACCAAGAAAAGGTCCGTGTGATGAGGGAAAAGAAGAGATTCCGTCCTTACTAGTGTATAATAGATCCCACTTTCTTAATAGACAAATAATTAAAATGAATATCCCCTGGAAGTTCCATGAGTAATATAATACCAAATTCCAAAGGGTATTCCATCTAAATTATATCAACTTATTCATTTCCTAGTATTGCTTTTGTTTTTCTGAAACTTAAGTCCTCTAAAACCTTAATCATGGGCACCATGATTAAATAGTACAAAGATATAAGAGTAGGTTAAAATTTTGTAAGACATTTCTTGTTTATGCTAACATTGACAAGACATCAAGCTTTTCAAGGATCACATTCAACTCTTGATAAGAAGAACATTTAGCATTTGATATTTTACTAATGTCTCTAAGTTGGTCATGGTGGCCAAAGTGCTACGCACTATTAATTTTATGATCTTTTGACCACATTCTTTACACCACAAGCATTAATAAACTTTTCAGGGGTACTTCTTGCGATTCCCAGAGACACCAGCACTTCACTAGCCTTCCAATTGACGTACAAGGTCTGATTGGTATCAAACATGAGCATCAATGAGGAATCACCCCAAGCAAACTTCCAAGAGCTTCTAGGCTACTTGGAACAAGCATACTCTAGAGAGGCCTTTCCCGAGGATCCTTTGAGTTTCGAGGTTTTATCCACCATCAGATATGACCCCAAACTTTCCACGATCAAGGAATTGAACAAGGAACATTTCTTTCTCTTCGACGAACACTACAATCGACTCGTCTTCACATTGAAGTATTTCCACCTCCAATTTCACGGAAACTCCGAGCTTCCGTTCGAATTGACCCCAGAATTCTTAATGGGCAAGTTGGTCGACGCCATAAAGGCTTCTGGAAAGCCTCAGGATGAGCCCTACAAGATTCGCCTTTTGGCCAAGCTTGATTCTTCCATGGTCGTAGAAGTCCACGACACACCTCAAAGACAGAACTTGTTGGACGGTTTAATCGAGTCGGAAGAGCTCCCATTATGGTCTGCTTACTTAATGGAAGAATCAACCAATATTTCTCCTTTCACCTCCTTCAAAACCACAAACAGAAAAGTCTATTCCGATGCCAGAACCCTTCTACCAGGCGTAAATACAGGAAAAGAAGAAATTTTATTGAGAAACAGCCATGGCCATCTCATGGAAGGGTCCATTACTAATGTGGCCATCAAAAGAAAGAGCGATAAAACGTGGATAACTCCACCATTAAGTTCGGGGTGCTTATGTGGAGTAATGAGACACTTTCTACTCCGCAAAAACTTCATTCAAGAGGAAACTATATTGACCAGTGAAATAGAGGATGGTTCAGATGTCCTCTTGTTCAACGGAATAATGGGAGTCGTTAGGGCCCGTATACAAGGGACCAAATCCCTTGAGTCATAGAAAATGATTAAAACATTCCAGTTAGAGGCACTACATTTAAATTAAATAACTGTCCTATGATTTCTCATATAAAGACTGGTGAAGCTTAGTAACTAACTTCTCTAGTTGATCAATTGTCCAATCTCTTCATCATCATACCCCATTATGTACAAGATATCCTGCAAGGAGTCCGAATTCAAGCAGCATGGAGCCTGTTTTTGAACGTTTGGCTTAGCGTTCCACGCTACTCCAAATCCTCCAACACTCATCATTTTTAAGTCGTTTGCCCCATCTCCAACAGCAACAGCTTTTTTAGGATCAATACCATGGTTCTGGGCAATTTCTAGTAATAATTCGGCCTTTTTGTCCCCGTTGACAATAGGTCCATGTGTAGTGCCATCCAATGCAGAGTTAGCATCCACACCCAACTGGTTAGCATATGCATAATGCAATCCCAACTCGCTCTTCACGTGTTCGGCCAAGGGAATGAATCCTCCGGAGCATACTCCCATCACCACACCTAATCTGGAAAGAGCTTTACACAATTCACGGGCACCTTTGGTGATCTTGATCTTGTGCTTCAATTCCTCCCAGATGGAGGTGGCGTCGATTCCCTTGAGAAGAAGAACACGTTGCTCGAGTGACTCGTTGAAGTCCAATTCTCCATTCATGGCTCTTTCGGTGATCTCGGCGACCTTATCTTCGATGTTGGCGTAGGCAGCGATCAACTCGATAACCTCTTGGTAGATCAAGGTGGAGTCCATATCGAAGATGAAGAGCTTTTTGTCTTTTCTGGAATCAGAGCGTTGAAATATCACATCGTATTTGGGACTTGTGGCCAACACCTGGTCCCGAATCTGCTCCGATACCTTCAATGGCTCTTCGGGGTTGACGTAATAGTCAATGGCCCGAGGCGAGAGGGTTTTGGAGGAAAAATCCCCGATATCGCTAAGGAAATCGGTTTCAAACGACTTGATAAGGTCCTGGGACAAATCCGCCTCGTGGCCGATGAGAGTTATGACATAGTTCGACATGGCACTAGTAAGCACTTGAATCAATCACATCAACGTTTTTGTATTGGGCCACGTGATAATTGACTCGGTGCGGATCGGGCCTATTAACTGGGTGATAAACGTCCAGCACAAAGTGGTGGTGCTAGGATGGTTTCTCTGCTGGATTGTAACCACATGTGACCTGCTCTAGTAAGAAAGCAAGGTCAGTCTCCACCGCATACCCTTTCTTGTGTTTTTGTAGGAGGCTTTTGTGGCACACTTCTTAATCCAGGCATCTCCCTGTCCTCCACCTGATAATTATTGCCGTTATCTCGCGCGACTCCGGAAGTGGTAGTGGTTCCAGGACCCAGGGACGGGATGGATTACATACCAGAAATGGCTTCCTAGCCAGTGGGGCCGTACCACTGCAAGACCACGGGACCTATTTGTTGCAAGTGAAGAAAATGACACCTTAAAACGAAGTAATAGTTCCAAATATGGCCATCAACTTGGTCGCTTAGTGGCGAATGGCCCCTAGGGACGCAAGGGTTCTTTTATCTCGTTTGATTCTCTCAAGCGCCGGTCTTGAAGTGACAAACTTGGGCGATTCGCAGTATTACGGACCACTGGGAAATGGCTCGAAAATGGCTAGAAAATGGCTCAAGGTCGCCTCAAATAGCTTCCAATGCTTCGCCGTGGCCTCTGGTCCTTCTGGAGGTTCCTTGGGGCCGATTTCCAAACAGTTATACCTTTAGAAAGAAGGGCTAGGTGTTGCTAAAAGCTGAGAACAGTGGAGAATTTTGCAGTAATAATGAAAATTATCATAACATTGCCAGAACTCTTCAGCAAATTTGTCAAGTGGAGGTCACCCATTCTATCGCATTGGTAAGCATCTCCAACGGCTCAGTTGAAACGGCATTGCAAGCCCCCAGACCTCCACTGTGGTTATGAAGATTCCGCCCGTTATATTATTATCTCGCAGCCTGGTGCCCCACAATCCTTACAATACGTCAGGATGACAAATGCGGCCACAGTTCCGATTTGACGTTGGTGTGGCCGGAAATACTTAAGGGCCATATTTTCCTGAGTGGAAGGCATACTCAATGGCACCTCCTCTTAAACATACTGCCTTGTTCAAGCCCATCAAGGTGGGTAATGTGGTATTAAACCAAAGAATCGCACAGCTCCCCACCACCAGGACGAGGGCTACCGTCGACCATACCCCATCGGAGTTGCAGTTGCAATACTACACTGATCGGTCCAGAGAGCCAGGGACGCTTTTGATCACGGAGGGTGTGTTCTTGAACAAGGAGACCGGAGGCTCGGACCATGTTCCTGGAATCTTCAATGAAAAACATGTCAAGGCATGGAAGAAGATCACCGATGCGGTGCATGCCAATGGATCTGCCATCTCAGCCCAATTCTGGCCATTGGGGCGTACTTCGAGGCCCGAATATCTTAAAGCACACGGTCTTGATGCCATTGCTCCCTCTGCTATATACATCAGTGATGAAGTGGAGAACCGGTTCAAGCAACAGGGTGTGAAGTTGAGGGCATTGACCTTACAAGAAATCGAGAAACTAGTCAAAGAAGAGATCCCTCAGGCCACCAAGCGAGCCTTCGATGCTGGCTTTGATTTTGTCGAAATCCACTGCGCCAATGGTTACCTTTTCGAAGAATTCTTAAGCCCCACAACTAACATAAGAACCGATCAGTATGGAGGCTCGATCGAAAATAGAGCTAGAGTCGTATTGGAAGTGTTCGACGAATTGTTCAAGCAATTTGATCCAAAGAAGATAGCCATCCGCTTGTCTCCATTCAATACCTCTTGTGGCATGCCAGGAGAGAAAGACTTGATCCATCCAATTGCAACATATGGGTACCTTTTATCAGAGTTACAGAGAAGAGCGGATGAAGGAAACGAGATTGCCTACGTCAGTTTGGTGGAACAAAGTATTGACGATACCTCCGAAGCTCTGGATTTCACTTCTAAGTTGGATTTTGCAACTCAAATCTGGAAAGGAATCGTTGTTCGTGGAGGTGCTTACTCCTTGGACACCAAGAACTGGAAACGTGTGGTAAATGAGATAAGCGCTGATGATCGTACTATAGCAGGATTTGGAAAGTACTTCATTTCCAATCCGGATTTGGTGACTAGATTGAAAGAAGGGTATCCACTTAATCCCTTTGACAAGCCAACATTTTATGGCCAACACAACTACGGTTACAACACCTACCCTACTTTTAACGTGAATCATGAAATTGACAAAGAGATTGAGTTGAAGAAAATTCCAGTTGCATTGGCCTGAGAACTATTAATGCTTTAATTTTTATTTCATAATCTATTTCTTCTATTTGTGTGAAAACCATGCATTTCGATAATAAGACAGGATAATGAACTCGAATAATTCATATATAGCAAATGCAAATTTCTTATGTTTGATAGCAATGATCTTAGTTTAAGCGACTTCCACTCCCACTTCGGTATCCACATCTCTTCTAATATCGTATTCACTCAATCCAATGGATCCACCAAGCTTCTTGAAATTCTCCATATACTTGGTGTGTTTTCTGTCAGCCATTTCATTCATCGATTTCCAGTAAACATCATGTATGTATTCGAAATCCAACATACCGTTGAATTCTTTATCTAATTGCTCCTTTGGAACAAAATTCTCAAATGGTTGATCGTAGATGGTTTTCAGTCTGGTGTATGGATCAATGAAAGGGCCAACCACCTTGAAAAATGTATATCCAATCCAAGGGATGTTGGTGAACAAGCCTCTTCCCAATCTCTCGGGATAATGATGTTGAAGAATGTGCAATACGTTCTTGGAAATTGAGAGGGATGGGAATCTAGAGGACAAATTCAAGTGGGCGGGGGCAGCTTTGAAGTCGATCAACAAGGCAAGAGTGTCTTGGCCTGGTGGCATGAACTGAATGACCCTCTCCAACATGAAAACCAAAAATTGTACCTGCTTGATGGAGGCAGCTGTATTTTGGTACCCATTTCTCAAGTAAAGACAAGGTCTGTTGTCGTTGTCGTATCCAACAATAAGATGTTTTCCGGTCAAGTTTTCAGCCTCCACCAACTCAGGGGTGATGAGCTTGGAAGGGTCTGTGTGTCCGGGGATGTTGACCACACCAAATGTCCTTCTCCACACCATTGATTGTTTTATTCTGGTGATGGCATCCTGTTGTTTCCACTTGGTGGCTCTCAAGTATCTCAAAAAGCACTCCTTGGTAAGCCATGCCAACTCCTCTTCCAAAATGCTGTGTTTTGCGGCGTCGTGCAGTTCATTCACCGGGATATCTTCCTTGATGTACTCTTGAAAGTATGCCACCACCTCGTCGTACTTTTGTTGCTGCTCAGCCGTCAAATCGAAGGTGGGCTCTTTGATGGGATTCACGGGGCTCTCAAAAGGCTCATGGCACTGAATAAGGTCCTTTTTGTTGGTACTTTGCAGACTTACCGAGGGAGTCTTGGAACTGATCAGTGACAGATCGGGTGTAGTTCCCACCGAGTCCAGCGACTTATCTTTATTACCAAAAAAACGCATCATCTTGGACAACTGGTTCCTTGTAGAATTCTGTTAGACTTCCAACTTTCCACGTCCCGTCGATGAATAAGACACGGATGCAATCTCTGGTTATAAACATCCCAAATCCAGGACTTTATGCGCGTCTCGGGACACGACAAATTCGGACTGTCCCGAACTTGAACAAACCGAGGGAGGAAGCTATAATAGAACCATGTCAGTTTCATTAGTATCGTCCAGTATCTCCAAAGAGGCACCGATTACAGTGGAATGGTTGATCCAATTGGTGGAGCAATTGGGCCCCATTGAGGCGGAACAGCGCAACAAGGAATTGCTCCAAAAGCTCCAGGTCAAATCGTCCAAGTACAAGTTCTTGGTGCAGTCCACAGAAGTCCAACAAGCGCAAGACTTGAAGATAGCCAGCAAATTCGGTGCTATCTGGGACGGCGACACCGACGGGTACATCAACGTTTCCATCCATAAAAAGCCCGAGCCCGTTGTGCTGCCTGCGCCATCTCCTGAGGAGGTCTCGTCTACTCACACCCCCAGCAACCATAGCCACGAGTCCTTGTCCAAGCCCACCATCAAACCAGCGGATGAGGCCACTGCTGAGTTGGATTTGAAATCCAACTCGGATGGACCAGAAACTCCAGAGCTCAGTTCAGAGGATCCAGAATCAGAGGCTACGGTGCCCAAAGCAGCTAGTGTCACATTGCCAGAAGAAGAGGAAGAACCAAGCAAAGATTTGGAAAAAGAGCCAATACAATCGTCAGAAAAGGTATCGGCTGTTGAATCAGATAGCGAAACTTCCAAGGATTCCAAAGATGAATCAGTAACAAATGAGCTTACCAAGGAGAACGAGAAAGACCAATTGGCTGATAAGCTTGATGAGCCACAATCTGAAGGTGCATCTACTGCAACTCCAGAAGCTGATGCTTCGCATCATCCAGTTGGTGATTCAGATGCTATTCAATCGCTTGAAAAGCTAGAATCCGAAATTGAAAAACAGCTCTCAACCCCAGTTGAAGAGGACGCTTCAGAAGAATCAAATGCTGTGAAATTAACTAAACCATCCACCATCACAATGCTATCCGTTTACTGGTTATTCGTTAGCTGATCATAACATATCGAGAATGTTGTACACTACCTCTAGTTTATCATTGAATTTCGACAACTGATCTGTATTGTCGCTTATGGTTTTGAGTTGCTTGGTCAACGATTCGAGGATCTTCTTTGTGTCTTCATCTGAATCTGGATCAAATGCCTTGAATGTTTGGTGCTTGGTGATCATGATGTTTTCATTTGGGTTTGGTGTTTCTATAGGTACCATTTCCTTATCCATTTTTCTTGCATGCACCGCTGTAGTCTTTTTAAACTCTTCTAAATACTTCAAGTCCAGCTTGTACAAGAGTTCTTGTTCGTTGTAGTATGATTTCAATTCGTCGAGCTGTTTCAATTCGGCCAGCAAATAAGTTTCAAGGAACGTCTTGCGTCTTAGCACTTGGTCTAGATTGAGTGGATCATCCACCTTCGCAAGAGACGATGTCAATGGCATCTTGGTGACATTGAGTCTTGATTTAAATGATTTGGAGTTGTTGGCAGTCCATGCTTGACCAAGGATCTTCTGGGCTGTGTCAAGCTTCTTTCCCTCGTATTTCTCAGTAGCTCGAGATAAACAGATGTCCAAGATCCTATCCAAAGATGCAAGACTCTGCTTATCGAGAGGTTCCCAAAGTCGGTCGATTATCTTTCCTGGGACTCTTCTTTTGGTGGACTGCACGGATGCGGTGAAAATTTCGTCCTGCTCATCTTCGTCTTGTTCATGTTTGCGTTTGCTTTGTTGTGGCGGTGTGTTTTGGTTAGATTCAGAGGGTGCTGGGGTTGTTGAATCGGTCGGGGCCAGCCCCACTGTGGAAGTATTTTCGTGAACAACGGGTTGCTTGTCAAGGCTTTGCGGAGTAGAGCTTCCGGAATTGGTGTTAGAGCTAGGATTGGAGTTGGAGCTCATGGTGTAGCCAGTGTTGTTACCTTTTGCACCTAATTATTCAGATCCGGAAGAGTACTAACAAGGCTGGTAAACACGCAAAAAAACGCCTTTTGATCTTTCGGTTCACGAAGTACTAGTGAGTATATGTTCGTCTGTGTAATGCTTTTGTGCCAGCTCGTGCAACCGCAACTTGAATGTCAGTTTCGTTTCCACTCCGTATTAGTGTTGTTTCGCGAGAAAGAACGTTGTGATAGTAATAATCTCACAGCGAACATCAATATCTACCGCGAGCCAGTACCAATATTGCGAAAAGCTCTGGCTGAGTGCTACCAACGGGATTAGTTCTCCACAACTCCGAAAACACCAAATAGTCCCACCTCTTGGTGTCCCATTTACTAACAATAGAGGATAGATACAGAATTCGTCTCTCAAAACACGCCAATTACTTACTAATAGCTCTCAATGCTGTCTAGTCACTAGCACCAGTCCACTACGTTCCGATGCCGTCGCGTGAACTTCCGCTGACGCACACGCGTTCTCACTAAATTTCCACAGCTGGCCTCACTAATTCTCATTACTCTCTGATGATTTCTCACGGCCTCGCACTATAACCAGGCTTTAGCGCTCGCGTTATCTCATCGCACGATCCCATGCCTTCATCCTGGTTCAAAGGGCCCATCTGTGGGGTCGACAACTGTACCTGCAGGCGATATCGTAAGGCAGATGGTCAGACCATCTGCCAGTACGGGCACGTCATGGAAGGAAACGTCGAGATCGACGACGAACAAGACGCTGTGAGCGTTCCCACCAGAAGGTTGAACGCAGTGGCCATCGACGAACGAGGTGGCCTTCGAAGCAGCGCTCCCTCACAGAACGTGGTAGAGAAGGAGAAATCACGTCTCTACGGTTCCGAAGGACGCCAGTTGTACTATCAATGTCTCCAGATTCTTCTCAAACGCCAATTGGAGATCATCACAGAACACTTCTTGAGCGAAGACATCAACCCAGAGCTCACTTACCTTGTCAAGACCAACTGGATCAAGGTGGTCACGCCTTACATGGAGTCCCTCGACCAGCCGCAATCACAGTTGATGCTCGACAACGAAGTCGAAGACACTAGCTCTGGGGATAACATGAAAAAGGGCTTGAAGGTGCTAAAAAACAAGCAGTTGAACACCCTCGACCTTATCACCTTGGTGTACATCCTGGCGCTTCAAATACGGCTCCATCCCATCTACGCAAGCGACGTGATATCCGGCATTTTGACCAATACCATTCCGTACCTCAAGTGTTTGCATTTGGTGCCTCAGTCCATGCTTGACAAATTGCCTATGGCGTACCACCGCTTTCTCCAGCCCACCACATTGCCCCTCAAGGGCGAATTTTACATTTCTGTCACAGCAAACCTTGCCCGCTTGGGGCTTTCGAATACTTTTGATATTCCTACGAATTATTATTTCACGTTCGTGGTGAACTTGTTGGCTGAGACTCTTTTGATGCCCAATGCCCTTCATATATTTGGAATCATCGTGGAACTCAACTCATTCATTGGTCAGGGCAAAAGCTTGACCTACGGCTTCTGGAGATTTCAACGTAAAGCGCCAGAACTTCAATTGGCGGCAGTAATATTGTGTGTGGTCAAAACCTTTTCCTTGCCTCAGACCTGGCTAGACGTACTAAAAGGAACCCAAGAAGGGCGACTGTACCATGTATCGGACACGCGTGAGCTTATAGAATGGTCCGATTCAAAGATTGACAATTACTGCAAATGGCTTTACAATAATATAATTCACGAAAAACGACGGAATCCAGATGATAACGTTCCTTTAATGCAAAAGCGTCTTTATCAAATGTTTGAAATGCATGGAATAGACAATAATCAAGATGCTGAAGATGAAAAGAAATTCGATCCCAATTCCCTTCGAGATACCATCGAAGCAACGGTAACACCCAAGATTAAAAAACCTAGACTTCAAACGTACAGCCAGCCTCAAAGTCTTCCACTTTCAAAGTCTGCCCCTCCCCCTACCAAGTTGCTGAAGAAAGCAAAACCGCTGAGGACTGCTAAAAAGAAGACAGATGTGGATAATACTGTGGTATCCTCAAAGACTAAAGCTATCCAGAACCTGTCGAAACCAGTTATAATTCCTGCTAGTTTGAGAACTGAGAAACCGGTTACACTCCATGCTAGTGGAACAGTAGATAAGCCATCATCTACTCAAATCACGCATTCCAACGGGAATTCTACAACCAGTAGTCTCAGTCGGGGGACTGAAACACTTGTTAACAGCCAACTTACTCAAAATAGACCTACCACCACACCTCTTACCCAATCCCTCGAGAAAAATGTCAGCGAGTCTGGCGCTATAAGTGAAGCCCAAGAAACGTCACCAATAGTCAAGGATCTTTTATCTTTCGACAACCTGGGAAGGGATTATCCAATTGCTGAACTTCCACCAATGTCTCGTGAAGAATTATTAGCTTTGTTGGAAGCAAAAAAGAATTTGAATTCTTCAGACCTGTCTTCAGTTCAGAATCTATTGCTGGTTCCATCCACGAAAAAAATACAGTATAGACCTGCCTTTACATCTCGAAGTAAATCAAACTTCAAACCTTTCCATTCAGCCAAGTTTCAGAACCCTTACCAAAAAGTCCTCAATGCTTCCGCTTCGAGGCCATCTCAGAGACCATCAGACTATCGACTTTCTCTTTCAAGTTTGGGTCAAATACAGTCGACAGCACCACAACCTACATCGATGGACAACCCTCAGACCATATCACCACAAAACACATCGACGGTTCAAACTGGTACCACCCCCGCATCTTTAAGTTTGCTTCAAAATAGTAACACACCACCTCAACACTTATCGAATGCGCAAACACTGACCACACCAGCTCAATCCTTATCGATGGTCCATGCTCAGGTTTCAAAAGTCAATGAACCACAGGCTTCAGTGCAGTCAGGTACTCCATTGGGTCAATCATTGCCTGCGCAGTCTGCTCCTCAAACTTTACCTGCTCAGTCAGGTACTACTTTGAATCAATCAACTGCGCAATCGAGTACGCCATGGACTCAATCGGCTCCTCCATCGACTCAATTCTTGCCTACACAGACAGTTACTCCATTGAGTCAATTGCCTATGCACAAGAGAATTCAACTATCGATTAACAATATCCAAAAAAGGGCCGTTCCGCAACCACGGCCCCGCCGAACAATCAAGACAAGAGAAAAGTCCGGGGTAAACGTTTCGGGGTTAAAGGACAAAGCCGTCTCCGAGATCGACAAGAAACCCGAACTTCCCAAAGTGTCAGATTTCGAATTCGCAGGTCCAGCTGCAAATATTGCAGAGGTGGATGCCCAGTTGTTGGCAGTTCTTAGCGAAGCTTTAGGGGTGTCTCAGCTCCAATTAGTAAAGTGCTACAATGACGTTAGAAAAGCAATAACACTAGTCATCGATCGAAACATGAATCCTGAGAAAAAGGAGAACAACGAACGCCCTCAGAAAATGACCAAGGGACATGATAACGAACATGACAGCGGCGATGAGAGCAGCGATGAAGTGGAGCAGAGTAGTGACGACGACGTGGACAGCAGTGGAAGTCACGGCCACTATAACAAGAACGAAGACGAGCACTTCGTTGAGGAGGACGAGTAGCTTGGTGGGTGACTCGGGCTGCGGTGGGCTCACATCACGCAATTGCTTCCCCATCCCAAACCCCATCACGGACCCCACCCAACAATTCGGAAGTTTCGCGAGCTTGTATTTATCAGCAGGCTTGGGCAGTACGGTTGACAGGAAATTTTATAGAAGCCATGCTCTTAATGCCGACGGCCTTTGGCCAACTGGTAAAGTCCGATGGCGTTAAGTCCATGGTGCTAACTCCAGTACTGTAAATAGACGCACCTGCAACTTCAATGTATTTCGCTACTTTCCCGTGCCCCTATCAATTTTGGTCCCTCTTGGCCAATTCCTGTTAAACCCGGACCCCATCCGGCGTTAGGTGCAAATCTCCTGGGTTAAACTAGACCCTGACGCAAGTTTATGCAAGCATGGTGTGCGGTTAGGCGCATTCATGTACGCTTATGCAGCTTGGCCTATTCTTTCGGTGTTAGGCTCGCGGTCCACTTCTCCCGATTCGGTGCCTCATTCCCACACCCATGGCACTCCCGGTGTTACAACCTGTGGGGGCTTGGGTGCAACTGCCTCCAAGTTAAGCTTTTTCCCCTCCCCTTCATAACCCATAGTGTCCTAAACTCCAGATATAGTTTTTGTTGCAAGTATAAAGGCACCAACGTTTCCTCCAATTCCCTATCCAAGCCTCAAAGTTCGCTCAAGGTCTTTGCTTGTTATCCCTTAGCTGCCAATTCATGATGTTTAGAGCTGCTACCATTAAAACTCTCACCCGTACCTCTCAACTCTCGTTGAGAATGTACTCAAACCTGTTGTCGGTTACCATCAACCTTCCTAATGGAACCTCCTACGAACAACCAACTGGTTTGTTCATCAACAACGAATTCGTGGCCGCCAAGCTGGGCAAGTACATCCCCGTGGTCTCCCCTTCCACCGAGGAGGAAATCGCCAGTGTCCATGAAGGTGACAAAGAAGACGTGGACATCGCGGTAGAAGCCGCCAGTCAAGCCTTCAAGACCGACTGGAGTCAAGGCGAGCCTCTCGCACGTACCAAGGCCATCAACCGTTTGGCTGACTTGTTGGAGGAGAATGCTGAAACTTTTGCCCACATCGAATCCCTTGACAACGGTAAGTCTTTGGCCAACTCCAGAGGTGATGTTGAACTTGCAGTCAATTACTTCCGCTCCTGTGCCGGCTGGACCGACAAGATCTTGGGCCACGTTATCGAATCCGACCCGGGCCACTTCCAATACACTCGCAGAGAGCCCATTGGTGTTTGTGGACAAATCATCCCATGGAACTTCCCTCTCTTGATGGCTGCTTGGAAGTTGGGTCCAGTTTTGGCCACTGGATGTACTACTGTTTTGAAGACTGCTGAATCCACTCCACTTTCTGCCTTGTTCTTGGGAACTCTCATCAAGGAAGCCGGCATTCCACCCGGTGTGATCAACATTCTTTCTGGTTACGGAAAGGGTGCTGGTAATGCCATTGCTTCTCACCCAAAGATCAAGAAGGTTGCCTTCACTGGTTCTACTCCTGTCGGTAGACACATCATGAAGTCTGCTGCCGAGTCCAACTTGAAGAAGGTCACTTTGGAATTGGGTGGTAAGTCTGCCAATATTGTGTTCAACGATGCCGACCTCGATGTTGCCATTACTTCTTTGACCAACGGTATTTTCTACAACACTGGTGAAGTGTGCTGTGCTGGTTCTAGAGTTTACGTTCAAGAAGGTATTTACGACAAAGTGATTGAAAAGTTCAAGCAAGTCGCTGAGGAAGTCAAGATTGGTGACCCATTCGGTGAGGGCCAATTCATGGGTGCCCAAGCTTCTAAGGCTCAATTCGACAAGATCTTGAGATACATTGAGATCGGAAAAGACGAAGGTGCTACTCTCGTTACCGGTGGTACTAGACATGGTGACAAGGGTTTCTTCATCAGACCAACCATTTTCTCCAACGTTAGACCAGACATGAAGATTCACAAGGAAGAGATCTTTGGTCCAGTTGTTACCTTCTCCAAGTTCAAGACTGTAGATGAGGTTGTTGAGGCAGCCAACGACTCCGAATTCGGTTTGGCTGCTGGTGTCCATACTTCCGACCTTGCCACTGCCTTGAACGTTTCCAGAAGAATCAGCGCTGGTACCATCTGGGTCAACACCTACAACGACTTCCACCACATGTTGCCATTCGGCGGTTACAACACCTCTGGTCTTGGTAGAGAGTTGGGATTGGAAGCTTTGGAGAACTACACCCAAACCAAGGCTGTCAGAATCGGTGCTTTGTAAGTATTTATAATTAAAAGAATTGATGATTGATTGATGTAGAAGTTATCAAGCAAAAATGATGAGAAACTGCTGTGAAAATTCACAACTCTGGGAATATTGTAGTTCCGCAAAGTTCAAGGAAGGCTATGAGGAGTCTTCGGGAAGTGATCGGTGCCCATACTAATCCATTGAATATGTCATTCTGCAGATTATTTGCATCCACAAATCACATTGCACCGTTTCAGGGGTCTCTTTCCCGAATAGTCCCACTTGCCACTCATTGGAGTCTTCCCAGTGCCCCACTAGTCTATTGATCCTTCCGGAGTTGTCACGAAGTAGAGAGTACTTTCCAGAACAGGAACATACTCTATGAAAAGCGCTCAATTCCAGCAGAAAACTCGATTTCTATGGCATTTCATCTGGATACTTCTCAAATCATACTTATTTTGAGCTTTCTCAGTCTATTAGAACACCCTGTAAGCAACGGCCCTCTCACCTTTTGCCATGCCTCTAAGCACTAGCTTCTTCTCACAATGTCCAAGGTTCCAGGTATTGCCTGTTTGGGATGGTTGGTGTAGCACGTGCCTCTGGTCCATCCAGGGCACCAGCCCTGGGTCTGGTGCCTTCAGTGCACTACATACACGCACGCCAGCCAACACACGACCCACCCATTCCCACTACACACTCCCGCTCCTGTGTAGAAGCTGGTCCTCCGCGGCCTGCACTCAGGCTCCACACCGTTAAAAGTTTTTCAAAAAAAGTTTTCACAGTTTCCAGTTACAAGACCATACTGTTATCAGCAAAATGGTACGTTAGATCCGATGGAATATCATCCATACAGAGTCCCATAAGCATACAGGCAACAAGAACAGCATGAATAGCATGAGCAGCATGAACAGCATGAACAGACCCAGCCCATGAAAGGAATCGCCGACCAAGAAGGCCCATTCCGCCTAGTCCTTCCACCAACCACAGCAAGAAATGGGCTCAGGCTACAACCAGCACATAGAACGTTCACGATCCAAACATCCTGGTCCGCCCAAATCATCAACTTCTCCATACCATGCGATTGGGAACTCATATGGATGCCGGTTACAGTGACCGAACATTACTAACATTTAGAGTGACGCCATTACCATCAGAACTCGTAAGGTTATTTCCAACCCATTGTTGGCTAGAAGACAATTCGTCATCGACGTCTTGCACCCAAACAGAGCTAACGTCTCTAAGGATGAATTGCGTGAAAAGTTGGCTGAGATCTACAAGGCCGACAAGGACGCTGTCTCCGTTTTCGACTTCAGAACCCAATTCGGTGGAGGTAAGTCTACTGGTTTCGGTTTGATCTACCAATCCGTTGCTGACGCCAAGAGATTCGAGCCAAACTACAGATTGGTTAGATACGGTCTTGCTACCAAGGTTGAGAAGGCTGCCAGACAACAAAGAAAGCAAAAGAAGAACAGAGACAAGAAGATCTTCGGTACCCAAAAGCGTGCTGCTAAGAGAGCTGCTAAGAGAAACGCTGATTAAACAACGTAAGTTCTACTATGTTCTATTCATTTCCTGGTGTCTAATAGTCCATGGAGTGTAGTAGTTAGTTAGTGTTGGGATGCATCTTAATAAATTATGTGTATTATGGGATCTGTAGTACTGCCGGTGGATGTGGATACCTTCATGTCTCACTAGCAGTAATGGTAGATGTCGCCGGAGGACTGAAGAATTGCATATTTCTTATCTACCAGGATCCGCTAATCAGCGAGCTATCGACCAGAATGGCTAAATGTTGGAACGTAATTAATGATTTACGCTGCAATTATGTGAGCTTGACTCCCAGTTGTTCTAGATTTATCAGTTGGCATTTTCCATTAGTTAATTGGAAAATCTCACCAAGAAGCTAGTATATTTCAACCACATTGGTACGGTAAATTTGCCTGATTGGTCTACACAGAAATCAACAGTAACCAATTCCGGATTACGAGCATCCTACTGCGTCTAGTCTCCCTAAATCCACTTCCTTCTTTGGTTACAGATTTAGTAGTGTGAGGGTTTATTGTGGTGTACTTATCGCGATATTCATATTGATAGGTGATGAGATGCCATGTCGGAAAGAAAGGCCATCAATAAGTACTATCCACCAGACTATGATCCCAGTCAAGTCCAGAAGAAGCGCAAAACTGGCGGAGGAACCCCTGACATCAAAATCAGGATGATGGCTCCGTACTCCATGCGATGCCTCAAGTGCAATGAGTATATTGCCCAGCGCCGTTCCTTCAATGCTAGAAAGGAAGTCACCAAGGAAAAGTACCTCACCACCAAGATCATCCGGTTCCACATCTCTTGTCCCCGCTGCAACAACAAGATCACCTTCAAAACCAACCCCCAGACCGCTGGGTATACACCAGAAGATGGTGCGGTACGCAACTACGAACTGAAGGCAAAGCCGGTCAAGCAGGAAGAAACAGAAGACGAGCTCTTGGATCGGCTCGAAAAGGAGGAGCAGGCCAATCAATCGTACCAAACATTGAAGGAGCAGCGTAAAAAGAACCCGTTCTGGCAGAAGTCGGAGTCATTGAAAGCGGGCGAGGGAGACCTTATGGAGAATTTGGAGAAGAAATTACAGGAGCAGCAAAGACAACAGATAATTGATGACCAGTTGGAGGACCTACACTTCCGGAACGCACAGCTCCAGGCAAAGGGAGGTGACGATGTTTTGGCGCTGGAAGCAAGGGAGAAGCTCGAGGCTGAAATTGCCATGTTGAATAATGAGAAACAACATCTATACGATATGGAGGACGATGAGATCGTTAAAAGGGCATTCTCAAAAAAGAGCGACGATAAGAAGGTTGACCAGGCCACTCAAATTAATAAAGGTACTAAAAATGACGATCCAGACATAGAAAATATAGCAAACAACCAAACTCAAACTGCTATGCTTGAAGAAAAAAAAAAGCAAACCTCGACAATATTGAAGCCAAAAAGCATAGAAAACAAGTTCACCATCAAAAAGCCCACTAATTTGACCTCGCAATCGAAAGCGGTGCCAGGAAAGCCTGCTACATCTGTACTAACCAAAAAACCAACACCCGTCACCTTGGTATCGGCATTAGGTGATTATTCTTCCGACGAGGAATAAATGTATTATAGTGTACAATATTTAATTAGCATTCATTATTCATATGTGAAATCTGTCAATGTTCCCACAGGGAAACTTGGAGGCTCGACATTCATGTGATGATTCCTCTTAATTTCTTCTAATTCAGATATCAATTCATTCACTTGTGCTTTGTCCATATCCTTACGACACAAACAAATACCCCTAACGTATTCAACTGAACAGTAGTAAAAGACATTAAGAATGTCATTTTCCCATATTTGAGGAATGAACTTCATAGGTTCGCTGCAGGTTGCCAAATCACTCAAGAATTCGATAGCACTCAAGCTGCTGAACAAGTATTCTCTATCTTTACGGGTCAACAATGGCTCTAAACTACCGTAAAGTACGGTGGTGTCTCTTGAGATAGCTTCACTGAATGATTTATACTTCTTTGTTGCATTTGGATCAATCTTTTTGCCACTTCCCTTCAAGATATTGGCATAGCCAAACCTTATATACGCTGAAATAAGGCTATCCAACAAAATGTTGAATGTCACTTGGTAGATATCATAAGATGTGTAACTCCGAAGTTCCTCCATGTATTCACAAATGGTTTCGACAATTTTCGTCACCATAAACACAGTATCAGTGTTGGTGTTTGCCCCATCTTCGTACCATGACTTGGTGAACACCAGCGACAAAACAGGGTATGTATCGTTGACAATAATATCAACAATGTATCTGATGATTTGTGAAATCAATTCAGTAGATGGATTCAAGGTATCTTCGAAGGCCTTCATGATACGTTCATGATAGTTCACATGGACCTTGTCCTTGTAAAATGGCAAAAACTTATCCTGTAATCTGTCTGTGTTAAGTTCATAGGTGTTACCTAATGCCGATAAATACTCAATGAAACCAGGTTTTGAAATTGCTGCTGATTCTTCTGGAGTCATGTTTTCAATATCAATGCTATTTTCCTGTGGCTTCTTCTTAAACATTCTTCTAAGCTTGCTCTCGGTCACCAAATACTTGTCGTTATTATATGCAGCCATATATCTCAAATATTCTTCTTCAATAATATTTCTATAGTTATCGATTCTTATGTTGTATCCTTGTGACCAGTTTTCTATCACTCCAACTAAAATTTTAGAGTAGCCGGAGTCAGCTGCCACATCGGATTGTTCTTTCAACATAGTTAATGGAGTCTTGAAATCCGGTAAAACAAACACGTCTGTATCAACGTCTAATGATATGATGTGATCATTTGCGTCATAATCTTCGATAACTTGATGGTAGCTGTATATATCAGGAGGTGATTCTCTTTCTTGAAATGCGCTAGTTTCTTGTTGCATCAAATTCTTGTTCCATTCTTCCATTTTAACGTGAATAACCTTGAGATAATCTTCCAACACCATGTTCTTCAAATCTTCGCCAATGATGGATTTCTGATCTTTCTTGATGACAGACTTTCTCTTCGATTTGGATGGATCGCCGTTCTTCAACGATTTCCGTCTTTCGTCTTCATCACCTTGTAGTTGAGAAATGAACTTTCCATAATGAGAATCGTAAGCCAATATTCTCATCAAATCTTCAGCAGGAGGATCAGTCTTAATAACTTCCATAGTGAATTTATGCAATCTATTGTAATAAACATTTTGAATGAAAGCGCAAACTTCCCAATTCTGAGGGAATAAAGGACCTAATTTGTCATTGACGAACAACAATTCGTCTTCGAGCCATTCTAAATTATCGTAAACGGCCATCTTATCCTGAGAAAAGTGATCAACACATCCCGAAAAGGTTTCATCGAGACTCTCCTCTAGCTTATTGTAGAAAAACTTCTTGTAATTTCTTCTTGAACCTCTAAAGTTGGAATAATTTGCGCTTCTTAATTCTTTGGAGGAATTGATTCCAAGGTTCTCCATCAAACTAAACTTGGTGTCCTCATTAGTCTCAAATTCTAGTACCTTGATCAATTTAAAAATAAGCTCAAGGTTACCGTCCTTAACCGATTCGGTCAACGAGGTGATGATTTCTACCAACAAATCGTCAAACAACTTTACTGTCTTACGAATTGGGCTAATGATTCTTTGAACGATAGACTTCAAGTCGTCAGAGATCTTGTCCATGTCAAGCTCCAAATAGTCTTGGAAGTTTCTGGCTTGGGTCAAGAGGTAATGAATGGTGAAGAAGTTGGTGAGCGGGTACACCAAACTTTCCCGAATGGCAGCAGTCTCTTTCTCGATCATCTGGTTGATTCCTTCCAAAAACTTCTTGAATTGGGATATGTCATTGTAGAGGTTGGTCACAAGTGCCAAAAACTGGTTCACTTGGGTCATTTTCTTGATTGCAGCGTAGTCCTTGATATGCGTGATGGAGTCATCGTACACTTGGTTGATACTGCTAATGTTTTGCTTGATGGAGCCAAGCTTGAACGCTGCATTGTTGAGTCTGGTCAAGTTGGCCATAATCGAGTCGATCTGTAACTGTGTGGTGCTGGAGAGTTTGAGATCAACCGAAGCCTTCTCTTTGATGAATTGCTGTCGAAGAGAGCCCACCTTGACCAAATCATCCTCTACCTTGATGAGATTGGCTATTTTTGATAGAGCAATTTCAGACATTGTGGGATGTTGTGAGTGTTCTAAAGTTTGAGATTGAATACTCACAAAGTTCGGCTGCGACTGGATCAATAGTGCGGATCAAGAGGAATCACTCAATTGCGATCAAGCGAGGCACCCTTTAAGATAAGGAAGATCATCAAGCTTTCTACGTGGTGCTTTGTGTTTATGTATGAAGGTATGGTTTTTGCTTATCATATGTTGTGATTTTGCTGATTTTTGTCAATTTTTGGGAGTTTTTCTGGTTTTTCAAGTCTTGTTAGAGTTGAAGTAGTTATTGTTTCTGACAGTTCAGCTGGGGCACTTTGAGCTCAGGACAAGTAATTTGGGTACCTACACTATTTCAGCAACTTAAGTGAATACTAAGGTGATAGTTGATTCTTTCTTAGACTTATTGGTGCCAAGAGATCATGCCGATCAAGTCAGAACACTGCCGGTCGAATTGGAGGCTAATTCTTTTACTGCGAGTCAGCTTCCATATCTAGCTACAATGAAATGGGAAGTAAAACCCACGCTACATTGTTTGTCTAATTGTTTTGTTTATTCGAGAATGAATAATTTTGGCTCCCTGAACCAAAGACTGTTGACTTCTTGCCTTCAGTTGAATCGAGAGGGCATGGCAATTCATTCCTCTTGCCAGCCTACCGAGTTTAAATCTCAAGCAACTAAAGTTACTTCTCTCCACATTGACGGATATTCGTCAGCTTTTCTTCAACCATGAACTTCAACTATGTCCCCCGCGCTTGGAGGAATTCTGATTATTGAATCTTCTTCCATTACCATGATGATGGTTGTTGTAATTATGATGGTTGCCTCCAGCATATGGATGGCCAGTGCCCATCATCATATTACCATTTACTGGACTGCCTCCTGGGACAAACCCTCCTGGAGGTGGTATAAATCCACCTGGAGGTAAGAACTGTGGATCGCCTCCGGGGTACATAGGTACTGGTGGTTGACCAGGTGGAACTCCTCCAGGGAATTGTTGTTGATACATCATGGCAGCATGGAATTGCTGCTGTTGTTGAAAGTGAATAGCAGCAGCTACAGCCTGTTGTTGGTGAGACGACATTGGATACTTACCGCTTGGTGCAGGGTACCCGGCTGGTATAGGCGGATTGCCCATTAAAGGACTACCCATAAATTGAGATCCAGGTATTATCACACCTGGACCCTTGTTTAATGAGTTAATGGCTGGGAACAACTTATCATGAGTTTCATCAAAATTTGAATCCCAAGTTGGTGGGGTTTTGAATGTTTTTTCATACACAGTAGGTGTCTTGATTCCCTTAGCTTGATTCTTCTGCTTGGAAGTAATGAATAAGCTGAAAGCGAATTTGAAGTCGGACACTTTCTTTTCTTGACCTTCCTTTGTGGGAATCTTGTCCGCTCCACCGAAGAACTCGGCTGGCGAGATTTGATGGTGTCTTCTAGATCCTCCATTATTAGAACCACTGGATCCAGATCCTGAGTATGGTCTGGAATTGTTCATCCTTGGAGAAGGATTATTGGAAGATCTGTGAAAGTTTGCTTTGGGAGGGTTGGGAGATATTTGCACGTGCTTGTTTGAAGGAGTAAATGCCACAGCTTTAGGATTCAATTTGAATGCTGGTTTTGCGGCTTCTGGTTTCTTCTTTATGCCTTGAGCCTGTTGAGCATAAGACTGACTCAATTGTGGAGATGTCTGTTCCTTCTTCAACTTTTGACGCAGACCTTCGACTTGCTTCTTCAAAATTTCATCTTGCTTCAACTTATCTTTTGCAAGTATTGGTAGCAAGTCCGTAGGCATTTTGTGGGGAATCTTAAAGTTAGCACTAAATTCACGTAAAGAGTTGATCTCACTTTGAGCATTCAATCTGAATGATTCGTTTTGCTGAGGAACTTGAGGCTTTGCAGGAATTGAATCTGGCTTAGCAGGAGTCGATTTTTGTGCTGTCGTGGGTGCGATTTGCTCAGCTCCCACAGATGTATCTAAAGAAGCCTCTGATTCTTTTGATGGAGAAGCCATAGTGCCAGATTTGGCTTTTGAAGCAGCAGAACTAGAAATAATAGCAGGATCATTATGATACTGTGCAGCTCTCTGCCTTGGAGGAACATACTTTCCTGGTGATGTCGAACGGTTGGAACTTGAGCCCTCGTTGGAAAGAGTTGCACTTCTCAAGGCGGCCATCAACTCGTCACCTCTTCTGTCCACACCAGAATATTTATCTTCTTCATCCATCCCACTATCATCAACAACAATACCTCTTTCTTCCATCATGTGACGATCGGTGGTAGTTTGACTTTCTATTTCTTTGGCCAATTTTTCAGCACGGGCCAATCTTTCATGATAGTCTGCAGCAGAGGTGTTGATTCTTGTGGTGTATAAATGCTCGTCGTAGCTTGCCTCCACACCAAATTTCTCTTCATTAACCTTGAATTGGTCCCATTGACCCGAAGAGCTGAACGAAGTATCATCCATGCTCAATGCGGGATTGTGAGAAATATCCTCATCAGGAACCCATCTTTGTAATTCCCTTTCCTTCAATTGGAAGCGACCCGAAATATCAGAATCGGTCTTGAATTCTTGCAGGGGCTGAGTTTGCTCGGACGGGGTGACCTTTGGTTTATCGTTCAAATCGATATCAGGCACCTCCACATCAATCAAGTCCTTTGCTTTGATAACGAGCTTCTCAGGGAGATCGGACTCGGAATCAATATTACTTTTCTCGTGGATCAAGCCCTTGCTCACCAAAGTGGGGTTCATTATAACCACCGACAACGGCGCAGAGCCGTTGGCGGCCAAGTCTCCGCTGACAAGGAGACCTTGGTAACGGGCACCGTTTGTGATGGTGACGATGACGCGTTTACCAAGCGCCTTGGTCACCAAGTACACCAAACGGTCGGTGCCTTCGTCGGGAACTTGGGTTCCATTGAGGTTTCCGTGGCGGGAATTGGACCTGCGGTGGCCGTTCTTGCCACCGTTACCACGCGTGTTGTTCTGGCCCTTCATGGTGCTTGATGATCACACCAATTGGCCGCTGGAGTTAGCTGATTGTTATTGTTGTCAACACCGCCGTTTTCGAGGGGGGCGGACAAACAGGTAAGGCTTAAGCTGAGGGTGTGCTTGGGGCCGGGTTCAATCAATCACGTAGTTCCAGCTCTGCTTCCACGTATTTCACTACCTCCAGACACTCAAGCCAACGTCCAGTTATGGGGTAGGTAGTAGGTAAGTGTTTTTTAGTAGTTTGATTTTCGCTCTTTTGATTCCTCCACGTACGACCTTTGCGGGAGGAATTGGGAGGTTGGTAAGGAGAGGAGCGTGCGGAGCGAGGGGTACGATAGAGGACCAGAGGCAGACCAGAAATCCAGAAATCCAGAAATCCATTCGATAAAGAGAGTTGCAGTAGCAGATAAGAGGACCAGACATCCTGGGGCGATAAATAGAGTATCAACTCGGGGTCAGAGAGGACCACAGTCGTTCAACTGTGGTTCAAGAGACATTGGAGGTCAGGGTAATCAGCTGGTTTGCGCTAGGGCGGCGTGGGGGGTGCTACGGCTGGGTTTCTCGCTAACTACGACTGCGGCCCCACCACGGCAATTCATTTGCCTCGGTGGGCCGTCGGGAATTTGGGGCATTCGGCCATTGGAATTTGCAGTAGTGGTAGAGGCGATCAGGTGGTGAAGGTGTGGAATGTTCAGGGTGGTGTGGTCGTGTGATGGTGGTGTGGTGGTGGCACTCGGCACTGAAATGAAACGCCAAGTGACTCAAGAGAATGATTGCGGTGGGACTGCTGGCAGGAACTGGCGTGGATGAGCACGCAGGGAGCATGGCGTTGGATTAGCGACACTTGGAGATCTGCGGTAAGGGTGGGCCAGGACGTTAGTGGTTAGTGCGGAGCCCAACGAAACCGCCTCGCTACCGGCGCGAGGGATAAGGGACAGGCCCCTAGGGCGATCTCCTGGCGGAAGTAGTAGGGAAAGACGGTGCACACAGTAGCCAGGATCTGGGCCTAGGGAATTGGGCTTTTATTAGTTGGTATCAGAACATTGGATACTGCGGGAGATCGAGCCGATCTCCAGATAGATCGGCCCAGTCGGGCTACACCGGCACTATTACTTGAAATAGACTCTAGACCCTGTCTAGTTGAGGCAATCTATATCGCCTGCCACATGATTTTATGTTCCTGGCGGAGGAAGTCTATGGCCGGGGCTCGAGGTTTTGCACTATTTCGGTGTTCCAAGACAAGAGTTTCCACATGGTGGTCTCCGCTTGTGTTAGATTGATGGTTTGTTCTAGAGTTTTTGGAGTTTGGTCTTCTGGTCGTTTGTTCTTCTGGCCATTTGCTCTTCTGGCCTTTGTTCTGCTGGCCTTTTGTTCTGCTGGCCTTTTGTTCTGCTGGACTTTTGTTCTGCTGGTCTTTCGTTCTTCTGGACTTTTTTTCTTTTGGTCTCTCTTTGTAGTTAAGGTTTCTAATTAGGGCCACTGCAGGCAATACAGATTCTCTATCCTGTTGGAGGGCCACCTTCTACAGCTATTGAAATTGGCATATTCATTGCTGATCTTGTCCTACTAATCCATCTGGTTTAACCGGAGTGTGTTGATGGTCCACTCCTACAAGTAATTGACATTGGGCATATATATTGATGATCTTTACCTGCAAAAATCATCCGGCTCCACCGGTGTTTGCATGCAATGGAGGGTGGAATCTTCGGGCTTCTTCCTCTGGCTAGGGTGTAACGATGCTTTTTTACCCGCATAATCGTTAACTTGAATACCACAGAAAATTCCGAAGCATCTTGCAATCTTGCTAACCCGCCTTGAAGAGTACTATGACCCGTAGGAGCTAAGGTTTTGCGGCTATTTGACCTTAATTACTGTCAATCTTGGTTTGTACTCCCATTAACAACAAATTCCATTGAAACCCAAGCCCACTTCCACATGCTCAACCACTGAACCCCAGTACAACATGACAAAGTCCTTGACAAACTCGATGTCTTGCTCGTAGTATGGGTCTAGCTCCATCTCCACCAAATCCTGATACGTCAATTCCAAGTTGATTTTATGGTTTGAGGTCAACGAGGAGAAGAGCGACGCATCCTCACCTCTATCTTCCAGTGGGGCCGCCCCATCACTGAAGTCTAGTTTTTGGTCTTCTAATTGCTCGGTGACGATTTCGTTAATCAAGTAGATCCACTTCTTGGTGAGACTGTGGAAGTAACCAACGATGTTCACCAATTGTAAGAGGTCTAGACTGTTTTCGTTCTCATTGTGATTAAGTGGCTTGTTGTGTGAATTGTTTACCACTTGACCAGCACTGGCAAACCACGAGAATGCAGACCAGATGGATTCTCTCCAGGTAACTGCTTGTGTAGCTTCGTTCAACCACCATCCGGGCTCATCGAGCACCTCTTCATCATATTCGTTCAATGAGGACGAGGAGATCTTTGTGTGAACTGAATTGAGATCATCAGTAGAAATATTGGAGTAGTTGGTAAAAGACCGGGTTAAGGCATTTGCGCCGGACAGTGACTTGTGAAGCTCATTGTGGATCGCTTTGAACTTGTTGTAGTCTCTCACAGTAGCTTTGAGTGCTTTACGTGGATCCAAGGGCACTGAAACGTCTGAGCTGGAGTAGGCTGCTGGATGTTCGTGATTTTCATCATTGATAACCACAGCGATATCAAAAAGGTTTTTTTGGTACATGAGAATGTCGTCATTTGTCGAGCCGATGAAAGCCTTGTTGTCCAAAAGAGGGCCCTCTAAATCGGGCAAACCCACATTGAACACTGGCTGAGAAAAGGAATTGTTTTTTTCATCCATAGACACTGTCTCTATATTCTGGGGAATGACCGTAAGAAGTGCAAGCACGTAGGTTAAGGAATTCACGGTTCCAAAGTCTGGGGTCACGGCATGGTTGCGATTGAAGAACATGATCCGTTTGCGCAAAAGGGCCTGTTTGAAGAGAAGGAACGCCAACGGACCGAATAGGTCGATGAAGTTGGGCAATTTCGTCAACAAGTGGTTGTTGATGTTGGGCTGAGTCGGAGCGACCCCCAAATGCTTGTTGGGGGAGGTGATGTTTTCGAACAACGTCTCGAAAACCCCGAAATTGCTGTAGTTTTCTTCCTGAAGAAACCTTGCCAACGCCTTGTCGAGCTGGTCTGAGTACTCCCATCCGTTGTTGACAAACTCGTTAGGCTTCCAGTCAGATGTCTTCGTGGTGGGGTCGCAAAGAACACCCACGGCGTACATGTGGACTGCCGAACGGTCAATTGCGTCTGCTGTTTCGGACCCGTCGCCAGAAATGTACTGGCGGAACCGGCTTAACCCGTAGTAGAGCTTACCGTTGAAGGAATGGCTGAGAAGGACCGTGGCCTTCTTGTGGTCATGGATCCCTGAAGGTAAGCACTTGTAGTCCAACCCGTCCACAGAAAAGTCTGCCACGGATGACTTGGACCAGGCAAGCTTGTAGCCTGTCCGGACATCGAACTGAACAACAAATAACGACACTGCCTTGGAGGCCTGGTACCGTTCAGACATTAAGGTTGATGGTTCTAATTGATTTCCAGAGGTTAATGCGCGTGTCCTTGAGGTATTAATTAACACCAAGTGCAGTCCTTCCAATGACAGAATGGACCCCAGAGTCAGGAACTTGTACCGCAACTTGTTGTATATGGGAAGAGACTACCCTGAGAAGTCGGGGGGCTACGAGAAGTTCCGCAGGGTGTTGAAGAAGAGCTTCCAAAGCACGGTGGTAGAGAGTGAGGACGATATGACTGCGGCGATGGCCAAAGGAGAGTACGTGACGAAGGAGTTGGAGGCGTTGTACTTTCTTTCCCGGTACAGAGACTTGAAGAGAAAGTACGGATGAGCCCGGGTGGTATTTTGGAGCTTTTGTGCTTTGGGTGTTCGGCGTGCTTTGGATTTTTAGGGAGTTTGGGTGAGTTTTGGCAAATTCTGCCGGTTTTAACTTCCGACCTAGACTGATCCAATTAAGACTTTGAGACTGGTCTTTCCAAAGGGCAACGTCTGGATGAAATTTCCAGCTTTAGGTTGGATGCTACAATGAGGTGAGAGGGAAGATATTGGACCGTTGCAATACAGCAATTAATTCTTGGGCAGTTCATCAAAAATTAAACATTCAGTCCGGGCTCTGAGAAAGGGCCATATTTCGCGAGCTACGTCTGCAAGGGTTCTTTATCCACTTGTAAGTAAGGCAGGTACCTCGCTATTATCATCGTATGAAAATCAATTCTTTTATTAATATTAAACACCATTATCTGTAGTGAGACTTCTTTTTGATAGACCAAACACACAACTAACAGTTGGCTGGAATGCATGGTTCCTTTTTGGGGTAGAGAGCTTGTGACCAAGCACAAGCAATTGTTTTTGATTGGATATGGGTGGAGTAGGGGACAACCCATGGAAGGTGAAAAATGTAGCCGAAAATTGGAAATGGAGAATGAAGGATGCTGAATAGCTTAGAACTCGATAAACCACACAAATAAGCAGCTGACAGACTCTGATAATCAAAATCCACCACATGCCCAACACCCCACTTTTGAAACAGCCTCCACACCCCCTCTATTCGAGTTCCCTGCCAATCTTCATTCCCCTACATCCTTCAACGTCACATGTATATTTACACCTAAGCTCTGACTCTCAAGACAAAGTTGACCACAACCGCTACCAACAAGAAGATACACAACATGGTAGGACCGAATCTGTCGTCGTATGGACCACTTCCTCTCAATCTGATGGCCTTGGCTCTCCAGTGGTAGGTGACCAATGCGTAGACCATGGTTAACATGGCAATGAAGGTGAACAAACCGGCGGAGATTCTTCCCACGGAGTCACCGAAGTTCAACAAACCCACACCCAAGGAACCCAAGATCACGGTGAAATTCAACCATGAGAGAAAGGTTCTTTCGTTGGCGAAGAACACCTTGGGCTCGACTCTGGCGGGTAATGCAATTCTCTTGTTAGTGGAAGACATGATGGAGGCCTGGTGTGAAAAAGGCCAATGAAGGGGAATTTTATCTAAGATTAGGACCTGCACTCACTAATTACGATTAAGGCTACACGTGGGGACGGCTGTGTGCAGGAGCGATGCTGGTGGTTAGGAAAGTTGAGAAAGGCGGAATGAGAGTGAAGGAATTACCGTGGCGAGTGGAACGCGGATTATGGAGGTTTGGGGGAAGACGGGCGAGTTTGGCAGGACGTTGCAAGGCGCTGGAAGGTGCCATTTGGCGTTGGTGGCCGGTGCCAGTGGTGAGCAGACGAAGCTGCTGGTGGAGGCTGCGTGGGGGCTGCGTGGGGGCTGCAGTGCTGGTGCCGGAATGCAACCCTGGACAGAACGGAGCGTATCGGCGTGGAAGGCAAATTGGCCAGAGACGCTGCCAAAGCCGTGATGGTGTTTCCCGAGTTCCCAATCGGTATATTATTAGAGTGATGGATCTCGTAACCTGTTTTCGTCACCGGCCTCTATGCAGGGGATATTTCCGCAGAACAGCCGCATGGCCATCCAGTCCCAGAATCGGAGATGCTGGACCGTTTGGCTGTCCGTGGATGTCCGGTGGCGGTTCGTTGGATGTCAGTCTTCGGGTTGCTGTAGAGCTTTTGATCAGGACCACTTGGAACTGACTTGACTAGGTGGGGACAGCCTGGAGGTCTTCTGCATTGACCGCTTCTCAGTCCTGCACGAGCTTATCAATACATGAAGACAGCTTTTGGGCCCAATGCCAGTGCTGGGGAGAGCCCTATGGAGGTCTACGGGTAGTACAGCCTGTTGGGGGAGCCAAGATCGTGATCCGTGTAATAGTAGCATTTAAATACCTACCCAAGTTGCACTGTTTTCGGACACTCTAGAGTATTTTATGATGGGAAAATTGTGAAAAAAGTGAAAAATCTGAAAAAACTACACCCTTGGACAATTTTTCAGAATCTTAGCTCAAACATAACAATGAATCTTTACGTACATATTATCCATTCTAAGAGCTTTTCCAGCAATGATGTTGGGTAGCTTCTTGGCCTACATCGTAGCACTGAAGCTGTGCTTTTATCGTAGTGGCACTGACTCTGCCAACTAAGTGCTATTTCAGAAATCGCTTCACTAGCTCAGTTGGCAGAGCGTCAGTCTCATAGCAAATCTGTTGTGTCATCTGAAGGTCGACAGTTCGAACCTGCCGTGGAGCATTTCTAATTTTTTTGTGAACTTTTTATACACTCCATGCAGGACCACCTTTTGTAAACAACATAAACAAGACGCGGTATGGTTACCCCATCGTGTCTCAGGCCCACTTTACCCTTTAACAATTTCGTTTCTTTACTTCGTCCCGCCCCTTCAGTTCCACAGGCCCTTCTTGCACTATTTTCTTTCACCCCAGCATCGTACATTCCCCATCCATGAGCAATGTCATATAGATTTACCAAGACTCCAATGGAGTCGTCAGAGAACCCGTCCAGCCACAAGCGACAGTTTGCCCATGACGATGACAACACGTTCCTCCCGCCGGCCTTGAGCTCCTACAGCATTGCATTACTCAACGACAGAACCAAAACGTCTCCTCTAGGCGTCAACAAGGACAAAGTGAACGTCACAGGCATCTACGAGTTGGACTTTCCTGAACGTCGCTCGAGTGCGTTGAAGAGCCGGCTCTCGGTCCACTTCAAGGAATCCGATAACGAGTCTCCTTTCCAGGTACGAGAACCATCCAAAGAACAGCACGTCGAATCCAACACATCTGCATCATCATTCCACACTTCATTTCACGAGTCTCAAATCCAACAGGGCCCTCATAGCTCATTCAACCATAGCAACCACACACATTCGGAAGACGACTTGATGGAGGGCGTGGTCTCCCCCCTTCAGGCAGCGAAAACACCTGCCACTACTCCAGGCAGCAGCAAACACTCCAACGAAGACAACACTCCTTCATCCAGCATTCATACCATCAAGCGTATCAGAGGGACCAGAAGGTTCGGAAAAATGTTGGGCCCCCCCAAGCGTGCATCTCGACTCAGTGAAAACTACGGAAAGGTCGAGCTTGAAACCGAGCCCAATAGTGCTACTAGTTTTCCCAATGATCAGTACCAGGCAGAAAACGCCCCTCCTTCCTTCACCCTAGAAAACTTTTCTCCCAAAACACACGAGCCTGAAGCTATTGCAGATGAAAACGCCAATATGGAAAACGATGTATCGAAATCCTCCAAGTCGTTACTCCATGAATTGGATCTTCTATCAAAAAGCAAAGAGATGGAGTTAAGAAAAAGAATTGAAGAGCAAAAAATTATAAATGAAATTCAATATTCAAGCATCAAGAAACTGTCTCCACCTAAAACCAGTTCGTCACAAGTTTCAGAGGTGGAACGCAAAGCATTTCTAGTTATGAAAGATCAAGAAAATAACATTAACATAGAGCATCTACCAAAACAACAAGACCGAGTTCCATTGCATGATATTCCTGTGAACTCATTCAGATCCTTCGAGATGGAGAGTTTCAGGAAGCCAAAACTACCAAAGACGAGAAAAGATAGTATTTCAAACTTATTAAAACCCAAATCTGAACTCGAAGAAGACTTATTCAAGGGAACTAATGGAACAAGTATAGAAGGGAATCAGGTATTTCCTCACCCTAGACCCTTTACTCCGGAAGTGGGACATTCTGCACCAAAATCAGAAGAGAATAGAAAAAAATGCATCATTATTAATGGAAACCAATACGAGAAATTAGAATTACTTGGGAGAGGTGGTTCATCAAAAGTTTACAAGGTAAAAGCACACGTGAATAATAGATTATATGCCATAAAGAAAGTTACATTCGACCAATTTGATGATGTTTGCGTACGTGGATTCAAAGGAGAAATAGACTTGCTTCTTAAACTCAAGCACTCAGACCGTGTGGTCAAGTTAGTGGATCACGCAATTGGTGAAGGATCTATCTATTTGGTAATGGAATGTGGAGATATTGATCTTGCGCATGTTTTTCAAACCAAGTTAAGTATGAACAACCCAATGGACTTGCATTTTGTCAAGTATTACGCAATTGAAATACTTAAGTGTGTCAAAGCAGTTCATGAAGCAGGTATTGTGCACAGTGATTTAAAGCCCGCCAATTTCTTATTCGTTAGAGGTATCTTGAAGATCATTGATTTTGGTATTGCCAATGCAGTTCCAGATCACACCGCAAACATTTATAGAGAATCTCAAATTGGAACACCTAATTACATGGCACCTGAAGCCTTGGTTGAAGTCAATCAGACCTTTCCTGGTTTGCCTATTACTGACAACAATATCCAAAACCTGCTGAGAAATACATGGAAAGTTGGAAAGCCTTCTGATGTATGGTCTTGTGGTTGTATATTGTATCAAATGATATATGGAAAGCCACCATATGGAGGCTATTCAGGAAATCAAAGAATAATGGCAATTATGAATCCTCAAGTGAAAATCACTTTCCCATCGAAGGGGATTGGTGGTATTCAAGTGCCTCAAAGTGCTATTGAATTGATGCAGAATTGCTTGGCTAGAAATCCTAATGAAAGATGGACGATTGATCAGTGTATTAACAGTGATTTCTTGAAACCAAAGATAGTCAGTGAAGGTTTCATTAGAGATTTGGTACATCTGGCTGTTAACTACGGCTATAATAAAAGGATAAATGGGGGTGGTCCTATGACCACGGATGTATATGATACATTAGTCGACTCGGTTTTGAAGCAAATAGAAAACTTGAATTATGGATAAATAGATAATATACTTTCGACAATAAGTCATATTTTTGATCTACAATCTTTAAAATTTGATATCGTGTACTTTTACGTCATATTTGCTGGAAGATGGTTCTAACGAGGACCCAACTTCTCTAACACTCTGGAACCTTGTTCCTCCCACTCTTGTTTTGAGATCCACATGTGTTCCTTGTCAGCCATAATGTTGGCCAACACGGCACCACCGATAAACACCATATGTCTTCTTCTTGGAGGGTCCTCAATTCTAACCTTGAATTTGTCTAATCTTGATGCATCACCCTTTAATACCTTTGTCAACCATTGTTGCTTCAATTCCTTCTCTAATCTCGAAGGCAATCCTGGGTACATGGATGAACCACCAGACAACACAATGGCCTTGAATAAGGCTGATCTGACGTCAACATCTGCACTTTGAATAGTATTGAATAATGTTTCACCAACACCGGGTTGTTCAACATCAACTAAATGAGGTTGGAATAAGCATTCAGGTGCTTCAAATCTCTCAGATCCGACCTTGATAACTCTTCCGTCAGGTAATTCATAAGATTCTACCAAGGTGGTTGTTTCTTGAGCTAACTTGGTATCCAAGTTCAAATCATATGACACATAACATAACTTTTCCTTGATTTGACGGACAGTTTCGAAATCAGCAGTTCTATTGAATGCGTAACCTCTACGTAACAAAAGGTTGATCAAGTTTCTGGTGACATCTCTTCCTGCAACGTCCAATCTTCTTGTCAAGTGATTCAAGACCACAGACTCATACACTGGGACAATGTGGGTCACACCGTCACCAGAGTCGACGACGACACCAGAACTCAAACCTTGGGCATACAATGCCAAGACAGCTTGGATGGCAACGTAAACTCCGCCAAATTGGTATTTTTCAAACATGACATCACACATGGTTTCTCTGTTCTTCAATGGATTCATTGGAGGCTCGGTCAACAAGATCTTTTCACCTTGAGTGGGCTGCTTCAATCTTTCGTAGAAAGCGTAGTCCCACAAATGCTCCATGTCTTCCCAGTTCTTGATGATACCGTTTTCCATGGGGTAACTGATTTGTAATAATGACCTGACCTCACTGGCTTCACTACCACACATGATATCTTTGATTTCGATGTCAGAGGGAAGAAGTATATTTCTTTCTTCTGCTCTTAAGATGGGTCTTCCTACTATGGAAGGGAAGGTATGATCCGGGAAATTGGTCCCTGCCCTTCCGATCTTGACAAATCCTGTTCCTTGGTCGAGAACTGACGGTTAGTATGGATGCATAAATCGTACCCCACAAGATCCACAACTCAATGGACGTCTAAAGATTGGACACAATTGGCCTGTTGACCCGTTGATTTGATTGGAAGCTGGATTTTTAGCAAGTTACCTCCGGTCCTTGTTGGAGGCAACGATGATTATCGAGCCTCCAAATGGGGCCCAAATTGTGCTTTCGACTCCGTTTTTTGTCCAGGAAATATTGTGGGCATAAAGTGCTTGGAACCAGTGAAGTGATACGTACCAATTGGTTGGCCACTCATGGTTGATTGATGTGGTGTTGTTGAAACTGGTCTATCATTGGTAACGCTCATTTGGAGTGGATAGTCGGGGTGCGCACGACCCGACATGGCGATCACTACTGGACTACCAGGATATACATAAAGTGTCTATTGATTGAGTTTAGGGATCATGGATGCAAAGGTGAGGTATGAAGTATGACTCTTGACCTCAGACTCGATTTTGGTGACGTTTCTCCACTGGAATTGCTCGTCACCTTCTCTGATTCTGATTCCCTTTCCGAATGGATTAAAGCCCTTGCCCAAGTTCTGGAACTTGGAAGGGTCGGTGGGCTCGGGCAGCACCTCAGAGTGGTCTCTCTTTTCACCCACCACCTTGGCGTGCCTTCTGTTTTCGATGCCTTGGTTTTTTCTTGATTGTATGTCCTTCAATCTCTTAACCACATCATTGACGTCTCTGACCATATCCTTTCTGGCCTCCCAGCGTCTGCCTGCAACCTCCACCATCTCGATATTGGACCAGCCGTTCTCCTCTAATGCTTGCACGGTTTTAGATACCTGTTCGATACAAGGTGAGAAGCAACAGATGCCCACCACACTGGAGGAGCTTATGACCTTGGGGAGATGTGGAATGGCAGCCCATGGGGCAGGGAGGTCGAGGAAAACCACCTCTCCGTCCACGGAAGGCCCGAATCCTTCCGGAACCTCGATTTCAAACCCGTTGTTACACACGTCACGGTGGGTGATGTGGGTGTTGACCAAGCCGTGGCCCTCCAACTCCTTTTTGGCCTCGAGGTATCTGGGCTCGTGGAACTCGTAGGTGAAGAGACGGCCGTCCAATCCAATGGCTCTGGCAAAGGAGTGGGAGAACGAGGCCGATCCGGTTCCTGCCTCGATGATACGAGACCCACTAACCACCCCCAATCTTTGCATGATGTAGGACGAGTCTGGCGTGTAGACGATCTGGGTTCTGTGGGGCAACGAGAGAGTCCACATTTCCGGCGTTGGATGCAACAAATGGATGAATCCGTGGCCCTTGACTCCTGCCATCTGCTCTCCGTACTTGAGGCCAATCATACGGACATGCTCGTAGTGGCCGTATCTTGTGTTCAACTGGGCCCCTTTGGTCACGGTGAGGGGCTTGATGTTGCCTCTGCCGATGAAGGCAAGCACCAAGTCCCCTTCTTCGATATAGTCCTTGTAGGTGAAGAAAGACATGGTGAAGAAGATTTCTCATCGGCGTGCATATAGCAGAGATGGATGGAGGGCTGGAGGGAGGATGCGATGGTGATGTACGGGCAGGGCACGATATTCGCCGAGCTCCCGGCGTGGGGCAGAGGGCTACGGGGTGAAGGAGACGGACAGAACGTCCGGCCCAATGGGCCCGGGGACCGTAAGGGTGGAGTAGGTTGGGGAAGAAGGGAATGGTATTGCGCCAGTGAAAATTGCCTATTTGGGCTGAATTTTTCATCGTTCCAGCACAAGTGATATTGGAGTGGCCAGAGCTAAGCAGCGAGACCAGGAATTAGTAAAGCTGGGGTCTGAGCAGCACCGAAGCTAGCGCCATGTTTCTATTGGTGTCGGGGCCAATGTCCAGGCGGACGGTTATCAGTGCTACGGGGTCCTCCAGCCCAAGTGCATAATCGCCGCACTGTGTGCAGGAAGCAAAATACCAGTATCAGTGCGGTAGCAAAGGACGGAGGCCACGGGCTCGTCCAGCGCAGCAGCACCTCAGAAAACGCCAGAAGCACTTGTGCCCACCCGGAACTGTTCACTGAAGCAGCATTGAGGTTTCCACGGTGCTGCCACAGCCGCCGTGCCTTCACCAGCTCTAGGCACCCAGACCGGGTCGTGTGCGGCACAGTATCACCTGTACCGAAAACTTTTAACGCCTCCAACGATTCCTCCTTCTCCATCATGTCTGCCTCCCCACCACAGCACCAGCAGCAGGCTGCTCCTTCCTCGGGCCCCCAGGACTCCGTGGGCCCCAACGTCGAAGATTTATACTTAGAATCATACACTTTCACCACAGCTGCGGCCATTGTGGGATCGGTGGACAGAAAAACATTCGTGTTGTTGAGAGACGGAAGAAACATTTTTGGAATATTGAGGACGTTCGATCAATTCGCCAACTTGGTGTTGCAAGACGCCGTGGAGCGGATCTATTTGAAGGGTGAGGACGAGAGCAAAGGTCCCGTCAAGTTCGCAGAAGCATACCGCGGAGTGTTCATGGTGAGAGGTGAAAATGTGGTGATGATGGGCGAGCTCGATATCGACAGAGAGGACGACCACCTCGAACAGTTGGAACAGATTCCTTTCGAGGTCGCCGAGGCCGAATTGAAGCAAGTGCATGCAACCACCATTGCCCAAGAAAAGGAAAGAAGCAAGCGCTTATTTGCCAAGGGCCTCATCAATGACTTCTCCAAGTCCGACTTGTACTAAATCCCTGGACCGCGGGCAGTTTCTAGTGCATTTCTTGTATAATACTAACGAGCTTATGAGTCTCCCATTTGTAGGGCCTACTGGGTCACGTGCTACAGTGGGCCGAGGTGGCCACAGGGTGTTCATAAATGTCCATTGATGGCTAGCTTACATCTTAGCGAGCTTAGCACGTTGTCCAGCGTGTTTGGCGAAAAACTCGTCCACATCCAGAACCAGCTTTTGGTCTTGTCTGGCCAATTGGAACAAATGGGCCTCATCTGGTCCGTCTGCAATACGCAAAGTACGAGCATGAGAGTACATTCTGGCAAGCTCGGTGTCCTGGGAGACACCCTCGGCTCCAAACATCTGGATACCCCAGTCAAGCACCTTCAACACAGTACGAGGGGTTTCGATCTTGGCCATGGCAATTTCTCTTTGTGCGGCCTTCGCATTGGAGATATCGATCTTGTGGGCAGCATTCAACACCAAGAAACGACACTTCTGGAGATCGATTTTGAACTGGGCAAAGTTGGTAATGTAGGACTCCCATCTGTTCATAGGCTTTCCGAAGATGGTTCTGTGGCTGGCACGGTGTTGAGTGCGCAACAAGGCAAACTCTCCAGCTCCGATAAGTCTCATACAATGGTGGATTCTTCCAGGGCCCAAACGGGACTGGATCAACTCGAATCCACGGCCCACACCGGCCAACACAGAGTTGGGCATCTCGTCGGCACTGACCTCGTAGTCGGTGAATTCGATCTCACAGTGACCGTGAGGAGCGTCGTCGTAGCCGAAGACGTGCAATGGTCTGACATTCCGGGCCTTACCAGAGGCCAATGCCTTCTTTGCATCCAAAACCAATACTGTGTGGTTTGTGTAAGGAGAGCTGTCGTTTTCGTCGGTCTTACACATTACCAACCAAACTGAGCATCTGGGGTCCCCGGCACCGGAAGCGAACCATTTGAGGCCGTTGATCACGTAGTTACCTCTGGAGTTCTTCTTGGCGGAGCACGAGATGTTCAAGGCGTTGGAAGAAGACACACCCTTTTCTGTCATGAGGAAAGCCGACTTGATGTCTCCGTTCAACAATGGCTTGAGGTAGGTCTCCTTTTGCCATGGAGTACCGTATTTGGCGAGAAGCTCCATGTTACCGGTGTCTGGGGCAGCGGTGTTGGTGGCTTCGGGAGCAATGAAAGATCTTCCCAAGTATCCGGCCATGAGTCCATATTCCAAGTTGGAAAACTGAGGACCCTCGGGGTAATGCTTGGACAAAAACATGTTCCAGAGCCCCAATTCCTTGGCCTTGGCCTTGACCTTCTCCACCACGGATGGAACTTGCTTCCAACGGTCGGCGCCGTAATACTGGTCGATTTCTTCCACGTAGAGGGCATCGGCAGGAATACACCATTCGTTGACAAAGTCCTTGGTTTTCTGGATGTACTCGAGCCCTCTGGGCGAGAGCTGATCAAGGAAGATGGCAGGGATTTCGTCTTTGACACTCATGATTGACAGCGGTTGCTAAAGTATCTGCTGGGCAGACTGGATCTGGCATGAACCACGGTATTATATGTACCTCTGGCTTCCCCTCTCCGGTCCTGCATATGCACATGTGTGGGGTGAAGACCTCAAGTACCGAGCCCGCTGCAGGATGACAGTAATTCGGCAACTGCATGTGGTGCATATGCCGAGCGATGTAGGACCAGATACCTTGGGGGAAGGCGATTAAGCGGTCGCATCTTTGGCCAGATGGCTCTACAGGCTCGTTTGGGCGAGATAGTTGGAGTTGGGGCCCCTGAAAAATTCACATTCCCCAGAACAACATGGTAAGGTTCCATGAGATATTGTCCGCGGGGATCTGGGTCCGCCACGTGACGTACACGCACGTGGTAATTTCGCTAAACACGCCACGGAAACCTTAACGGCGGATATGTGGGCATCCGAAAACCCACACACGTGACGTCAACCACATGACCAGTTTACACGTGAGCCATTTGCCTTCAAAAGAATCACCGACCCAAATAGACCTAAGCGCCACCATGGAGTACGAAACCGACACCCCCAAGATCCCCAACCACATATTATCGGAACAGCAGTTCCTTCTCGGAACAAACATCGACAAGGCCGAAAGATCCAAGCTTTTTGAGTCGATTTTGACCGTAATTGAGGCCGATTTCATGGCTCCTTACTACAAACACATTCATGAAGAAATCAAGGATTTTCCATTCGATGAAGCATTATATCAAAAGCTCTTGAAGAAGAACGAAGAGGAAGTGACTGTGCTCAAGCAGCAGGTCAAGGAAGCTGAAGGTGAGGACGAGACCGAGTTGGATGTTTTATCCACCACCATCAAGCTTGCAGAGCATTATACCAGAATCATTGACCGCAAGAACGCAGTGGAAACATACAAAAAGGCACTCGAGTTGCCCCAAAGCACCGGTAGCAAGATTGACATCTTGTTGACCTTGACCCGTATCGAATTTTTCTTCTACGACTACGAGGCGGTTTCGAAGTACTTGGAACAAACAAAGACCTGGATTGACAAGGGTGGTGACTGGGAGCGTCGTAACAGATACAAGACTTACAACGGAATCTACTTGATGGCCACGCGGAACTTCGGAGAAGCCGCCAAGTTGTTGATCGACTCGTTGGCCACCTTCACCTCCACCGAACTTTGCACCTACGAACAAGTGGCCTACTACGCCATTGTGTGTGGTGTTTTGACTCTCGGAAGAGTGGACTTGAGATTGAAGATCATCGAGTCTCCAGAGATCTTGTCGATCTATTCTTCTGCCCCTTCATTGGAGCCATTGTTGAACCTCACCAACTCGTTGTACACTTGCGAGTACCAATATTTCTTCCAGTACTTAATGGAGTCCTACGATGCTCTCTTGCTTCCAAACAAGTACTTGCGTCAACATGCCAACTACTTCTTGAGAGAAATGCGCTGCAAAGCATACGGCCAATTGTTGGAGAGTTACAAATCCTTGAGCTTGAAATCCATGGCCCACAACTTCAACATCTCGGAGGAGTTCTTGGATCAAGACTTGTGTAAGTTCATTCCCAACAAGAAGTTGAACTGCACCATTGACAAAGTGAACGGAATCATAGAGACCAACAGACCAGATAACAAGAATAGTCAGTACCACCTTTTGATAAAGCAAGGTGACAACTTGTTGACCAAATTGCAGAAGTACGGTGCAGCCGTGAAGTTGAGTGGTGCCGAACGTGTGGCATAGGGAATCATGTCATTTCAAATCATTTAAGTTAGAATAAACCATAGCTCGAGTCAGATCAATTTAATGAATATCATTGTAGCGAACGAGAACTGACCAATGGAGTGTACACCAATGGAGTGTACTCCACTATTCAGCAGTCAGCCGGGTCAAAAATGAAATGGAACGATAATCGAGTCAATCAATGTACCATAGCACCAATTTGATGTAGGGTGGAGCCTGGAATCATCGTATTCCGTAACCGAAATTAATCGGGCGTACCGAACCGAAATTAAACATATAACGGAAACAAAATTTCATCTGTCACCAGGCCAATTGCTCCATGATTGTCTCAACTCCACCTCCAGGGCTAGGGTCACTGTGAAATGCCAAGCTGTGTAAAAAATAACTACAATAGAGCACTGGTTAATCATATTAAACTGGCGGCATTTTGCATGTCAATCATGAATTAATTGGAGCTCATGCAAGGAGATATGTAGGCAGGGAATCGGAGCTATGGCTAGATGCCTCTGACCAGTCGAACAATAGGTTTGAGAGAGCAGGAGCAAAGTTGTAGAAAGCCCCAAGCTCCATACCCAAACCCGATGGTTTCGATAAGTCCGTGCACATTCCTCCACCTTACAGGCCCCTGTGGTCTAGATCGCATCGATAGGCGGGTTGATGGTGGGTGGAACAAGCGGCTGCCGCTGGTACCCGACCCGAACAGGAGGTGATCTGGATCAAATGGTAAGAAGAGCGATTTGCTAGTGAGAACAGAAGACCACCGGTCGGGGTTCTGGAAACCCCCAACTACCATCGAGAGGAAGGCTTCTAATCTAGAGTGGCGGTGCTTGGAAGTAGCCAACCCCCAATTTTGCCCTTAAGGGTCCCACATCTCTGGAAGCAATAATCACAGGTGCTACTTGCGATTATGAACCTGAGAATTGACGTAACTCACCTCTCCAGCATAAATAATATTGGTGCCCCGGTGGTGTTCCGGATATTTTTGGCGTGGTTTGGAGATGGCGGTGTCCATGCTCTAGAAGCTGACCTTGTTTAATCTGGGGCACCTTATCTTGCTTTGATTGTGGAGATGAAACGGCCACCAGTCCATAAGGCAAAACGGCAGAAAATAAGTAAAAATGCCTGGAAATTGGGTGAAAAAACGAGTATATCCCCGACAATTTCCACGAACACCATGGTTTCTTCGGCACAGACCACCCCCAGAACCTCCGTTTCTATAATTTCTAGTCCCAGCCAACTCCATGGCCCTCTACACACACAGAGCTTGTAGTTTGTTCTCTTTCTTTGTCCTCCAGTGGGTCTTCTCACTGCTTCCCAATGGCGAAATAATCACTATCGCGAAGTAAAGAAAATCTCAACTTCAAATTTTACTATCATCACCATGGCAAAGAAAATCACCGGCGTGGCCTCCAGTGTGCTCTACATCGGGCAGATTCCCTACGACTGGGACGAGACCGTGGTCAAGGCCGTGGTCTGTGGCTCGGGAAAGGTGGTGGAAGTCAGATTGGGCTACGATTACGCCGGCAAGAATAAAGGGTTCTGTTTCGTAGAGTACCAAACAAAGCTGGATGCATTCCGTGCCATCCAGCTTTTGAACCAGGTCAAGCTCGTGAACGGCGGCCAGGTCAAGAGACTCCGAATTGAGTCGTCCAAAGAAGGCTTTCTCAAGCTGAGTGCTCCGCTGGAGCAGAAACCAGTTCTCCAGCTAGACCGCAGTAAACTCCCCAGTTACGTGATATTGCCACCGGAAATGACTGGTGGAGCACCTACGGGCCCTCCTGGGTTCAACCAGATGGGGCACGGCCAGATGGGACACAACCAGATGGGACACAACCCCATGCCTCAAACAACCCCAGCGGCTCCCACCATTGCTCCCCTTGTGCCGTTGAAGTTCCCGCCTGCACCAGCACAGCTTCCGTTCGCCATCCCAGACAAGATCAACGAGACTCTCAGCAAAATCCCCCCTGCCCAGCTCATCGAGTTCATCTCGACCCTCAAGAACATCGTTTCTGGACCCGAGGCGTCCAGAGCGTTTGAAGTATTCCTGTTATCGCCACATTTGGCGTCTACAGCTGCCCAGGCTTTGCTACTCATGGGTTTCATTGACGAAGAGGTCATTGCAGATGCAATGAAAAACGCATCTTCAGCACCTCCTCCACCAGCTCCACCTGCACAACAGTTCCAACAGGGTTACGGGCAGCCATTTAACCAGAATGCGCTGAAATGGCCTCACCTTCCTCCTCCCACCCAGGCCAAGCTCGCCGCCATGGCCCCCGACCAGGCAGAATTGATTGCACAGGTGTTGTCATTGCCTGCTGACCAGATCAGCTCATTACCAGCAGACAAGCAAAGAATGGTGACAGACTTGAGGGCACAGTATTTGTGAGTGAGCTGGGAAATCATGGGGTCCACTGGGGCTTGACCCGGCGTTCCACCACCACTAACTGGCTCAAACCAGCCCAAACAGGCTTAAACAGGCCTAAACTACGCTCATATCCGCAAATCCATGGCCCTGTTGAAACAATACAGGTAAAAATAGGCCATTTACGAGCATTCTGAGCTTTGGCAGCCCACAAAATACCAAAGCCACCACTCGGATCAGGCGAATCCCGATACACCGGCACCACTGCCCGAGTGCCATGCCCTGCGTCACGTCTTTGACATATCATAACTCTGGCATTGACATTTGACGTACAAAGTCACCTCAGCCAAGGACAGTGTCACTTGGTGCCGGACCGGACCATGGGGGATCTCTGAGCCATCACGGATTTAATCGCCACCTGCCGGAGGCGGATCCCCGCAGCCAGCGATGAGCTCCCGTCCACTCTATATAAATAGCTCTAGTTTAATCCATCCTCCCCATCTTCAGTGGCTAGGTGTAGTCTTTCTATCCTCCGTGTCCCTGACCCCCACACTGGCCTTCACTCCAGCCCCATCCCCCACTCAACCCTCACGTGACCCAACACGCGACACTATCGGCCTTCACGGCTCCACCTGGCTCCAGTTTCCTAGCCTGGTCTTCCCCCCGTGTCCACCAAACCGTTCCCACATCCACTGCCCCCACTCGATACCCCAGTCCGGTGTCCTTTCCCCCTTCCATTCGACCGGTCCCCTGCGCTTGTGTGTGTGGTCTTTTCTCGGCGTCTTGTGGTCTCATCTGATCTCCTCCACGTCCCACCAAATCCACCAAATCCACCTACTCCACCGTCTTCCTCCTTCTCCAGCCTTTGCGAACAACCATGGACAGATTCGACGGCGAAAACGTCTTCCAGACCGCCTTTGTGGACCTCGACTCCGACAACAACCCCGGCGACCTTCCCATATGGCTTCGAGACGTGCTCGAGCGGGCGCTAAATGCCACCGGGCTTGCCAGCATCCGCAACAAAACCAAGCTGGCATCACAGGATGCCATCGACAGCTTGAAGGAGGTGTCCTGCAGCGACTTGGACGAGAAAGAGTGTCCCATTTGCTACGACCCCTATGTGGATGTACGCAGCACCGGTTCGGGACAACTGTCCTCTCAAGAGATGGCCGATAGCACCAGCACCAGCGAGGTGGCCTCGGCCAAATTCAATGATCCGGCCCTATTCATGCCCACGGACGAGGTATGCCACTACTCGAGGTTCCCCATGCGCAGCTTGGTCACCAAGCAGGCGCCTACGCTCGAGGAGGCCTTTCCCGGGTACCAGGACTCACAGGCATCACCGAAGGACTCCGAGGTTCCTCACGTTCCGGTCAAAATGCCTTCCTGCGACCACATTTTCGGCAAATCATGCATCATCGAATGGCTCAAGAGCAACGTCAGTTGCCCGTTGTGTCGTGAAGAGGTCGAGGCCAAGGAGTCGGACCCCAGACTGAAGCGCATGGCCCAGATCCGTCATAGCATGTTCCACAACTTTAATAACCAAGAGCAGATGGCCAATCATCTTGAAAACCTGTCCACCGATGTGTTCAATCCCTACAGAAGACCATTCAATCCTTCGATCACCCCATTGACCGACCTGTTCATGCATCAAGACTGGGCGACTCCATACAACTTGGCAATCCCCCGTTCCAACACCCGTGAACCTCACATCGTGCTCCCCCGCCGGATCCCGTTACCAGAGATCGATAACCAGGAGAATTCGTGGACAGAAGGCCCGTTCGGAGCCCCCGCAACCAATAGAACCAGGGTCCGAACCGTTCATCGTCAAACAACCCCATGGCCTGCCACCACGGCCACCACTCCAGCATCTGCCACGGCAACTACTACCGCACCCACTCCCACTGGCGGTGCTACAGGTCTTAATATCACGCCGAACATCGCCTCAACTTCTCGAGCACCTTCCTCGGCAACGCCCCTTCGGGCTTCGCTGCCTAGCACCACCGGCTCCTCACGATCTGGTGGTCCCGAGAGAAGAAGAGCCACAGGTAGGTCCCATCCATACACCAGGCCAGAATAATTCTACGATCCTTGACCATAAATTTTGATGCCTGCCTCAATCCTTGATTTTTCACCTCGAGTTTGATCCAAAATTTGCATGACTGCTTTGGAATTCGTTTCTTTGCACCACCCCCATGCCAGCGGTAACAAATTACTGTATCATATGCCGTTGGTTTCGGGAGACTGTTGCGAAACATCTCCCACCAGCAACCCCCCAACACATCACGTTTTGTACAACGCAATTTACGTGCCACCATTCCAGCAAACACCAGCAAATTCTTCGAAAGTTTAACTGGTCCACATTTCTACTATGCTGCCACCTAATTTACCCCTGTTGATGTTGTAATCATACTTAGGAACCCCATAGCAATAGTGACTATGGTGATGACTGGGGCACATGACCCTATGTGCAGGTCTCCAGCAATTTTGCATCCACCCAGCAATGGTTGCTACGGGTCAGACATAAGCAACTGCCTCATACCCGGTACTATATAAGGAGTGAATCCAAGTAGTACATGATTATATCTCATATCATCACATTTTAAGCATGTTTCGCCAAATCGCATTAAGACAATCTCAAACCGTCTCCAACTCCATCAGACCATTCAGTCAATCCGCATACAATCACGGCGTGATTGAAGCCGCAAAGGATGCATTGAAGACAGCAAACAAGAAGATCGGAGAGGTAGCAGCTGAAGGTATCCAAAAGGCGGAGCAATCCACTCCATCCAAGGACAACTTGGCCAATGCCGCAGACAAAGCAAACAAGAAGACCGGAGAAGTTTTAGCAGACGGTATAGATAAGGCTCAAAAGGTTGCTCCAACATCTACCGATGATTTGGCCAACGCTGCAGACAAGGTCAACAAGAAGACCGGAGAAGTATTGGCAGATGGGATCGATAAGGCCCAGAAGGCAGCACCAGGTCAGAGTCATGCTCAAAAGAAGGTTGCAGACAACCACAAGGGCTACAAGAATTTGCAAGAGAAGGGTTCCAAGACCGAAACTGAACAAAACCGTCCAGATGATGCCGTATAAATTTAGGATAACGAAATGCATGGAAGAAATTTATTATTGAAGAATTATTGACTATTGTAGACTAATTGTAGATGATTGTAGATTGCAGTAATTATTCAATTGAGCCAATGGTAAAAATTGTTTTGCAATTGGGGTTCAGACAACTTGAGTTGAAACGTCGGGAGGATTGTCTTACTCTTATCCGACGATGTAAACGTGGTGGGCCTTCCTCCAAATATTAACAACAAGTTGAATAAAACTGTATTACCACTGGATTTTGCTATTTCGAATACGTACTCTAATCAAATCATCAACTACAACGTGAACATTTTGTTACAATTCATTAACTGACATTTTCATATTAAATAAGTTTTCACTGACTAGCAGCATCTCCACATTCTATATACTATTTGGAGAAGTTTTCAAACTCTCCTGCATTGATGCCTTTATCAAAGGATCCCTTCAAGTCTTGAGACTGTGGCACAGGAACTGGGGCTGGTGGCTCTACTTGTTTCTGTGGTTGGGGCTTTCTTTCAATAACCTCGAGATAGTTCAGAGGAACGTAACCAGTCTTTCCCAGTCTAGATCTCACCTTCCACCATTTACTTTCGTTGCCTAAGGGGTCTAATTTGGATAAAATGGCCACCAACTCATTGGGCTTCAACTCGATTTCCATGTTTGGATTTTCTGGGTTGAATTCGTATAATGCTTTGGCAAACTGTAAGTTTGCTGGATCAAATTGACCATTAGGACCCACAGGACCTGCTCCGCCCATTAATTGCTGCTGCTGTTTGCGTTGCTGTTGTTCGTTGAGTTTCTGGATCGCTTTACTTAATAAGTAGGGGAATCCGATAGATGCAGCCAAGAACAAAAGTAATGGCTTGAATGAGATTCTTGGCTTAGTTGTACCTGCAAGTCCACCTTGTTGTCTCTTGATATTCTCCTCCAACTTCTTTTGGTTCTTTTCGAACTTAGAGAACTCCTTGAGGTTGAGTCCGTAGTTGTAGGTTTGACCTGTGATTTTGTAGAAGATCTTCTTGACGAACTTGATCAATGCAAATATACCAAGGAGAGAACCCAAGGCATTCTTAAGGTTACCAAACTGCTCGGCAAGGGAAACCATGGTGAAAAATGACGAGTGTGTGGCCATGTAGGTGGCTTCCAACATCTGGGCGAAGCCTCCCACGGCTCCGATAATCGACTCGATGAGCTGGAATGTAGCTTGGGTGCCTTCACCCAAGCCTCCGGGACCTGCCATGCCGGGTTGACCGTACATTCCTCCTCCGTAGCCTCCCATGCCACCGTAGCCTCCCATGCCGTACATCGACGACCCGTAACCACCACCATACATGGAGGATCCGTAGCCGCCGTAGCCCCCGTATCCTGAGCTTCCATAGCCTCCTCCATACATGGATGATCCAAGACCTCCTCCGTACATAGAAGAGCCATAGCCGCCCATCCGAGAGCCGTAGCTGGACCCGTAGGCGCTGCTGCCTCCGTAAGGCGTGCTGGTGGCCATATTGGAGAAGTCTGACGATAATGAAGTGGGTCTTTCGGGGATGGGGCCTCCTGTTGCCTCTGTTGCTCCCATGGCTGTTCCGCCCACAGAACTGGTGCTGCCGATGTTGCTGATGTTGCTCATGCTAGTGTCTCCTCCAGAAGCTGCTGCCGATGACGTTCCCGAGCTAACTTCCCAGGGTTTTGTTCTTGGAGCTGACATGTTTAGTTTAATATTATAATCAGTGAAGTTGAAAATGTCGAGACTGGCACGTGATAGGTGGTGGGGTAGGGCGGTGGGGGCACTGGACCGCGGGAGGAGAACAGGGTTGGGAATGGTGAGACGGTAGCTTGGGTGAAACAGGCCCAGCAGGTCACGGGAAGATCACGGGAAGGTCACGGGCAGGTCCCTGAAGAAGTCACGAGACCAGTCACGGGTGGGGTCACGGTGGGGATCAGCGAGAGGTGGAGGTTGCTGGTGGGCGGGTGCTCCTCGGCCCAGCTGGAGCCTCGGTTTTTGCGCTTACGTAAGCGGGACTGGGGCAGTCATGTGATAGCGATAAAGCAGAGGGTGTTATGATGGGGTGATTCTTGGATCAGAGAACAATCGGGCCCATGCGTGGAAACAGGTAATCTCGTGTCTGGTAGGGGAGACGGATTTTCTGGAATTTTCTACGGACAAAGAAATCTAAAATACGTGAGATTTCAGCAATTACAAATTAATATTGAACAACAGGATTCACTTCTACAGTGATATCTCGACCGCAATTCCTCGTAGTAATGGCTCAAATAGGTTGATTGACAGCAACCAGGTGGAAATTATCGAACGATCTGCTAATTTGCCACCGTACCTTCCAAAATACAGGCACTGTGCTCAGCAAGCAGATGATCCCATAATAAAATGACATGGTTTATGACACAAGAAGTTTCCTTTGTTTGTTTACAATAATCTGGGATCCCCGATCGAAGACAATAAGTGCCAGTTAAATTTAGTCCCGAGCTTCTGAACACATACAGTAAAACTACTAAAGTATTAATTCTTAATGTAATATTCTTTTGTATATTCTTTTATCGTTTGTAACCTGTTTTTGTCGTTACTCATATCAACTAGCCTAGTGTATCAAAATATGTAAGATTTTGGCTGGTTCATTTTATTTTGGTGATTGCTTGAACTATGGCAATGGCTCTGAAGAACTGCTCAATCTGTTCAAGTGAAGGTAGACGTCCGTACCGTAGCCTTCCATCGAAATCAACTTCAAGTCTCCTCCGAAGTATTGAGCATATAAACGGGAAATGGGTAATCCGTATCCAAATCCGGCCATTGGGGCCTTGAAGGAGGTCTGGTTGTATTCGGGCTCCAACACTGGGGTCTCGCTCACAGTGGTGTAGAGATAAGTCCAGATCAATGGCACTTCACTTCTGGCGATTCCTCCACCCTCATCACTGATTTTGATGGCGATATCTTCGCTACCCTCAGAAATAATTACTTTGATGGGTGGAAACTTCAAGTCGTTAATATCAATATCCTCTTCCTTGAGTTTAGGGTCATCTTTCAACATTTGCGCCTTCAAGCGAGGGGTGTGGAACTCGATGGTGGCTCTAAGTGAATTTTTCAAAGTTTCAAAAAGCATGTGGATCAAGTGGCCTGGAACATACATGAAGCTGATATCGTTTTGAGGAGCAATCAATTGTATTTCTGGTGCCTCGAACAAGCCGTAGAATTCTTCACAGATGTACTTGGCAGTCTCAATGGCGTCTTCAGCGATTTCTCCCACGTTACAATCGGTACAAACAACACCCACGTAGTTGGACTTGGTCTTTTTGCCGTTGCCGTTGGAGCCGTTCAAAAACAGCGAGATTCTCTGCTTGGTTGGCGAGGCCTGGGCCATGTTGAGGGCCACCTGCTGGCCGATCAACATTCTGATTCCGATCCTGGACATGTAGAACCTGTCTAAAAACGTCTGGATCTGGGAGTTGACCTGGACCGTCTTGTGGGCGCTTTTCCACTCCTGAACACCCTGGGCCATGGTGGCCACCGTGGCGTCGTGACGCTTCTTGATCTTGGTCAATGCATCGTACACCAGCTTGTTGTAGTCGTAGACCTCCTTGGGCCACACGATGTTGGTGGGACAGGCGTGGAAGTAGTCCTTGCCAAAGGTGGGGCTCTCGCTTCTGGAGCTGATGGTCTGGGATGGGGACCGGGACGAGGAGGACGAGTGGCGGACGACAATGCCGTCGTCGGAAAACACGTTGTTGATGGCTGGATTGGAGGACTCGGCCTTTGCGAGGTTGGCGGTGTCCTCCAACGGGGCGGGTTCGTCGGAGACGTCTTTGATGCTGGAGCTGGAGCTGGAGTGGGAGGAGTTGGGGGTCGAGAAGAGGAGCTTTTTGAGGTGGTCTGAGATTTCGGGCTTGGGCAAGTCGGTCAACTCCTGGAAGCTCTGGGCGTACCAGTTCCTCACCTTCATGGTGGAGGGCAGTTCGTTCAAGCCCAATGGGGCATTTTCAAGGTCCTTGACCTTCAATGCCAACCGAATGGGCAATTCTTCCACGATGAACTGGGACGCCAAAAAGATGGACCCTGGACTGGGATTGGGGCCGAATTGGACCATCTGGCGTAACGAGATAGACGTCTGTTTGTAGGAGGCATATCGGTATATTTTGTCTCTTAGCTTGCAGGTGAGTTCCCATGCAGTTCCCATGATGGCCGGGAGTGAAGACAAGAGAAGAGCGGTGTTCGGAAGTGGAGGAAGTGTGGAGGAGGATGGATGTGGAAGTGGCCGGTAGGCGACCCCAGATTGAGCGCACGTGAAACCAGGGTGGGTCGTGTGACGCACACCGCGGACACACGGAGATCAGATAACTGGGGATGGCTGTCCTGCATGCGGCCGGGCCAGCGGCAGCAAAGTATGGGGTCTGGCAGCTGCCGCAGGTCCGGTGCTAGGGCGAGCGCCCCGGACAAAAGGAAGCTCCCGGTGGGCGAACTGCCTGACTTGCGGTCCGGTCAGCGGTCAGGAGAGGTGCCGGTGGCCGGTCGCTGGGTCTCCCCATTGGTAGGCACGCAAGCAGTGAAAAATCACCATATTTGACGGGGACCACCCCATGGCTGACCCATGGGTCCACCGCTTCTACGCCTCTATTGTACTCATGACCGCCCACGAGCACCTCCGGACATAGAGGCCCGAGCCCCTGGGAGCCCCTGGGGCATTTGTCATGAAACAAGACCACCACGGGGGACCGACTCCCCAGGCAGTTCCACGGAAAATCACCGCAACACCCTCCGGACCCACGGGTGCCCCTCGGGAATAAACCACCGCCATAGTTTCGGGGGCTTGTCTCACGTCATTCACACTAAGTCCACATGGGCCCTTCAGCCGAGGTCTGGGGTGCGACTCGCGACTCCGTTACTCCGAGATGACTCAACCCCGGATCTACGGCTGGGGATTATAAAAGGCTGGAAAAATCTCTCTGAGTTATCATCGTCCATCGACAACAACTTTAATACATTCACTCAGCTACCCAAGCTACTAAAGCCCCCTACACACTACATCGTATAACACACAATGGTTGCTAAGCTCATTTCCACCTACAAGACCGCCTCCAGATGCTGGATACCGGTCAACCAGACCTTGAAATCCAACATTGCCAGAAACTTCAGTTCGAGGCAAAGATGTGTCAACTTCAACAACGCCAACGGCAGCAACTTGGTTGCCAACGACGACGTTTTGGCCTCTGCTGCCACCTCCCATGCCACTGTCACTGGTGCCGGTGCTGATGAATACAACTTCGAAACCTTCGAGCCTTCCATCTTCTCCAGCGAGGAGATCCACACCGCTGGTCCTGTCAAGAGACACGACTAAGCCTATTTGATATAGGAGTAACGAATTATGAATGCACAGAACTTGAAAAATCCGTAGAACTGACTGTTTAGATCATTAAGAGTGGGACTCTGGAAGTACCCGAAAATGTCTGAAAAATCACCTCTGTGAGAAGGACAGGAAAAGCCGGGGATCGGACACCGCCTGGCAGGCCTGGCAACACGGAGCAAGCCACAGTCCACAATAGGAACGCCTACAAACGTTGTGTGCTAAGACAGCCACCCAATCCGATCTGAACTGGCAAATGTTATCGGCCTGAAAAATGCAAACTACACTAAGTGCACCCACCGTTATCAAGAACAATAGCTAGCAACTAATCCAAGACTTCGCAGGTCTTGGTCAATTGTCTCCAAAAGTCTTGACGTGATACTTTGGTACAGCCCTATAGTGTATTTACCTTGGCATATACATCAATAGAATTCCATGTTCCACACAATTCAGCACTACTCAATATTGAAGAAGCAATGGAATTGCTCTCGTCACCCCACCCACCAGCGCATCGGCCCAGTCCGTTTTGCCCCCCCAGTCGTGTGATGGGGTCTTGTCACCACGTTGAGATCAGTTAAGGGGTATTGTTGTGGAACAATGCACGTGGTGAGTCTTCGATCAGAGATAAGGATTCTAGTGGGGAATTCAAGGTGCGGGCCGAAGCAGTGGGGACGATGGGAGGGGAATTGGGGAGAACTGGGGAGAACTGGGGAGAAGCAGAGGAGATTGGGGAGAAGCAGAGGAGAGAAATGTCATGGACGGCGAGAGGAAAGGGGAACGGCTGGGGTCAGGGGAAACGTTCTAGCAGGTGAAGTTTGGCCATGTGAAATTTGGCCGTCCCAATCACGTGACAGGCAGGATCGATTGGAGGCCACCCTACCAACGGCAGAGACTTGGTTCGCTGTGGAGAGGACACCAGGGGCTCCGCCTGAACCATTTGGCTCAGCCGAAATTGACGTGGCAAGTGCCAACGTGTTACATCAATGGAAACATGGGAAATGCCGTGCTAGCCTCATTAATTCTGTGTATTTGTGTTTTGCCCTTTTCTGACCTGGCATGGGTACACTAGTTTCGCGTGGCCCTAACATGATAGAGATGTTTTTATCTAGAATTTTCTACCACAAATTGTTCCGTAATAATGTTGTGGGAGCGATTTACAGCATGCGGAATTCGAGAGAATGTTACATTGATACAGTCAGAGCCGTAAGCTCCTATGTGGCCCCTATGCTTGTATGCTATAGTAGTGATGAGGAGTTAAATTGTGAACGTGGTATACTTCTGGTGAAGTACTGCCTTAGAATACAAGAAGGTGAATTGCAAACCAGGGGAGCCTCGCCACTAAGATTATTATTGAACACGAGGTGTTCCCTCTTTAGAACATTGACTACTTGTGAGTTCTTGTTTGCAAAACTTATGTAGTCACCGTAGAGATGCCAACAAAACGTTCCAGAGATTAAGGGTGAAGGGGTATTTCGAGGTTAGGGGCCAAGAATGCTAGGATGCTATATCCTTCGTTTGTGTTGTGTTTCACAGTTGGCTGTTTTTTCCTACACAAATCACAAGCACCAACAGCCAGTTGTAGCGGTGCTTTTCATAGGAAACCAGCTATGGGATCAGTTGAACAAACCAATTTGTTCCTCTGCATGTTCTATGCACAGAAGCTGGAACTGCCCATCCACATTACACAAAACCTACACAGATCCACACCCTTATATGCAAATCCAACACGTGATACACAGCACGTGACACAACATCATCAGCTAAGATTACAGACCCACTCCACAGTCCTTACGTCAACATGTCGCTCAGGATTGGGGTTGGGCAATTGTGCTCCTCGCTGAACGTCGCAGCCAATGCCCGTATAGTCAAGAAGATCCTTCGCCAGGCCGCGGCCAGCCAAGTTCAGGTGGTGTTTCTCCCTGAAGTCACCGACTACATGTCCAAAAACGCTGGTCATTCGCTTTACTTGGCCCAAAAAACCCAAAAACAATTCATTGAAGAGATCCAGAAGGAGATCAAGGCCATTGGGCTGCTTTATGTTGCTGTTGGGGTTCACGAGACCACAGAAGGCGGAGAACGAGTTCGCAACAACCAACTTTGGATAGGCCCTGGAGGGGAGATCGTCGAAAGGTACCAAAAACTTCACCTTTTTGATGTGGAGATCAAGAATGGTCCCACATTGAAGGAGAGCAATTCTGTTGAGCCAGGAACCCGCATTGTGCCACCGGTTTCCACAGGGGGATCCCAGCCATTTCTGGTGGGCCTTGCCATTTGCTACGACATTCGCTTCCCAGAACTTGCTCTCCGCTTGCGAAAATTAGGGGCTGATATCATCACCTTCCCGTCTGCATTCACCACCAAGACTGGCGCTGCCCATTGGGAGGTATTGGCACGGGCACGGGCCATTGACACCCAAAGTTACGTGGTGATGGCAGCTCAGTGCGGAGAACACGATACGACCGACAATAGGAGCGAAGAACGTAAGGAAAACAACGAGCTGAACCACCACAGCAACCTGGAAACGGGCACAGCGAGCGAGGAGAGGGGTATTTCGCACGGTACTGGCACCAAACCTGGCGATGAAGCGGTCAATAGTGAGCACAATAGTGAAAAATCGAGTGAAAAATCGGGTGAAAAATCAAAGCCCACAACCGCCCACGGTTCAGCCAGCAGCAACCGCCTGGACAGTGGTGCCACCGACCCAGCCACCACAGGGGCTGTGGAACAATCTCCCCTAGCCAAAACCGCTGGCGTGGGCTCCAGCAACCCTCCTTCCCAGCTTGGACGGTCGCAGAGTTCACATCCACCAAACCCATCAATTGTGTCTGGTTCCCCCTCTGCATCGACCGTTTCGCCACAAAAGCAAGCCCCTAAAACCTCAGCCACTGCGTCGTCCGTTCCCCTCGCCAGAATCAGCTATGGCGAGTCTCTTATCGTATCCCCTTGGGGCGACATTATTACTCGTTTATCCACCTACACCACGCGTAATGCGATCGACAGCGACGGCGATTACTGGGAGCTCGGAGTGGCCGACATCGACAGGGAACGCATGGAGGAGATCCGCCGCAACATGCCGTTGCTCGACCACAGACGGCCCGAGGTGTTTGGGTACGAGATCTAGGGTAGCAGTAGCAGTAACTAGTAGCTAGGGTCTATACAATATAGGACAGGTTCCACACCTTTGATAGGCGGAAACATTAGGAAAAACAACAACATCCATCGAGCTGTGCACAAAGCAAAACCCGGCCAGTGCAGCCACATCGGGGAGCAGGACTGCTTGCCGTTCTTAGCGGTCTTCCCGGACCCCTCCCATGTCGCATCCCATGTCTGTTGAACGGCCTGAGTCAGAGAGGGGAACGATGTTGGTGCCACTTTGTGACCCTTCGCGACGCGTTAGTATGCAGACATCGACTCTAGGCAGAGCACCAGACACTCAAGCAGACTCAACCACACCCACTGCCACAAAGCACAAGCAACCACTGTCGGAGCGTCGATGCACTGCAAAGGGCAAAAAGGCCACAGTGGCCGCCAGCCAGGGATGTGGCTACCACACCGGCCCGACCACACTAACCAGCACTGTAGCCTTGTATCAGATTGCGCCTGGCAGGCCCAGACCCACCACAGCCACTACAGCCACTTGGCTGCCGCCTCAGGTCCTCCAGGGTGCGACGGTGGGCGCATCCGTCGTTGCCATCAGATGGCGTGTCAGGGAGGGGATTTTCCGTCTGTGTGCAGTAGCGTCCAGCCACCATGAGGGGAATAGAGGGGAAGGTGTTGGGATGTTCCGCCGCCAAAAATATCTTCTGCGCGCACACCCCTCATCCCTGTTTGTTGAGATCGGAAAAACCTTTCCTGCACCTGTCCCAAAGAGGAGACGCTATACGAGCTTATCTCCCCTCCTTTGGGTGCAATTATAAAGGCAACCCATCTGCCACTGTGATCCACCACTTCTTTTCCACACTACACAACCATGTTCAGAAGCTTGTTCAAAGAATACTCCAGATCTTTTGTGGCAGGTGCTAAGGCCAGCGCAGGCGCTGGCGCTGCCGCCTTCAATGCCACCCCCGTGGTGTCCAAATCGCCCTTGACCATCTACCACAACCCATCCTCCACCCTTTCATCACAGCTCTTGGCCAAGCTCTCCAAGTACTCGGCCATGCCTTGCACCAGCTCGCGCTACGAGGCCCGTCTCGGCGCCTCCGACGCCCAAGACCCCTCCAAGTTCTCATTTGTGCTCAAATCCAACCAACTGCTCACCTTCAGCGACTACGAGTTCATTGTCAACCAATGTGCCGATATCCATCCACACAACACCCACGTTGTGCGCCGCCTCCTCAATGTGCACAAGCACTCGCCCTTGGACGTGGCCGACTTCCACAAGCTTTCTAAGACCGAGTTCCCAGTGATCATTGACTACGACCACAAGTTGGTCGCCAACGACGAGGCCTCCTTCGACAGAATCTTGCAGCACTACATGCTGTGCGGCACACAGAATTCCAACACCATTGCCGGCGTCCATTGCAAGACCCCTTCTCCCCAGGCCAGGGAGATCTCGCTCCAACACAGCTTGGTCCATCCACACGTTGCTGAATTTGCTGATTTGTTTTAGCCTCTTATAGATTACTGAGGCGGGTTTAATAGAATAATAATAATTAATACATGGGTTTATAATACACTAAGCGATGTAGGCTTTTCTGCGGTACTCCTGGAGCCACCCGGTGTCAAACGGCCCTTTGCTAGACGTCTAGAATGACACATGGTGTGCTTTTCGGAGTGTGTGCTTCCGTCAAATGACTCAGCCAGCTGAGTCAGCCAGGCACCTCGCTTCATCTAGGCCAGAGTCGGACCTGGGCCATGCTCCGACGGTGGCGGAACTCCTGTGGGTCCGAAACGGCTCTATACGACGGATAGGGAGTTTTTGGTGGCGGTGAAAAGTTCACTCCCAATTACATAATCAGAACGCACGTTGCGATGTCTATTACCAGGACCAAAGTGCCCGTAATGAGCCCATCAACCAATCGATGAAAGGTCCGAGGCGTCTTCGGCGGTGTCCACGTCAAACACAGGCAAATTCCACTTCCACGCCATGTTCCACGCCATGTTCCACATCAGATGGGCTCAAAGACGCAATTCCATGTCAATGCAAATCCCGATCCATGGTGATTTAGACAGACGTTGCCGCATGCAGTCGTCCCCTATAACCCGATCGGGAAGGCATTATGACGATTGTTCCCACGTTGGAACCGCAGCGATTGGGTATTTGGCATTATGCTCGCAAGTCTGAGGGGAGTCGACAGGTGGAACACTTGCTACTCCTCTCAAATGCAAGAGGAGAACACACGGACTTATTTTTGGAAGTTTTGCTGACTAAACCGAACCAGGGCCTTTGGATGGCACTTTGCACTATCGGAACCAGTTCCAGAAGATAACTAATACTGTCCCACTTCAGCAGTAGACGGGACAACTCAACCAAGCAAAAAGGCACCACTCCAATGTATAATGCAGATACAACTAAGCAACATAAAACAGATTCAATTGTCCACAACAGCCACTTTTCTACCTGTCAGATATGATGGCTTGAAAAACACGCCACCTAGAAACTCCGTGAGAGCCCCCAACAGGATAGGCTTATCTGGTCGCACACTTTATCGGTTGAAATAATTCTGATCTCTGGTCTGTTTTTGGTAATGCCATCGATAATGAAGGATAAGGATAGGATCAAAAGGAAATGATCAACAGAAATGGATCAAAAGAAATGGATCAATAAGTAAGACCAAGAATTAAAGGACAAGGTCAGGGATGGGAGGATACCCTCAATTAAAATAAGTAGGGCACATGTCGAAATAACCAGTCCAACGATCATAGGATATAGCCAGGAATCAATGTTCAAGATCAAGGATAACAGCTCCAGGCTAGGGACCTAAACATGGGATTGCCTTTCCGATCATTGGCTCCACCTTTTGGAAGCTTGTGAAAATTTCAGAATTGAGCTACAACTGAAAGCTCGTATTTGGTATGGTGATAGTCCAAACCTATCACTAGTAGATTCTAGTACCATACATGAGAAGCACTTAAATGTTTTATGATGATACTTAATTATAAATAATTCAACTCTGGTGACAATTGGTGATGTGTCAGTAAAGGGCAGGTACCCTTACGTCACTTCGCAATACATAATATCCTATGAAAGTAACTTACGTACCGAATTGTCACCCTTCTCCCTAAATTAAACTGAATAGCAGAATAGAACAGAAAACCTTTATGAAACCCAGGGGTAGAACCAAAATTCATACTGAAAGGATTCGAATTACGAAAGCATCATAGCAACGAATGTTCAAGGAACTTGAAATGATAATGATAATGATAATGCCGTATGGACTCAATTGATTCCCATTCTCTTGATGACGTATTCTTGGGCAACTACACCAAGACATAAGTCTATTCCTCCTTCAATCCAATCCTTCACCCATTCACTAGCATCAATGCCCTCGGCGTCGTTGTCGGCCTCATAATTCAGTCCTTCACCATTCATCCATTTTGCCCATTTCAAGGGGAATGGTTGCGACTTGTTGATGATGGTAATGTCGTTGGTGATATCCTTGAGGATGATTGTAAAAGAGAACGAGTCCAGGTTGCTGCTTTCAATCAACACCGGCTTGTCCTCTGTAGAGCTGGGCTCTTCTGCATTTTCCAACCTGGTGGTGATAGGTTGCACAGAAATAAATACGTTGGACTTGTTAATTTGGTCGATATCCTTCTTTTCTTGTGATTCGTCTTGACTGGTCTCCTTCTCCATTTTCTCGAAATCCTTGATGCTGGATTCTAAGTTGGCAAAGCACAATTTCTCTCCATCGATGACCTTGCCGTGGAACATGTTCAAGTTGACCTTGGAATCACTGGCATCGCCAGCATGGTCGTTGTGGTTGATTTTGCTCACGTTAACTCTGATGCCACCTTCAACCTGCGTCATGACTTTATTGAAGTTATCGTACACCAAACGATCCAAATGATGCATGTTGTACATGTCGTAGATTACTAGCACGTTCAACAACTCGTCATCTTGACTAATCAAGCCCTGCTTGATCTGGTTCGACATCGTCAAAAGAATGGAGTTGAGACGGCCAGAAATGTTCTGGATGTGCTGTTCGGGGCTGGCGCCACTCTCGTCTTGTTCCTCCAAGAATTTCTGGCGCTGGTGGTTGATCTGGTTGGTGGTGGTGGAGGCCAATTGGTAGGTCTGTTCTCCCAACGATTGGGCATTGGAAGCAATGGTGCCCCAGAGAGAAGTCACCTTAGATGAGCCCTCGCTGCTCCACCAGTTGCTGATGGTGCCAAGGGGATCAATGTCGAGTTCTTCGCTGGCACTTCCGCCAGCGTGCTCGTTACTGTCTTTGGTGTCGTTGGCTTCTTTGGCTCCTTTGGCCTCCTTGGCTTCCTTGGACACCACAGCGTCCAATTCTGCGTTTCCGCCGCTTTTGCCGGCGCTATCCAACGTCTCCGCCATTTCCTTAACCACAGGCTTGTCAGTGGCCTTTTCCGCCTCCGTTTTCTTCTTGGGTTCGAACTTCAGCGACACTTTGGGGGTCGAAGGCTTCTTCTTCTCGTGCTGCGCCAATTCGTCCAAAAACTCCAAGAAGTCCTCGTCTTTTTCGTCCTTGGCTCCGCCAGCCCCACTGCTCTTGGGCTTGGGGGTAGCAGACCTCAGGTCCGGCAATGAATTGATGAAATCCAACACGTCATCAGCTGCTTTCGACATGGTGTTGTTAGGGCAGTTGACAAAAAGTATCACGCTACTTAGGGAGCGCGCGCGGGATTTGAATAGGGACTCCCACGCCAAAAGGCAAAAAGGCAGAGCGAAAAGCGAAAAGCGAAAACCCAGAAAGCCAAAGGCCAAAGAGCTGAAAAGTTAGTGACAACCGCCAGTGGTAATTAACTAGAGAGCACTGCCACATCCACCAGGTACAACCCAAGAGGCTAGAACGCAAGAAGAACCGCAACTAAACGAGTCACGTTCCCCCATATCCAGAGGTTTTAGATCTACAAAGTATCCAGACATCTCTTTGAAATCTTCATCCAGTTACGCTAGCTCGTCCTATACCACGAATACCCAGCCGAAATGCATCCCCAGTTGGACAAGAATAGATTCGACACGTGCGAGAAGCTCATGGATGCCCTTGAAGAGTGCCACAGACAAGAATTCTTGGTCAAGGCCATGGGAGTGTGCAACTTCGAGAAGAACGAACTCTCCAAGTGCTTGCATCATACTCGTGTGAACGATGCCAACGATCGGATCAAGGCCAGCAGAGAGAGACAGAGAAGACTCGACGAGAAGAACAGACTCAAGGAGGAGGAGACCTACGGAAAGAACGGTTACTTGCGCAAGGTCATAGAGGCCGAGTTGGCCAAGAAGGGCAAGGAGTGAGCGACCGGGGGCAAGGCCGGTATGGCTGTTTCTGATCAACCAGAAGTACAGGAGCCCAAGAGAACACTCACGAGAAAGATCAACTTTCTGAAAACTCCAAAAACTTCCTCAAGAAGATAATATTTCAATCAATGTACATAGTGAAAATCCGACTTCCTAGTCGCTAATATATCTAGGATAAACTTATGGCTGTTTTCTGGATGTCTTCGATCGCCGCAGGGGTATCATCATATGGTTATATTTTGACCCCAGGACATCTAGAGTGACAATCCCTGTAGAGACCGATTAAAATACCAGGGGACTTAGTAGCAGGGTCCTTACGAAGAATTTGCAAACTCTTTTCTCCGAATTACCAGTTGAGTTTTCGGAAATATCATCAATTGAATAGTCCGTTCAATTCGGGTACAATTACCGATAGAATTGGTACTATCACGGTACTTGGTACCTAAAAGACAAGCTAAACCAACGATATTCGTTAGAATTTAAAAAGGATTCAATCTACACCGGAATATCATCAACGTGCATTTCTATTCAATCTTGTCTGGTTCTCAAAACCTTCTTGACGACCTTATCTTTGGTCACAACATACACAACGGCACCCCAGCCCGACAAGGCGTCTCTGTCCACGGCATTCAACAAAGCCTGGGAAATGGTCTCAAACAAGTCTTCTGGCTCCAAGTTGGGCTCGTAGAGCGACTCACACATACCGTACAACTGGTCGCTGGCAGTACCACTGACAATGAAATCTTTAGCGAAGTCAATGCATCCTATGGAATCGAACCCGCAAATGTAGGGCTCGTTGGTCTTGGAGTCGAGTCCGGCAACAATGGGCAGCACGAAGTAGGGTCCAAACCGTCTCTCGTACAACGTGGAACTGACCAATTTGGACAAGGTCTTGGGCTCAATCTGTCTCTCTTCCCTCAACTTGTACAAGTTATGCTTGAAACGGAACAATTCCGACAACGTGGTCACATCAGTGGCCAATCCTGTCAACCCCAAGAACGTCTTGTCACCAAATGAGAATATCTTTTCGAAGTTGTTGGCCAATCCCAAGGATTGGTTACCTAAACGCAAGTCACATCCGATGGCTATGCAGTCCTTTCCGACCATGGCCACGGCGGAACCACCATTGATAGAGGTTGGATCAGACATTAGTGGTGGTTGTGGTTATAGTGAGTTGCCTCTGTAATGGGTGGCGGTCTTTGGCGAGTGTGCGTATCACGTGTACAAAAGTCACGCGCTCCAACATGTGACGGAGGAGCTTGCCAGAAGGCAGAAAAGGCAGAAAGGGCAGAAAAGAAAGGCCCCTGATAGGCATAAAGGAAAACACGGCAAACGGAAAGAGGGAACAGTTCTGGTGTGATTTTATGAGTTTTTAAGTTCTTTGATTTTCAAAAATGGAGCTTTTGCTCGAAGGAACTGCTTTCACTATCAATTGCAAAGGTATTACATTAGTTCACATTTCATGGTTTATGGTTTTTACGGTAACAATAATGTCTTCTGGTAAGAATTTCCTTTCTTTAAGTATCCTCTCCATTTTTTGCTCCGTTAAACTAATCCACTTTCACTCTTCGCCTTCACTTATCTATCTACATTTGCTTATTACAATATTACATTATTACATATTAGGTAAAACAAACTAGCATGCCTCCCTTTAGTTATAACACCAACTGGACAGGTCTGTTGACATCTACAGCTGGTACACGATTAATATATTAACAAAGGGTAAGACCATGCGTTAATCCGCAAACACTCAATATTTGCTCGGTGGGGTTAGTAGAACTATTAATTCAATTCAATGGGTATGATTTTGCCTGGGAAGTTCAGAAATTCTCAGACTTTCAGTTAATTAGGAATTGTGGATCGGGCAATTTGATTAGTTCTCAATCTTTTCATTGCTGACTATTGGTGGTGATTCAGTGTGTTCTTCAGTAGTTTCGGGTTGTGTATGGTTGAGTTCCTTCTCAACAACCTCTTTTGGTGGAACGGCTTCTTCGGTTGGCTGATGGGCATGTACATCTTCAAGGTCTTCTGGTTCTTCTTCTTCCTTGATGGTGTTAGTGCTGTAACTATGGACCACATCATGTGGATCCTCCACAATCGAGTTGGAAGATTTCAACAATTGGTTCACTGGACTCTCGTTATCCTGGTAGTTGGAAAGCTTGAAAGTCTTGGGCGATTTCACCAATGGATTAACTTGTGAATCATCATCTTGTTGAAGTAATCTATTCAAATCATTGATAGATTTAGATGATTGAAAAGTTGGGATAATCTTTCCAATATCCTTCATATTGTAAAACAACCTCTTGATTTCAGTCTTGACCAATCTAGTCAATTCATCATCTACAATTTCAGTTCTCTTGCCCCGCGATGATTCATCCCCATCCCCATCAGCATCAGCTACTTCAGTGTCAGCATCAGCATCAGCTTGAGAATCAGCCTGCTTTTGTTGTTCTTCTTCTTCAATTGCCAAGAGCCTATCTTGCTCTTCCAAATCGAATCTCAATTGTAATCCAAATCCAAGAATAATTAAATAGTTCTTGTATTTGGTCAAATCGTTCTTGTATTCTTGAACCTTCATGTTGTAGTTGTTGACTATCTTACTGTAGTTTGAGCAATTATATTGCTTTATTGGCAAATCCTTCGAAAATCTCAACTTGTACTTGGTGAAATCTTGATACAACTTTCTCAAATGATTATAGTAGTTCAATGTCTTCACAAATTGCTTCATCATGCCTTCATGGTTGGCATCATTATCGTTTTCGTCACTCACCACAATATAGTTACTGAGGTAAATTCCTTTAGGCAATGATTCCCATTTCAGGATATGCTTCATCTTTTTAAATTGATCTTTGTTCTGAAGAATTCCTTCTAAATTGGTCCAACCATACTCAATAGAAGAAACACTCTCTTCCAAGGTAGGAATGGCAGTGATCTTAGCAGCCCAGAAATTACACGTGTTGATAAATTCTAAAGCAATTTCTTGAGTACCAGCTTCGAAAAGGAATTTCTTAGCTGGCTTTTTAGAAGTTTTAGGGAAAACCAAAGACCATAAGACTTTGCCATTAGAGGCACCTTGCTGCTTTTCCAATTGAGCAAAAGTAGAGCACAAGTTGTAGTTTCCAATTTTGGCTGCATTCTTCAACCAATTTCCATCACCGATATTATCGGGATCATCTTCATCATCTTCTTCGTCAAGTTCAGTAATAACAACTAATTGCTTTTGCTTGTACTTTCTCAACTTTTGCTGATGCTTCTTGATAACCTTCTGATCAAATGAATATAATGCTAACTCACCTTTAGACACAACAACGAAATTTTCAGTAAACTTATGAGAATTAATACTTCCTGTGGTTCCGACAGTAGAAGAGGTGTTTCTTGAATTATTTTGATTGTTGTTGCTGGATCTGGAGAAGAATGAGAAGAATCTACTACTAGTAGAGTTTTGAGTGCTAGTAGTAGAGGCAGCAGAAGAGGTAGTTCCACTAGCTAACTCACTTGAGGTAGAATCCTGTTGGTCATTATTCAAAATCTTCAACTTTAACAAACCTTCCTTCAAGTATGGAGAACCTTGTAATTCTAAGGTTAAATCGTAGTGATCTTGATAATCATCAACATTGAAATCTTCTAAATGTTGGCGTTGATTTAAATCATGGAGTTCATGCTCATCACCAATTGCCAAGGTGTTAAGGTTCACAGTATCAAAAGAAAGAACAGACATGGTATCCTCACCATTGGCGGATTGAGTAGAGTCCCTTGAGATGATTGAAGATCTCGAAGCCCTCTTGTTCAAATTACCATGAACATTGACGTTATTAGTCTGGGCTTTAGCAGTGCTAGTGGTTGGAGCACCTCTCAAGTAATCTAATGATTGGCGATTTCTAATAGTTTGTGGTGCAGCAGAGACATTTGAGGTTCTAGAACTATTACCATTCTTGTAAAACTTCTGATTTTGATCTGAGATCAATGCTCTAGTAAAACCAACTCTATTGGATCTAGAATGGTTAGATGATGAGTTTCCATTGAAGTGGGAAACAGATGAGTTGGCAGAAGTCATGCGTTTCATAGCAAGTGAAGTTCTTCTGTTCGTGCTGTCTGCAGACCAAATGGAAGAGTTTGAAACCTGCTTGGTTAAAACAGGCAAATCTTCATGATTTGGGGTAGAACCTGAATCTGACACGTCTGGAGTTGAAACTCCAAGATTAGTGGTAGTGGTATGAGAACCATTGAGGTCTTTGTAATCCTTGTGATCGTGTTCGGTATCAACAGACCTTTCACTGAAGGTAGAATTTCTGTTCTTGTGCTTTGCAGACGAGGAATGACGGGAAAGACGACGCGATCCGTTGGAGCTGGCATTCAAGCTGGCAGCAGTTTCTGACGCGTCTTCTTCCGATTGTTTTAAATGCAACTCGTTCTTGGACAAATCTTCATAGAAGTTGCTCAATTCACGTTCGATGATGATTCTTTGCTTGATGGACAACTTCTTGGAGCTCTTAGGGTTTTGCTGGATGAAGGTGGTAAAAGTGTTCTTGATGTAGTCAGCCTGAGAGATCTTGGACTTCTTGTTCAACTCGGAGTTGTGCAAGGCGGTGTTCAACAAGATCAAAGAGTAGATTACGATGTAGATCTTCTCGAAGTTTTTGGTGCAGAACACGTTCTGGGGATGTTGCTTGATGTAGGATTTGGTGAAGGACGACAAGATCCTGTCGATTTCCTGGGATTCACCTTTCAAGTACAACTTGGCACACAACATGCGGGTCGATTTCAACAAGTTGGCGTCCCATTGGAATAAGTCCATGTAATGGGCTCTGATCTTGGTGCTTTCTTCATCGCCGGCAGCCAAGAACTGGGTGTATTCCTCGGGCTGGATCGAGACGAACTCTTCACGGAAGAGCTTGCTGGCGATGTCTGCATATTCTGCTTCGGTTTGAAAGGTGGCAGAGGCCGCTTTGGCGGCGGCATCGGGGTCGTTGGCGATTTGAACAGCGGGCGATGAGGACGTGGGGGTATCGGGAGGAGTCATGGCGCCCGAGCCGTCTTCCTTGATGGTGGAGGCGGCAGTAACTAGAGAGTCAACGGTGCCGACTGAGGACATGGAGGGCCACGGGTGTAGGAAGGACACGAGACCAAAGAGCGGGGGTCTGGGGAAACAGGCCAGCTAATGGAAAGTCTGAAAAGTCACCGTCTGCACTGGAAGGGAGTGGAGATGAGGCCGAGGGCGTGTTCCTGAGAGTCAGACCCAAATGGCGGTGGTGAGGAGTGGAAAAAAACCTTCTGGTGAGAAGTAGTTGTCAGAAGGATGTTAGAAAGAGACTGGTGTGAAACAACCGGGAACAGCTCAACAGAAATGTGGTGTTTGTTAAGGAATCTGCTATGGAGGATTTGGCGTGTAACACATGAGAATCCTCGTCAATAATATTTTACACCCTGATTGTGTATTGTTCAAGGGAGGATTGTGTTACCAACTATGCGTCGTCCGACAGATAATTTGTCCCAGTTGGGAAGCTGGGGCTAAGCTAGGCGGGAGTCCGCTTAGCCGTTGCAAGGGAATGGTGCCGTACCACGGCCTACTTGACCACCGACCCACCGTTGTAATTAGACTGCACGTTGCATGGGGATCAGCGGAGGTCGGGGGCTTTGTGGATGGGATCATGGCCCCATTCCAGACGACGGAGGGTGGAGAGATGTGAAGCGGCATGGCATGGGGCGTGGCGGACCGATGGGGAACGCCAGTGCCAGCGCGAGCGCTAGCGAGGCCCGGGACTGCGCGTTCGCGAGCCACCGCGGTGGGACTGGTGGTGAGACGGGGCATATGGGGCGGTGGAAGAGACAGGACATTGCGAGGCTGGCAGGCTTGTGCGTTGGCAGGTCTTTAGTCCAAGTTGATGGCAGATGCCAGATGGCGTTTGCTTACATGAGGAGGAAACCCACGTCGCAGCATTCTATGGCGCCCAGACACCATTGTATGGCGGCCGCCAGTATTCACTGGCAGCCACCGGTATTCTCTGCCTGGGGATTTCACTTGGTGCAGATGGATGGGAGGCCCGGCGGCTCACCGCCCCAGCCCACCGCCGTTGCCTGGCGGGCTTAGGCCGGGGCTTTTGCTTCTCCCATCCCCAGGGCCTAGCTTGCGCTTTCAGGGGTCCCTGGACGTTGGACGGTTGGCTGTGAATCACTGCCACCGCCGCCTTCGTCTGATCGGAACTGCTGGAGGTGTCGTGGCCTTTGGGTGCGCAGGCTTTCGCTGCAGCCGGCACCGTGTCCAGTCACCCCATGCCAGAGCCGGTGCCAGGCTCATGCCTCGGCTATTGGTCGTTGGCAGACCTGTTTGGTGGATGTAAGCGATGGGCCGGCTTGGCAAGCGAATGCGCCATGTCCTAATGTTGGTCACTTGACTGATGGTGCCAAAATGGGTTGTCAAAACATTGCACCCAAACCTGGCAAATGGCCCAACGAATATTCCATGAGCATGGTAACTGTTTTGCTGCTGAAAAGGTCTCCGATGCATCATCGGTAGGCGTCAGCACGCTTGGACCGTTTCATTTGCGCCAACCCCCAACCCAACCAGGGGTTGGGGTTGATGTCAGCGAAGGCCACCCAAGGCGCACTCCACGCAGCTGGTTGGCAGCCTTGGTAGCTCGTAGCACTACTGGTGGCAGTGGCTAGTTGATGGGAAGCTAGCTGTGGTTTTTGTGGTTCAAACGGGGCCATAAGGGGGCCCTTGACATCCTTTGGGGCCCTTGGTGGCGCTAGATACCCATTTGGAGGAGGTTTTTTTTGCAGTACGTTAGTTTGTTTAGTGCGTTTTGCCTTTTGTCTTTTGCCTTCGTTTAGCCTGTGGCCGTTGGCCCGGTGGGTCTTACGGTGGGACGCGGTTTCCTCGGTAGGTCCCGCACGGGCCCTTCCAGCTCCTAGCGAGAGACCCTGTAACTACGCAGCTTACCACGCTAATTAACCTCACTAAGCTCCTTGTTGACCACCCATGGTTATCGCCCGTATTACCGCCTATTATCATCCTGGTTGATTGGCAACATCCCGCCACGCAGGTGGGGCTATTGTTGGGTGGGGGCCCTGGCCGGGGCCTGCTCAGGGTGATCTCGGACTCGGGTGGATTTTTTGTGCCTTGCAGTCGGCTACAGACTTGTGCCGGCATTGATCCGTCACGGGGGTGATTGTTCACGCTGGAGAATCGCCACGGATCAAGCGCATCTCCAACATGAAATCTGGCGTCGAAAACTGCCTGAAATCGGCTTTGCCCGCGCCTGAACCCATCAGATTCCGATTGTTAATTGCGTCCCTTTTTGTTATTTGTTATTTTTCATTTTTCATTTTTCACTCTCATTTTCTATTCTTATTTTTCATTTTTCATTTTTCATTTTTCACTGGCTATTATCTGTTTTCTTTCAATTGTAGGAATTATCGGCTGGGGCGGCGAACAATACCGATCACCCCTGGCTAAACACACAGAGATAGGGTTGGCGCGGTACCGCCACTCATGTGAAGTTTGGCGCCGCCGGCACCTCCCCAAGGCGCTATTGTCAACCCCAGAGCTTGTACGGAACAGAAATGGAACCAAAATTTAACCGAAATGGAACGGAAGTAGAACCGAACGGGAACCTATCTGCAAGCAATATGGGACGAAAAGAGCATATTGGGCGTCCGCACACCGCCCAATGCCCCAACGACGTAATCGTTGGATATTCCTAATAGAGACATAGCTGAAAGGGGGAAATGTAGGAGAGTTGGAGCTTTGCCCCAGAGGAGGGGAGGCAACCAATGCCATCAGGGTTTCACTTTTGGAATTGCAGCAACAGTTGATACCTTGGCCGAAACAGCTGAAGGCGATGTGGAAATTTAGGTTTTGGTAGAGCAACACAGCCCATTGACCAGAATGGGCTGGTTCGAAGAAGAAATTGTACATGGCCAACAACTCGGTGGTAATGGCAATCGCTGGTGGTTGACATAACCACGAGCCGTGAAAAAGACCTTCCAAATCATAGGAAACTCGCCAGGCATTAAGTCTGAAGCGAAATAATCAGATGATACTACGATCACAATAAGGCAATTAGCACTCAGACGAAACCAAAAGACTCAGGGAAAAACATCCAGGGAAACCAAAACATTCAGAGAAAATTAAAGCATTTGGACGAAAGCAAAACACCCAGATGAAATCAATTCCTTCAGACGGAACCAGAGCTTTGAGACGAAATTAATGCATTAGGACGAAACCTATTTGGAATAGCTGGTAGAAACAGGCGTTTCGAAAAACTCGAAGCACTCTCTTTTAGGCGGAACTCCTAAAATTGATTTTCAAGGGTTTATCAGATGGGCAGTTAGATGAAGCTTCCTAAGCATATGAAGTATCCTATTTTTTACAACGAAAAATCGAACTTGAGGTTGTATTTTTCACGGGACTTTAACTAGTTCTAGCGATTATAAAGACTAGCGCATTGAAGTAGGGTGCTTCTGCCATAGAACAAGATATGAAAAGTTGTGGTACCAGCCGTACGTGCAACATTGAAAAATGGCTATTAATATGACAAGGATGTGAGTATGTACCGACAAATATCAGCAGAGACGAAATTTTGGTTATGGTAATAGTAACAATATCACCAGTGATTCCAATTGTACCTTACGCCAGCGAACAATACTAAACTATCTTCACTGGAATTCGTGAAATTTACGGTAATCGCATTTGGATCAACCCAGCCAGGCTAGATTGAAAAGTCGACTTTTAGGAGCTTTTAATTTTATGGAGTTCAATTCATCATATATATGGGAGTTTCATATTGTGAGTTGGTAGCTTCCCCGATGCCATGATTAGGACCAGAATTTCTTGCAATTTACAACTCTTACCATCAAATCAACCTTACTAGCCTCTCTCAATTAAATTTCTCCTCCATATGGTGATTCGTTAGTTAAACCTATTTGTTTCGCCTTTGGGGATGTCTCGCTACAGTCCTCGTTACAGCCCTCGCTATTCCCCTCTTTTTTCTCTTCTGCTCTCGCTAAGTTCAAGTCGCACTCGCCCCAGGAAGATCTCACTGATACTGTCTGTCTTATCCATTCATCATCAGATCTTATCTAAGCAGATACTTCAATGGACTCACCTTCTCCTTCGCCATCCTCCTCCTCGAACCATTTACAAGCCGTTCTTGACCATCTTCAAGAAGCAAACTCTAACTCCAGCCAGATCAATGACAGAACCATCGACTCCTTCATCCCCTTGATTAGCGCCACCGCCATCACTCCTCAATTCTTAGATGCTGCCATTCCCACCATCAACCAGGTCCTTTATAATGAAAAATACCCCCATATGGACCCTAGTCGCTCGGTGTTTGCACTTCTCCGAAAGATATTGTCGTTGATCCCGTTTGATCGGATTTTGGCCTACTACACCGAACAGTTCATCGTTGACAGCATCAAGACTCCAGAAAATGTGCAGTTGGCCAAATTATGCTTGGAAATCATCTCCCTCAAGTACCACGAGCCAGAGGCCGTCCAATTGTTATCCAAGAACAATTTGATGTACCAGTTGATAGAACAGCACCTTACCAATGGCTCCTTGGACATCGGCATAGTCAGTCAGATCGAATCGTTACTCCTGGAAATAGTGTTGGACGATTCGCCACTCAGAGAAATATTGGCTGAACCCGATTTTGATCTCCTTTATTCCCGTATCAGATTCAACAGCTCAGACTCCACATTACTAGCAAGATTTCTCGACTACTTGTTGATCCTTTTACCATACGTGCCAGGCTTGAACCCACAGTTGTACAATTTTTCTGTTGAAGAAATGACTAAATTAAGTGACGAAGATCCGTTATTTTCCATTCTATTAGTTCAATTTTATGTCTCCGCCCTCAAAGCAGCAGAGAATTATGATTTGAGACAAGTTTACCAAAACATAAAGCCAACCTTAGTCGAACTCACTAAACTCTATCAATCAGATGAAGTGTTGGACTTCACCAAAACAGAAATCATATACGTTTTCGCCAAGCTCTCGTACTTTCAACCTGAAGATGCAAGTAAGCTTTTGAGCGATTCGAAAATATTAAAGTCATACAATTTGATCAAAATTAATGAATACAACGAGCTTGATATAAAATTATTGAGCTTGTTGAACCCAGAAGTCATCGTGAAAGCGAATGATTCCATATACGAAGATGTTTTAAACGATTTATCTTTACTCAACAACAATAAGTACTTCGGAATCTTGCTCAATTTTATCAAATTCGCTCCAATTTTTGATAAGTTCACCTCCAACTATTTGAGCAAAGCCTCATTGTCCAACTTGTCCAACGATAAACTATTCTCAATCCTTGTTGAAATCTCCAGACACACCCACTCGAAGAGCTATCTATTCCAAAATTTGCCCAATATTCTTGCTGATGTAATTATCGATGAAACATCTACGAACTTAATTAATGATGAGATATGGAAGATGAAGGTAGAAACTTTAGAGAATTTATTAACTATAGATGGCTCAGAAGGTTTTGAGTTCTGGAAGGACCAATTACAAAGTTCATTAGATACTATGAAATACGGACGTAAGATCCGAAACATAGCGAAGGTTGACATAATGGATGAGATGATGTGAGAAGGAGTTTGAGAAAATATTCATTATTTGCTTTCACTCGATTTATCACTGCTGGTAGATTCCTCTGCTGCTTTCTTAGCTGCTGCTGCTTTAACCTTATTAGCATGAATGTTGTTCAAGATAATGAGGAGGATATTCGGTATAAACATCCAAATGACCAAAACACCCAAGTTACGGCCCAAATGACCCTTCCAAGTGTCGAAGAAAACAACCTTTAACGCTTCATAAGCATTGTACATAGGTAAGGCATATCCAAATCTAAAGAATTTTGGACACAATTCGAAGGGCGCAAAAGTTGTTGCCACATTAATTACCACGTTAAACACCATCCATGGTGCTAAAAGTAACTTTTGATCAAATGCAAACAAGATACTTGCGACGAGCTCACTGATTGCAGCACTTGCAGAGCAGAAAAGATACATGAACATCCAGAAGACCAAGAAACCTGAACGACCAAATGCAGTATCTGTTGGCACCTGGAAAGCAATTGTGGCCAAACAATACACCAAAGCCAAAACAAGACAGTTGAATTGACTGGCCAACAGACGCCACACGAAGTATTGTCTGAACTTGAGTCTGGTTCTCATATATGCGTAAATTTCCACAGAGAAATTGAATTGATGGAAGGAAAAGAGCATGAGATAAATCAAACCCAATTCAGATGGACCTAACACCGCAGAATTGGTTGGAGGACGCATGTCCACCATTTGAAAGCGTGGCGGACTGGTAAGGATAGTCAAAGTGTTGTTGTTAGCAAGAAGGTTGGTCTTCTGATTGTCTGACAAGTTCTTGATTAAAGGATCGGTGACATTTTTGATGGCATAGTTTCCTAGCCAGATGGTTTGCAAAATGTAAATGTTTTTAGTAATGTATTGATTCAACGCAGAGTAGTGTCTTCCAGACTCGTAGTAGACCTGAATAAGACGGCCAAACGCCCCGGTGGCAGCCAAGGAGTAATTTCCCGTCACCATGCTGTCGTACATGGCCCTGGTGGCATTGGCGCTAACATGGATACCGATCCAGTACTTCTGGTGATGTATTTGGCGCATCACCTCTTCGGTGACGGTGTTGTTGTGCTTGTCTGCCAATTGCTGGAACTCAGCCAACGGCACCACGTTCCAATTTCCCAACCGGCCCACGGTCTCGTTGCGAAACATGGACACCACAGAGTTTCCCACCAATGGCTCGATGGCGGTTCCGTTGGAGGTAAAACCAGCATCCTCCGACACCACCAACATCTTGAAGTTGCCGAAACGGTCCTCCCGCTTCCAAACACTACCCCAGTAGATGGACAACACTGCCAAGAACATCACAAACACCTTGAGATAAGACTGGCAGAGCCTCAAGATCACCGTGAACACCTCGCTCCTGGTGGAGCCGGCCTTCTTCTCCTTCACCGCCTCCGTCTCCACCTGGCTGACGCTGTTGGTTGTTTTCTCGCTGGTTTCTGCCTCGGGTGCTACCGCGGCTGTCTCGTTCTGGGGAATCCCCGGGGCATCTGAGTAGTACAGAGATCCTTCGTACTCGTCGGGTGCATCCAGCCCGCTTCCTCCTTGGGTGGCACTATTGGCGGGAACCCGAGCCGGCCGTTCCAACGGATCGATGCTTTCTATCGAACGGGCCATGCTGAAGAAAGTGTAATGAGTGGAGATTTTTCCCGGCAAAACATCATCGTACTTTTGGCCAGGATCTGCAGTGTGCGGCTGACGTTATTGTTATGATCGTGACCTTTTCCAGCCACCCCAACGTTTAGCGCCAACGTCATATTTCCTTCTAACGCCCATCTCACAGATCTGCCAGATTGTGACTATTTTCTTTCTCTACTGATTGATAACGCCGGTCCCAGAATAGCCTGAGATTTCACCCAGTGGATCTTCAACAACCAGATTGCCCAGTCACAGACCCCCAAACGAGATGGCCGATGATACTTCGTCGTTGAGCTCGTCCGTGCAGTCGTTCGATGCCCCAGCGGCCGTCCAGTTGGACCAGGAGAACGCTGCTAACAACCGCCCGGGGTTCCTCCGCAGGGTGTCGACGGTGGCCTCCAACTACTTCAGCACGCTGGAGTCGATCCAGAACCTGTTGCTTAACGAAGAGCAGGGCGACTACATGGAGTTGACCAACCACAACAGCGACATGTTTGGCCACGAGTTGCTCAAGGACAACTTGACCCGAGGAACGGGCCAAACCGACATCGAGGACTTTCCCCAGACTTACAGAGGGGCTTTGACCGATGAACAGGTGCAGCTCACCGCCCCAGCCCAAGCCCCGGAACGCAGAAGAAGCACGGTGGTCTCCACCATCCAGAACGTCACCAAGAAGCTCGGTTTCTGGGATAAGGATTTCCATGCCGAAAGAATCAAGTTCCTCGTCACCTTTGGTGAAAACTACCTCTACCTTATTTGTGGACTCATGCTTGCCCTTTGTGTGTACTGGGGTTCCTACTTCGAGCGGAGCTCCCGTTACCCCAACTTGAAATATGCCGTTATCATAGCAGATAATCAAGTTGGAAACCTCCCAGCTATTGTGGGTCCAGTGGTTGAATACTATTTCACTCAAGTCCCTGCTGTTCAACGTTTGGGTACGTTTGAAATCTGGAACTACACGAGAATCAACGACTTAGCTCAATCCCACAATAATACAATCACCCAGGAAGTGTACCGTCAGATTCATCACCAAAAGTACTGGGCGGCCTTCTATGTCAAGCCAAATTCCACCTTGCAATGGGTCGCAGCGTTACAAAATGGCTCCACCTCGTTCTCCACAAATTCCTTACTTGAGTTAGTCTACGAGACCGGTAGAGACTACAATGCAATCAACAACTACGTCAGTAACATTGCTCACAATATTGTGCTTGGGTTTGATTCTTTTCTTCCCAGAAGTCCCTTAATTTCTAATATCTTGAAAGCACTCTCACCAGAACAGAGTTTAAACGTGCTAAACAATGCGTCAAGTCTTATAACCGCTTTGCCTACTTTTATCGTTCATGATTTACACCCAATCACTCAACAAATCGTTCAAGCACCTTTACAAATCGGTATCATTTACTTGGTCATGTTTACCTTTTTTATCTTTATTTTCACCATCGAAATTCAAATGTACATTGCCTCAAAGATCAAGGGTGTCAAGTTTCTTTTGGTTAAGATTTTAGCAACTCAATTTGCTTACTTGGTGTTGTCTTTAGGTTTTGTTCTTTTAAATTTGGCATTTGGAATGAAATTCAACGAGACCTTCGGGTACCTGGGATTTTTAGTTATCTTATGTTTCGGATTCTTACTCATGTCATCATTGGGTAGTTTCATTGAAATTTTGGTATTAATTTTTGGTTCTTTGAAAGCACCACTCCTGGGTTTCGTTTTGGTCATTGTGGCCGTCCTCAATGTTGCACCTACTGTTGCACCAATGGAACTTTGTCCTAATTTCTACAGATATGGCCATGCTATTCCTGTGCGTAATGCATATGGATTATTTCATGTTGCTTACTTCAACGCGTGGAAAGGCAGGGTTGGTCTCTACATCGGTGTTTTGGTGGCCTGGATTGTTGTCACCAATGCCATGTTGCCCTTCGCAATGAAATGGATTATTTCTAAAAAAGCAAAGGCAGATGCAAAAGCATTAGCTGAGAAATCACAACCAGCTGAAAAGACAGAAGTTAATGCAGTAACTTGATATATTCATACTATAGATTTCTGGGCATTGTTAGACTCTATACATCACAATTCACCCAAGAGTTTCCACAGATGCAAGTTCTATGGAAAACCATTGTCCACAAACCTACAGCTTTCGAATCATCGAAAACGTGTGGGTCTGAAACCAAAGATACAGAGCGGCATCTGGTACAATTTCTAATCTTTGTATTTCTAGTTCCAAATTTGGAACGGTCCTGAGACTTTTTATAGGCAGTAATGACAATTTTCCTTAATGCATCAACACACTCATTTTCGGAGAACCTTAGTCTTGGTATCACCAACTTTCTATTAGATGAATCTGTGAAGTAATCGAAAGGAGTAATAGACAATACTGACTTGTTAATCCCAATATTGAGCCATTCAACATCATAAAAGTATAACTCTGATATCTTCATATCTCTGTTAATGTTGGCGCTATGTCTATCAATAATAGTTCTAGCAATTGAGATCAACTCGTCGGGAATTTCACCTTGACATACTAATTTTTGTTCCAATTTCAATGAATAACTTCTGTCCTTTCCTGCAAATTTAGATGCCAATTCTTTATTGATAATTGTATCACATTCTCTTAAGAAATTTTCAAACAAACTCAAGGTAAGTGGAGCATTATTACATATCGTGAAGCAACGATTTAATGATTCTTTCATTGGAGTGAACAATTTGTTCGAGTCCTCCAAGTCTTTATGGAGCTTTTTAAGAATTTCATGGGTTTTCCCTATTGATGATAGAGCATACATCAAAAACAACCGAGGAACCTTACTCAAAACTATTGGTAGCACTGAAGAATTCTTAATGTTAACTCTACTGTTTGTGCTATGGTGCTTGCTTTGTGATAACTCAATCAATTCTTGATTCAAGTAGACCATTAAATCGATCAACCATTTCATATTACCAATGAGACTCATTATGCACTCGCCTCTTGAAATAGAATCCTGTAAGTTGTCTTCAGTGGGTTTTTTCTTTGATATTTGACGATAAATACTAGACAACAGGAACATAATTCCGAAGGAGGCACTTCTAAGATTCAAAACTATCCAAGCTATGTCACTCATATTATTGTGCTTAGGAGTAAGTTCTCCTAATATCAATTGCAATGATAAAAGCTTTTGAAGTGGAGGGTTTGAGAGAAGCTTATCAACAGATTCCTTACTGAATTTGTCCAACTCAAAATTAATCGCCTTATGTGACTCTGTGATGATTGTCTCAATGAATTTTTGGATAACCAACTGTGTTTTAGGATCATCTTCGTTGTGAAGTCTGCTGATTTCTGATTGTATAAGGATTAGAATATCATCAGAACAAGTATTTGTATAACATGAGTATGCATGACGGTAGGCCAACCCCACAGATGTAATGAATAAATCTTTGTAGGTAGAGCCCAAGAAATCCACCTTTTGAACCACTTTTAATGTCAATTCAAAATTTGTTGCTCTTAGAGGAATATATACCAAAGAGGTCAAGTTAGGGGAAACTGAAACCATCAAGGTTCTATCATTTGGAATATGTGGGAATTGAAAGCCTGTATCAAATACTGTAGATACTGTAGCTGGAACTTTACCATCTGTGGATGTTTGGTTTATTAACTTCATGGATGACCTATCGATTGCATCAATCTTACTATTGTCTTCATATTGTATAAGGATGAAATAATCATTCAAAGCACCTGATACAGACTTTACCTTCCCTGATCTAGTTAACACATCCTGAAGTAGTAAGATCTTTCCAGAAGGAGCCTGGACGGCATCATCATTACTTTTCTTCCTCATTCCCAAATCACTGAATGCGTCTGATATGACTTCTTGTTCTTCGACGAGATGGTACCTGTAAATCTTACTTATCAAACCAACGTCAGAATGGGCCCAGTCGTAACTGATCAATATATCTGGTTTGGAACTTTTGTCTGCATTTGAGGAGACTATGTCAATGCTTGTCAAAGAGCCGCAGGTGAACCTGGAGTCATTTGATCTGCCGACATTAGAATCGACATCCATATCATCCTCGGATTTCACAGGGTTGACGGCTTCCAGCACCGGGTCTCCAAATAATGGAATGAGGTTCATAGTTTGTAATTTATGCAAGGTCATTTTGGGAGCTTTCTGTGCATCCTTGGGGGTATGGAAATGGGGGTCTGCCTTCTGCTTTACTGCAGACTCGATCAAGAATCCCCAATCGAACGAAACAGAATATGTGAGGATTTTATTCGTCAAAACGTCGTGGGTCACCACTATCACCTGTTTGTCATTACTAAATCCAATAGACGATTTTCCCAAATTGACAGCTTCTTCACTAAGGAAAAGGCTCGTTTTGTGGTATTCGACCTTATGTTCTCCTTGGAAGTACAAGATGAGCTCTCCGTTGGCTCTCAACGCAATACATGCCTGTTTAGTCGAGATGGGGTGGGTGATGCCGTGAGGCTGTGACTGACCCACGCCGTAGCTGTACTTCAACTCATCTCCTTCTCCTGTAAGTGATGCTGGTTTGTTGACGATCTGGGGCTTTTCGATATTCAACCATTTGAACGACACGATGGCTGTGTTGCTCTGGGAGAATCCCAGGTCTCGGTAGATCATTTCCATGTTGTTGTAGGAGGTCAATTCGTAGCTAGGCGAGGAGGAGTCTTCTGTAGCTGAATTGCGGTGGTCTGATCCGCTGGTGGTACCGTTGGCGGAGGCAACGGTATTGGAGGACGAACCGTTGGTTGATGAGGGTCCATTGCCCGCAGGTGTACCGTTGGTGGCACTTGCTGGTGCTGAAGTTGCTGCTGTCACCGAAGAGCCGGTGCCCGCCGTGGTGGCAGCCTTTTTGGGCTCCTCCTCGAGCAAACCCACGCCGGCCAACAAGATGTAGAAGTTGCCAAACACGTCGGCCACGGCCAAGTCGGTGCTCAAAGTGCTCCATGCCACGAGCGACAACTCGTTGGAGATGTTGCCGAGTTTGCCGTTGAGGCTCTGGGGCGACGCAAGCTGCCACGACTTGCCGTCGGTGTTTTCGAGGTACGATAAGAAGAGATTGGGCGTGGCTTCGGAGTGGTTAGTGTATGCAATGAACCCGTTTTTGGACCACGAGATGAGGTTGGATAGCTTGATGTGCGGAGGGAGCTTGACGGACTCTGCGTAGCCCGTTGCAGGCTCGATGGCACTTGTCATGGATGCTGGAGTTGTTGTGGAGGATAAGTGGCTGGAGAAGAAGTCAATATGGTGAAAAAACACTGATTTTGACCAGTGCGTGAGGCTGGTACGGGTTGGACCTGGACCTGGATCTGGACCTGGATCTGATGGGAATCTGCACGTTGGCCTGTGGGGCACAAGGGAAGTGATGGAGCCTTTCTGCTTTTAAAAGTCCTTGCGTAACCAATTGGCTGAGTGAAGGTTCTGGGACTGGGCCTGGGTCAATGGGTCAGTCTATGTGAGTGAGTTTAGACTGATTGGTGTAGTATGGAGTAGTACGGTAGGTTTGGCAAGTGCGGAATTTATGCTCACGAAAACGGCCGGCTTATAACATACAATTGGGCCACAATTCGTCCAACCAGTGATGATAATAGAATCAATTTGTAGGGAGACTTTCGAGATTGGGGTGGTTTTATGTCTCTTTGTCTTTTTGAATACTAACTCTTTGGAGACTACAAAATTAGGGTTTTGCGAGTAAAATATAGGGCTACTGGACCAATATTTCAAGAGAGTACGCAGTCGGTAAAGTTGTGGGGGTAGAACAGACTTATCGAATAAATGGCACTGTGGGGCCATTTTGAATTAAAGCTGATAAGCAATTTTCAGACTGGTCACGAAATTGTGCTAGTCAATAGATCATGGAACTGGCGGAACAAACGGGGTAATCACAGTGAATTATTCTACTGGATGAACAATAAAAGTCATACAGACGGTACTTATCAAATGTAGTTCTCTACTACTTCTATTCTCTACAGTAAATTAGATCTGGTATATTAACATGCTACTCTAAGCCAGTCTCTTATTTCTTATTGCAAGTCACCTGGAACTGGGAAAGTAGATGCCCACTCAGCAACTTCCTTGGCCAAGGCCTTGACTTCGGCACTCTCGGTGGCCAATTGCTTGAAGGAAGCTAACAATTCCTTTGGAACCTTACCGGATTCTTGGTCTCTCAACTTGAGAGAGATCTCAACCGCCTTTTGGAAGAAGTCAGAGACCTTCTCAAACTCAGCAGGTCCGAAACCTCTGGTGGTCATGGCAGGAGTACCAACTCTCAAACCAGATGGGAACAAAGCTGACTTGTCACCTGGAACAGTGTTCTTGTTGGCAGCAATGTTGGCTCTTTCCAAAACAGCCTCCACTCTGGCACCGTCGATGCCCTTGGATCTCAAATCAACCAAGATCAAGTGGGTGTCGGTACCACCAGAGACCAACTTGAAGTCTCTAGCCTCCAAAGCCTTGGCGAAGGAGCTGGCGTTGGAAACAACATCCTTTTGGTATTGCTTGTATTCTGGAGAGGAGGTTTGCTTCAAAGCAACAGCCAAGGCAGAAATGGTGTGGTTGTGTGGTCCACCTTGGTGAGCTGGGAAAACAGAAAAGTTGATCTTTCTTTCCAAGTCGTATGGGATTTCCTTACCCTTCTTGGTGACCTTTCTGATACCCTTTCTGAAGAAGATCATGGCACCTCTTGGACCTCTCAAAGACTTGTGGGTGGTGGTGGTGACAATGTCGGAGTAAGGGAATGGGGAGTCAGTGACACCAGCAGAAACCAAACCGGAGATGTGGGCCATGTCACTCAAGACGTAGGCACCAACCTTGTCAGCAATGCTTCTGATTCTCTTGTAATCGATGATTCTAGAGTATGCAGAGGCACCGGCAACAATAACCTTTGGTCTGAACAACAAAGCGTTGGCCTCTAAGGTATCGTAGTCAATGATACCGGTTTCCTCGTTCAAGCGGTAAGGCATGGTTTGGAAGTACTTAGAGATGTAGGAAATCTTAGCAGTTGGAGTTTGGTAACCGTGGGAAAGGTGACCACCGTGAGGTAAGTCCAAACCCATGATTCTGTCACCAACTTCCAAAACAGCGGAGTAGGCGTACAAGTTGGCTGGAGCACCGGACAAGGATTGCACGTTGACACCCCATTCTTCTGGAGACAAGTCGAAAGCTTCAAGAGCTCTCTTTTGACACAAGGACTCGGCCTTGTCAATGATTTCGTTACCACCGTAGTATCTCTCACCTGGGTAACCTTCAGAGTACTTGTTTTGCATTTCAGATCCCAACAAGTCCATAACGGCCTTAGAAGTGAAGTTTTCGGAAGGAATCAAGGTAATTGACTCTCTTTGTCTATTCTTCTCTTGTTGCAAGATATCAGCCATTTCTGGGTCAACTTCGGCAACGGAACGAGAGATCAAGTCCTGGGCCTTGGCGGACAAGGCATAGCTTCTAGATGCAGCTCTTGGAGCCCTAATGGCCTGGGATCTCAAGGCACGGAGGGTGGTGGAAAGCATTGTGAGTGATGGGGACTTTTAGCGGACAACCAAAGTATTTAAGACTCATTTTTTCACCACTTCCGACCCCGAGGGGTTTGGGGCACGTGATCATGGGAGATGCGACCGCGTCCACCCCCATCCCCGGAAATCGATTATACGAGGGTGGGTGGGAATGGTTAGGCAAGTTACCCCAGACTATCAGAGTCAACCCCTTGTTCCCTAGGAACGACTCGGGGTCCCGAGTCGCTCCAAATCGCTTGGGCCCGAGCCAAATCGCTCTAGATGGTTGGCACCACACCCACCACCTCCACAGTACTGGATCCCTTCAAACCACGAGTCAGAAAATACCTGTTCCATTGTGACTCTCTCCAGGGGCTTGGGGTACATCATCTGACTCGAAATTTGTCCCGGGATTTCACGATACTTGGAATCAATCTGTTCCCCGTTTAGGAATCGTGAATAGTCGGAATCGCTGCGTTCTGCTGATTTCCATGGAACTCCTCGGTTGACGAAGTAGAAGAGAATTAATGCCAATGACCAAACGTCCGATGGCTTGCCTTCGTAGTAGATCGAAGCAAACGTCTCTGGGGCAGCAAAACTGGCCGACCCCACCAACCCCACACATTTTTCACTTTCCACGTTGGAACAGGCGGTTGCCCAATCTATCACCTTGACAAGGCCCGTCTGGGGGCACAACACCAAATTCTGCGGTTTGAGATCTCGATGACAGAATTGAAGCGAATGGATGTATTTGATGGCAGAACATACTTGCTTCCATAAACACAAGACCTCAGGGTCCGAGGCTTGGGACTTTGGGAGCCGTTTGAGGAGACTGTGCAAATCAGGAGTTCCTGCCTCCAAGTAGATCTTCACCACCGACGACAGTGCTTTGTAGCCCCATGCATTGATGATATTGGCATGACTGAGCTTGCGTAGAGTGTGGTACTCGTGGAGAACCCGCTGGTGGTACTCAGAAGCCGTTTCGTATTTTTCACGGTTGTGATAAATTTTCACCACGTAGAAGCCATGTTGCTTGGATCGATACAAAACGGCATCGCCCGAAACACCCAGGCCAATGGTCGCTATGTGGGCATCTGATCTGGAAGCCTTGAAAGAGGTATCGTGGGATCGAATTCCCAACAACAGGTGAAGGCCCATAAGATGATGATAGTTCGGTGCGATTACGTAAAGGGCCGTGGGATTGATGGCCCCAAATGCAGATCTTGACACAATTTGTTCTATTGGCCCAGATAAAGGAGGGAAACGTACAAAAGAAGTAGAAAGAAACAAAAGTTAGCTGCCTGTGAGTTGCTGAGTGTCATTGAAGTTGTGTTTTCTTGTGTCCTTTTGGTTCGATATCTCATGATTGCGAAAAACGGTATCGATTGAATAAAAGAGGTCCTGAATATTCGGGGATTGGGCAATATAGCTTCGGTTTTCGGACTTCTGAACAAGATTTAACTTCCGGCTATAAGCCATGAAAATTCGGGTCCTCTAGCAATGGGGCAAGGACGATCAATGCCATCACCTAGTTTGCGTGACAATGTTCAAGTAGAGCCAACATTTTTTCACAGAAAATAAAATTAAAGGCTAGAAGTCAACGCTGACTATGAAAAAGAAAGCTGCAGCATCACAGTGGCTTTGGCATGCTTTTGAGGTATAAACTCTCATGGCCAAAAAGAAAATTCCGATACCGGGAGTCGAACCCGGGTCTGCTCGGTGAAAGCGAACCGTGCTAGCCGTTACACTATATCGGACTTGGTTAGAGTAAAAGATCTTGTAAAACAACTAGAGATCAACAATGGTTTCTAGGTAGCTCATTTCACATTCATGTTAAAAGACGTCAACTCGCTATGTCTTGACCATGAATTCGTAGTTTAACGGTTTGGCCGAGTAATGCCAAAAAAGGATACTGGTCGCGTAACCCTATATTATGCTATTTGGTATGAGCATCCAAACTACATGTGGGTGTTTTGTAGGGTTTTGTCTAGGTTAAGTCTACCTTCAAGTAAAATGTGACTGAAGTATTGCTGGCCCCTGAAATTATTTTGAGATGTACACTGGCAAAAAGATCTTGCCAGTGTACACAGCAGTAACTGCATCATATCGTTCTGGCCTCAAAAGCTCTGAATCAATGATTATGACCAATTGCGCAAGTTTTCTTGCAAGTGAAGCTTTCTTGTAAGTATACTCTAGCGCAATACTTAAATGGCCAAAATAGCCCAAGCCTGCCAGGTTCCAGATGTCGGTTACTGGAAAGTTCTAAAGCAGATTTCTGGAACAGAATATAGAATTGACGTGCTACTAACATGTTCAAGTCAAATTGAGATGAGCTCCTCTCCAGAGTTGCATTACTGAAAGTACAAACTCAATGAGGGGCTTGTGTCTTATCTCTTGTGTTCTTAATGAAATTGTAGTTTGTGGCATCGGGGCGTGCATCATTTTTCACAGCCAGATGTCTAGGGCCATTTGGGATTTGGGTCTCAAATGGCAAAGGTCATATTGGAATCTGCACTACCGGTTATGTCTTGGAACGTATTTGGGGCCATTCTCATGAACCAAGTAATCGTATCTGCTACACTATGATGGGGATCTGGTTTTTCACTTGAAATGGATCTGACTGGAGCTGGATAAATTTCACAGCCATGGCACCCATCTTTTAGCCCAGAAGGTACACTTCTAGGGAGGCACTTTTCTTAGGAATTGAAAACGTTAGTATGAGCACAGTTCTAGGTTGCATTTTTTAGTATGTGAAAGACAGTAAAACTATTTCCAATTGAGCAGAGTCTGAAATAATGGTTCCAAAACTCGTCTATGACTCAAGACTATGCAATTCTCACTCGTGTTCAGTGAAATTAGAGTGCAGGCTTAGCACCCTAGATCAATACCGGAAGGATTATGAACCATTTCCTATCGTGATACTATCAGAGCTGTCTGTGTCTGGGCACGAGGTCCATAATGCCTGATTGTCGCCGATAAGGTGCTGGTGGCGGTGGAAGGTCTACCAATTCCGATATTGGATGTGAAAGAAACCGGTTATTTGGTGCTGCGCCATGGTTTCCAGGCCATGATGATTTTCTAAGGTTTTTGGAGGTTGCAATTCTGATTGGAATTCTGCCTACATTAGACAACCAAGCCGGTGACAGATCTACCTCAAAGGCTACGGCGCCTGGCCGAGTACTTTGGCTGAGATGTGGTCCGAAATTGGCCCATTTTCACAGCTTCCCCAGCCAATTATGCTCACTGGTCGCATTTCCTTTCCACCACTGTATTCTCCTGCATTAGCGGCAGTAAAAGAAGCTCATCGTTCCCCGATCATCTCCGGTCACCTAAACAAAACCGGTCGCCTTCACCACATTTCTACCACTGTCTGAGAGGTGGAGAGGATCCATGGTAGCACAAGCAGCCCAGCATCTCGTTTCCTACGCTTTGGTGCTTACGTAAGTGGTTGTGGGCGGACGGATATTCCGCTGTTTGCCTTACATCGATAGGCTCCACCATGGTGGTTACACTTACCTAAACCGATTGCGCACTCCGCTTATCCCCTTGTCTGGGCCCATATCCGACCACAATCCGACTCGGTGGGCTTGGTGGCAAGGGCACAGCAGGACCCGTTTGAACAGGTAGCCTCCGCCAGTGGAGGTTGTGTCTGGTAGCTTCCAGGTGGTCCAACAGGTCTTTGGCCCCTGCCCTATTTCCGTTGCCCTAGGCGAAGATGCACAGGCCCAAAACGGCTGAAATCCACCCCAATGCAGCCCAAACCAGCCAGGAATGACCGCAATGGTGAGCGCACGACCCATCCTGCATCCTGCCGCAAACGTTCCGGGGTGCCCCCAGTGGCGTTGATAAGCCCTATATAAACTCCCTAGCCCCCCTAGCGTTTATCAAGCCAGAACAGATTACTACCATGAAGTTATCTGTCCCCACCCTTATCACCATCGCTGCCAGTATGAGCGCCATCGAGGCGCTCTCCATCCCTAACGGATTGGCTGGCCTTCAACAATCCTTCAAGATGGACAAGACTCGTTACGTCGACCTGTACCAGAACTTCATTGGCAAGCTCGGCCCAAGTTTCGACAAGCTCGGCGCCTCTAAGAACTCCGTCATGGAAGTCATCGCCAAGTACCTCAACGACCCATTGGAAAAGATTCCTCAAGAAACCAAGCAATTGTGGCTGGAAATGATGATGGAATTCCCAGAAGCCGTCCTGTCCATGAACTTCAAGTCCTTGCCAAAGAAACTCAAGCAAAAGGCCAGCAAGTTCGACTTCCTCGTTTCCTCCAAGAAGGTTCCAGACCACAAGTTGAGAGTCAAGAGTACCCCTGAGAGCTTGGGCCTCGACAAGGTCAAGCAATACTCCGGTTACTTGGATGTTGAAGAGGAAGACAAGCACTTCTTCTTCCACATGTTTGAGTCCAGAAACGACCCAAAGAAAGACCCAGTCATCTTGTGGTTGAACGGTGGTCCAGGTTGTTCTTCCTTGACCGGTTTGTACTTCGAATTGGGTCCTGCTTCCATTGGTGAGGACTTGATTCCAAAGCACAACCCACACAGTTGGAACAACAATGCCACTGTCATTTTCTTGGATCAACCTGTCAATGTTGGTTACTCTTACTCCTCCAACTCCGTCAGCAACACTGTCAACGCCGGTAAGGATGTTTACGCCTTCTTGGAATTGTTCTTCACTCAATTCCCAGAATACGCCAACTTGGACTTCCACATTGCTGGTGAATCTTACGCTGGTCACTACATTCCTGTCTTCGCCAGTGAAATCTTGTCTCACGACGACCGTTCCTTCAACTTGACTTCTGTCTTGATTGGTAACGGTTTGACTGACCCATTGAACCAATACGAATTCTACGAGCCAATGGCCTGTGGTGATGGTGGATACCCAGCTGTTTTGAGTGAAGAGGAGTGTGCCAGCATGGAGAGATCCATCCCAAGATGTTTGTCTTTGATTAACGCTTGTTACGAAACCCAATCCGTCTGGTCTTGTGTTCCAGCTTCTATCTACTGTAACAATGCTGAAATGGGACCATACCAAAGAACTGGAAGAAACGTCTACGATATCCGTACCGACTGTGAAGGTGACAGTTTGTGTTACAAGGAATTAAAATACATAGACCAATTCTTGAACCAAGAACACGTCAAGGAAGCTTTGGGTGCTGAAGTTGAAAACTACGAGAGTTGCAACTTTGACATCAACAAGAACTTCTTGCTTGCTGGTGACTGGATGAAGCCATACTTCAAGAACGTCATTGACATCTTGGAGAAAGAAATTCCTGTTTTGATTTACGCTGGTGACAAGGACTTTATCTGTAACTGGTTAGGTAACCAAGGATGGACCGACAGATTGGAATGGTCTGGTAAGGATGGATTCTCTGATGCCAAGATCAAGCCATGGAAGGTTGGCAAGCACCATGCTGGTGATGTCAAGAACTACAAGCACTTCACCTTCTTGAGAGTATTTGACGGTGGTCACATGGTTCCATTTGACCAACCAGAGCACTCTCTTGACATGGTCAACAGATGGATTTCTGGTGACTTCAAATACAATTAAGGAAATTATTAATACACGTTCAATTAGGTAATGTAATGTTTATCAGGAAAGGTCGAAGTTTAGGCTATGAAGCTTGAATGTAGGGAACTGCTGAATTAAAGCTGATCAGTGGATGGGTCCACTGTGCCTCTCAGAAACGCATTATTTGTGCCAAAAATATTGGAATAGCGCCGTAACTCCCACAGTTACTTCCCTTGTTGTCTATGGTGTATCCAAACCCATAGCTATATGGATTAGGTCACACACCAGCTTATAATTACAACTATCACCGCCAGTATAATTAGCCCATAATCAAGCTGCGGTTGTATGCAGGTTATTCGGCACATGGGTGCATGCATATCCGTGAGGGCCCAAGCGGAACTATCAAACTCACCCCACAAGAAACCTCAAGCTACAGCCATTACACCAGTAAAGTGAACCCTGACCTCTTGGACGGCTCTCGAAGATGTAACATGTCCCACTTCTGTGGGTTGTGGCAGCAGCTGCTACTACCTGAAACCAAAGCAAACCAAACCAGAACCAAAACAGGCCTAACGTGGTTCAGGGGCAAATTCATTCCCCAGTTCCACAAGAGTTGTTGACATATTTTGTAAACCACCTTGACTGGTAGATGGCCTTCCCAAAGCAGAAGCCCCCACCTCACCAGGCCCAAGCTGTGACCTTCTCTGATGCAAAGTTCCGCATTTGGCCCTGTAGCGTAGTCAACCAGATAGCATTCGACTAAAGTATGTGGTTTTTCCGCAGCCAACAACTCAAACAGCCCACCAAACAACCAAAACAACCGAAACACCCCAAACAACAGAAGCAGCCGAAACAACCCAAACAACCCAAACAGCTCAAACGACAGAAACAGCTCAAAATAGCCAAACTGCCATGCAGCACACCAATCACAACTCCTACAGCCTCTAGCCACCAATTCCACCTACACTAGCCGATCCATGGGGTCTCGTACTTTGCGGCCTACCCCATCGTTTCTTCTTCTGTGTGTGTTTCCCTTCTGTTTCGGGCCCTCCACCGGCCCCAAGCCCCTCTGTTTCTTCCATTGCAGAACATCTACCCGGCATGCCATGCATGGGAATACGAGGACCGACGGTGCCTGACCATCTCGCGTAATGCTGGCCCGGGCCCAAGCCCAGCCATGTCAGGCTGTGAAGCCTCGTCTCCGAAGCAAAGCCCTTCCGGGCCTCCCACCATCACCGAACCACCACAAGCAGCACCTTTTCGTAGCACCCGGCCATAGTATCACTCTCATGAAACTTTCACGACCTCCACTCTTGAAACGACAGGCGGTTGCTATCACTTTCTCAAGTCTGGGAGACCTTCGCCCAACCATGCCTGTTCTGGCACTGGCCCACAGGTGCGTTGCTATCTCGGGCTGCAGTCGCACTGAGTCGCACTGAGTCGCACTCACAGTCCAGCCGTCTTTGGGTGCACCAAGCGATTCGGATCGCTCCAGCTGTCTCGGGCCCACCCAGACCCTGTGCCGCCGGTGCCGTTGTTGGCTTGTACCCCTGGCCTCGTCTCCAGCAACCGTCTCTCGAACAAGGCCCTCCCGTCACGCTGTACTATGGTGGATCACACTCTTCCACCGTACCCCAAAAGCCCAGTTATCCGCAGCTGCATGCTGCGATTTTCCTATTCGGGAACAGGCATAAACACCCCAATGCAGCCGATGTTTACATAAAATTTTCAGCCAATTCACAACCCCACGATGACTCCGGAGCAACACGCTTCCTTACAGATCAGGCGGAGTACGCCAACCTAATCCTAAATTTAATCTGCATTTCGCCTTCCCTTCGATTCGAGTCGCTTTTCTACATCAAAGTTTATCTTGCGACGTTCATGTCAACCTTGATCCTCTGACCATTCCGTTCCCCCTACACCTTACTCGCCTTGGTAACATTAGCCGGAACCGTCCTAGGATCTGTTTCTCCCTCGTCCTCCTTTTCAACCCCGGACTCGTTCATCTGTCTGCTCGTCCCTTCTCTGGCCCCATGGTAGGCCCTGTGATCATCGACGTGCTGGTGACGGTCCTAGCGACCGTCACCGCCTCTTTGGTGGCTGCTGTCTATACCTCCATCCCAGCAGCACGCTTGGTGGTGTTCCTTGCCAGTGGCTACTTGTGCAGCGTCGTCAACGTGGTCAAGCTTGTGGTGTTTCTTCATCGTCCGTCCCCAGTGATGACCATGCTTCAATTGGCCTCCCACCTCTTCCACATTGCCGCCGGTATTGTGGTGGTGGTTGGCCTCATTTCCCACTCCATTGCCACCAATGGATCCATCGTACCGCATTGGCAGGTGGCCGTACCGGTTCTCTTCATTGTCACCGTGCTCCTCGTGGGTGTTTCCGAAGCATTGGCCGTGAGCCAGCATTTCCAGCATTCCTCCCATTCCCACCACGACACCTCCGACATTGAGTCGCTGGACTCCAACAGCTCCCGGGCCCCAAGATCGGGTCCCCCAGTTGCTCCCATGCCTAAGTTCACCATGCTCAAAAAGGTGTCGGACCTCACCCTTATTGAATCCAAAAACGCTTCTGAGCCTCAGTTGGTGCCGGACATCGACAAAGAGCCCTCGGAGTTAGCCTTTTACATCAAGGATTCCATCGAAAACCCCGACCACGATCAACACTACCTCGCATACACCAACAACAATTGGATGGACTCGGCCGCACAGTTGGAGTCCCTCAAAACCTACGAGAACATCAGCAACCAGAGCTCGTATTCCGATATTTCCAAGATCAGAAGAGGCCCTTCCACCCCAACAGGCTCCTCGTTCAAACTTTTCGGTAACTCCCGGTCAAACTTGAGCATGGGTACCACCCTTGGGTCTCTGAAAGATGAGCATCGTAGAAGCTTCACCAACTACAGAGAATCCACAATGGACGAAATCAGAAGAACCAGCTTCTCTGCAAAAGAGCTAGACACCAAAACCATCAAATCCTTCAAGAGTGCTCCCTTGATGAGACTTCCCTCCCACATCACCGATAGACAGAATGCATATCATCAGAATCTCGCCACGTTTGCTGAATTCAAGAATAAATCGAAAAACTCCTTGTTGACCGTCATAAGTGATGAGTCTACGGGTGATTTGCCTGTGAAACGGTCCAAATCCACCAGCTTCATTGGCCAAAAGAACCAAAAACGTGAGCAAAGATGGAAATCCATTCATGATGAGAAGATCTTTCTCAGTAATGTGAACGAATCGTTGTTGCCTCCGGTCTTGAAGAAAGGAGAGAGTCCCATCATGCAAATTAAACGTCAACAGGAATTATTCGAAGCTGAAGAGGCCAAGGGAAGGTCTGATTCTGACATTAATGATAAAGTTCAAGTGATTCATCAATCAAGTCCAATCTCTCATGAAAGTGTCCCCGTAAAAGAGCAACCCCAGAATATATCACCAAAAGTACCCCAGGTTCAATTCCAAGAGGAGAAAATGGAGTACAAGAATCACATGGAGATATCCAGCGTCTCACACTTTCTGCCACCACAAGTCCAATTCCAAAGCACGCATTTGAGTCCAGTAGGTGAAATCGACGTCAATTCTGTTGAAGAGACCAACTTGCCTCATGCTCATGAATTCGGAGAGCCAGCCCACTCTATCGAATTTCCAGGATTCGATCAAGATTATATCATACATCCTCCAAAATCAAGAAAAAAGGGCAAGTATGTGTTTGACACCTTTGCTTATCAAAGGCAAGTGGCTGAAAACAACGTGGAACAATCCGAAGATCCCAATGATGCACTTGACGGTTTGGAAAAGATCCCCCAAACAACCAGATCAATAAGTTGGATCAAAGACGAAAAGAGTGGGTTCAACAACATCAGTCTTCAAGAATGGGACGAAAACTCCAACCTTTACCAGCAGTTTAGAACCCGCTCGGGTGTGAATCTCAATATTCCTGGGATCACCCGGTTGGTGAGTGATCACAACTTGAACCCTGAAACAGCAGAACACAATCCAAAGTTCTTATTGCCTCCAATAGAAAACAGATCAGATGAAATTGAAGACATCGACAACTTGAGCGATATTCCCTGCCCTGAATCTATCCGGTCCATCAGTGCTCCATCTCTCCATACTTTCAGAAATGTCAGTGACAAAGAAAGAGACTTGAAACTCAAGAACATACCCCTGGAACTAGAATTTGATGAGGACAATCTCCACCACATAGAGAATCCGTTAGAAGAGGTTCAACTCACACATTTTAAGACACCTCCAGACTCCACTTCCACCACCCCCTCACCTATCAAGAAGCTCTTGGAAAGCCCCAAAAGATTGGGTAGCGTTTTCCGGCGAAAATCACAGCGTAGAAGCATGGATGAAAATCCAGAACATCGCTACCACAAGCATTCTTCTTCCATGATATCTAATCAGCTATCCATAGCTTCTGTGGTTTCTTCTAGATCGGGCTCTCCTAAGAAATCCTTCAAGACCTATTTGAGCACAAAAACTCACAAGCATTCTTCATCCTTTGCATCTGTCCAGATCACCAAGCCCATTGTTAACGACGATATCGGTGATGCCATCGACTTTTGGGATTCGGATATTAACGAAAATTCTGATAAATCTAGAGTAAGTTCCATACCCAGCGTTGTGATCGGCGAATACGACCGTGAAAAATGGAGAACCTTGAAGGATTTGGAGGAAGAACGAGCTCGTTATGAAGCCAATTTAGTCATTCATTAGCATCTTCAAGAATCTGCACGATTCTCGAGCAAGACGTTATATTAGCATTATTCAAGCATACCCTGCCGCAAGGCCATAGCATTTTAATTCTTCAGTGTAGATGATTCGGTGGTAGTTTTATAATGGGCAGTATCTACTTTATAACCATTCATTTTCAGCCAAGTATTTATTGTCCCCATTAGATTTTACCCTTCTGGCATGTTAATTACTCTTCTCGCAGCAACTTGGGGAATGCCATTGTTTCAAAGGGGTTTTTACCCTATAAGTATAACGGCTTTGCCGTGGACTGATAAGCCTTCTAATATATTTAGAGACGTTACCAGGCACTTTTACTGTCCAACATTTTTTCAAGGTATATCATTTATTTTGTAGTTCTCCTATTGAGTGCCGTAATTTTGAAGGACAAAGAACGGAGCTCGTAGAAGTAGATTCAATAGATGTATCCTAGTTAATCAGTGTTCAAAATTCAAGTGCACATAATGCAGTATTTTGAATCGAAATACCTGGATACCATGAAAGTTGTTCCGATCAAAATTGACATCATTACAGGATGAAAAGAGCATCGAACTACTTCTGTTCATGGTAGTTAGTTTTATTTTGGTGTTAAATGACATGATCCCCTGCAGAAAGTCTTTAAGCCACATTTTGAGTTCTTGGTCTGGTAGTAATTGTTGAGAGGTATAAAATGTTCTCTCTTCAGAAGCCTAAACAATTCCTTTTGGGACTCTCATGCCGTAACCGGTATAGAGGCTGTTCTTGTTGAAGAATTGGGTGATCCAATCCCTGGTACTACTTGTTGGTTTTATTTTTACATCTGGTCCAATAATCTCAAATTTCAGTAAGTTGATTCAGCCTAGTCGTAGCAAGGTCAATTTGAGCTTGAAATTAATCCTTCTTGACATCTTCCAAATGTTAAACCTCCTATAACTCCGACTAGCGAGGCCAGAGTGAGTCGATTACTTCTTACGATATTTAGCCACCTTTCAACATGCTATGATTCTCAAATAAAATACGGCAGAATGCACAGCCCTGTTTGTTCCCTATTTCGCTTCTCCTGATTGTAAGCAGATAAGCACAACCTCCTAAGATCGCTAATTTTCGCTTAAACAATTGGAATAACGGTTTTTGTCCACAAATTTCTTTCCAAATTAACCCTGCCCAGAGCATAGATTCGCCAACATCCACTAATCGAGTTGGAGAATTTTGGCAGCATACCTGCCACTAACTAATCCTTGCAATATGCGCAAGTAGTTGAGGTTAGACTAAGTGAAGAAAGGAGCCGAAATTGGGAAATTGGTGATTTCCGCTGCCAGAGATTGTTACTATGGTTACACCAGGGCCTATCTATTCCCTTTCAAACTTAAAATAACTCTACAGTAATTGGCTGATTTTTATTGAATTTTTTAACGGTTTCAAGAGCCTTCTTAATTTCGATGGAATTTACACAATTTTGAATTTTTCTTAATAACTTCATTCCTATTGTTCCAACCGAACTAGTTACCCAATAAACTGCCTAATGCCAACAATCTTGTAAAATTACATTTAAAGTCCAATTCTTTCAATAAGTCTGTATAAGTCTATTTTATTCTCTCTTTCTAGTAAGTTTAACCAACTCCGGATTTGTCAAGATGCCTTTGGATTTTCCCTCTTTTCCTTCAATTATTGCCTCCATCAATTTCCCCAAGTCGCACTATCAAATATCTGCGATTTATTTCAAGCTCATCTCAAAAAAACTTTATCACTATGGACGCTGACGATTTATTCAATGTGTTCGATGAGACCCCTACGGGACCTCCACCGGCCCAGGTTCCATCTCCCGAGACTGCCAAGGTTGAGAAACCCAAGCAGGAGCAAAAAAGCGCCAAAAAACGGAGTGCTGGCGACGATATCAATTCCGTAGCCAAAAAGCAAAAGGAAAAGAACAAGGAGATCAAACCAGTTGTCTCTGATTCCGTGGAAATTGAAGCTTCCCGGGAGGTCGCTGCTTCCGGAGGGTTGACTTCAACCACCCCTGAGCAAGGCCAATTGAAATTGAAGCATCAAGTCAGACATCAAGTGGCCATTCCTCCAGATTACCCTTACGAGCCCATTGGATCACACAAGAGAGAAAACGAAGCCAGAACCTACCCCTTTACCTTGGATCCTTTCCAGGACACTTCCATCTCGTGTATCGACAGAAACGAATCTGTGTTGGTCTCTGCCCATACCTCAGCAGGTAAGACTGTCGTGGCGGAATATGCCATCGCTCAGAGTTTGAGAGAGAAGCAAAGAGTCATTTATACCTCTCCCATCAAGGCTTTAAGTAACCAAAAGTACAGAGAATTGTTGGCAGAGTTCGGAGATGTGGGTTTGATGACTGGTGATGTCACCATCAACCCAGACGCTGGTTGTTTGGTGATGACTACCGAAATTTTGAGAAGTATGTTGTACCGTGGTTCCGAGGTGATGAGAGAAGTTGCATGGGTTATTTTCGACGAAGTCCACTACATGAGAGATAAATCAAGAGGTGTTGTTTGGGAAGAAACCATCATTTTATTACCAGATAAGGTCCACTACGTTTTCCTTTCTGCCACCATTCCAAATGCCATGGAGTTCGCCGAATGGATAGTCAAGATTCACTCCCAGCCTTGTCACGTCGTTTACACCGACTTCCGTCCTACTCCATTGCAACATTACTTATTCCCTACCGGTGGTGATGGTATTCACTTAGTGGTGGACGAAAAGGGAACTTTCAGAGAAGAGAATTTCCAGAAAGCTATGGCAAGCATTAGTGAAGGAGCTGGTGATGATCCAGCTTCTTCCGATTCCAAGGGAAAGAAGGGCCAAACATTTAAAGGTGGAAATAAAGACGGTAAGTCAGACATTTACAAGATCGTCAAGATGATCTACATGAAGAGATACAATCCAGTTATTGTTTTCTCCTTCTCTAAGAGAGACTGTGAAGCTTTAGCCTTAAAAATGTCTAAGTTGGACTTCAACACAGATGACGAGAGAGATGCTTTGACCAAGATTTACAATAATGCCATTGAATTATTACCCGAACAAGATAAAGAATTGCCACAAATCAAGAATATCCTTCCACTTCTCAGAAGAGGTATTGGTATCCATCATTCTGGATTATTGCCAATTTTGAAGGAAATTATCGAGATTTTGTTTCAGGAAGGTTATCTTAAGGTCTTGTTCGCAACCGAAACATTCTCCATTGGATTGAATATGCCTGCTAAAACTGTTGTTTTCACTTCTGTTCGTAAGTGGGATGGTGTCGGCTTTAGATGGGTTTCCGGAGGTGAATATATTCAAATGTCTGGTAGAGCTGGACGTCGTGGTTTGGATGACCGTGGTATTGTTATTATGATGATTGATGAAAAAATGGAACCACAAGTGGCTAAGGGAATGGTTAAAGGTCAAGCTGATAGATTGGATTCAGCATTCCATTTGGGTTATAATATGATTTTGAATTTAATGAGAGTTGAAGGTATTTCACCAGAATTCATGTTGGAAAGTTCCTTCTATCAATTCCAAAATGCCTCTTCCGTTCCAAAGCTCGAGCAAGATTTGGACCAATTAAAGATTGAAGGAGCTAAAATCGAAGTTGAAGATGAGCCAACTATCAAGGAGTACTATGACTTGAAGAAACAGCTTGATGTCTACAAGGACGATGTCAGAAAGGTCATCACTCATCCAGGACACATTTTACCTTACTTGCAAGAAGGTAGAGTGGTGAAGATCAACATCAAAGGCATGGACTATGGCTGGGGTATGGTGACATCATTCTCAAAGAGAGTTAACAAGAGAGATCCATCTGCAGTATACAGCGACCACGAGTCTTATTTGGTTACTGTTTTTGTATACTCCATGTTCATTGATTCTCCAGTGAACCTTATCAAGCCATTCAATCCTGTATTCCCTGAAGGAATCAGACCATCCATGCCAGGTGAAAAGTCTAGGGCTGAGTACATTCCAATCACTTTGGACTCCATTGAGAGTATCAGTAGTGTTAGATTAAAGGTTCCACAAGACTTGAAGAGTTCCGCTTCCAAGAAGACCTTGTTGAAGACCATGAAGGACTTGCCAAAGAGACTCCCTAAGGGAATTCCACTCATGGACCCAGTTTCCAGTATGAAGATTGACGATGATGACTTCAAGTTGTTGTTGAAAAAGATCGAAGTGTTGGAAGCTAAGTTGGAGCACAATCCATTGCACAACACTGCCAGACTTGACGAAATGTACCAGACATATTCATCCAAGGTTGAAATCGAAAACAAGATGAAATCATTGAAGGAAAAGATCTTAGAAACCCAAGCAGTTATTCAATTAGATGACTTGAGACACAGAAAGAGAGTTTTGAGAAGATTGGAATTCACTACACAAAATGATATCATTGAGTTGAAGGGACGTGTTGCCTGTGAAATCAGTACCGGTGATGAATTGCTTCTCACAGAGTTGATTTTCAACGGTAACTTCAACGATTTGTCCAGCGAGCAATGTGCTGCATTATTGTCTTGTTTCGTCTTCCAAGAGAGGGCCAAGGAGGTCCCAAGACTCAAGCCTGAGTTGGCCGAGCCATTGAAATCCATGCAAGATATGGCTTCCAAGATTGCCAAGGTGTTCAAGGAATCCAAGATCGAAATTGTCGAAAAAGATTACGTTGAGTCTTTCAGACCCGAATTGATGGAAGTTACATATGCATGGTGTAAAGGAGCCAGCTTCACCCAAATCTGTAAGATGACAGATGTGTACGAAGGTTCTTTGATCAGAATGTTCAAGAGATTAGAAGAGCTCATCAGACAGTTGGTGATGGCTGCGAAAACCATTGGAAACACCGAGTTGGAGGAGAAGATGGAGAAGGCAATGGAGTTGGTCCACAGAGACATTGTTTCTGCTGGTTCCTTGTATCTTTAGATGTATAATAGAAGTATTGGCCATATAATGGCTCGAACTGGAGTAGTTGGTCATGTGATCATTTATCACGCGAATGTAGAAGATGAGTTATGGCAGATGGGATAACTCCACAGAAAAAGCCCTACCTGCAACTGATAGTGGGGTTGGAGTATTTCATAATCTAGGCCAATTATCAACGAATTACCTCGTTGAAATATGAGGGTTTCTAGCTCAATTGTAGAGTATTTGGCTGTTCCATTGCTAGAGCAAACCTCCAAAATACCCCTTTTCAACCAATGAAATAGTTCATAATGAACAGCTCAACTCCACAGCTTACATCCACAACTTCTTTCACCGACATCAAACCAGCTATACAGTCTTCTTCAACCTAGTAGTAGTGGAACACCCCTTTGGGTAGCGCACGACGGTCGTTTACTTCTACCCCCTACTAAAGGACCAGGTGAAAAATAGCTGCAATGGCACCAATGGCCGGATGAACAAGGTGTTGGCCCCATCCATAAACAAAGAGCATCAGCACACGTGGTCTACTGGAATCACATATCCGTGGTGCTTAAGTAGTTACTTGCTTCGCCTTCGTCCCTTATCATGACCAGCTGGCATGCGCACGACCGGCTGTTAAAAGCATGAGATACATCACACTTTTGATCCCTAATGGTGTCACCTCAAAGAAAAGTACTTCTGGCCGGAGAGGTCGAGCTTCTCTATGTGAAGTCAAAGGTTTACCTCCATCCTACCACCTCCAAGAAGGATAACATTGCGGGGTTCGTGACGTTGTCCCGCGGCCCGAATTGTACCAACAAGGACATCCTCTTTTCATTTACCCCAGAAAATCAATTGTCATCAGAAGAGCTAAAGAAGTATAACAATGTGGATATTGGCGACATTCTGTTGGATTTGAAGGCTCTCAGCTTGTCTGGGGCCTCCAATTTGTCCGTTTCGGGAAGCAACCACTCTGTGGACCCTTCTAGAGTGGTTCCCAAGCCAAGCGCGTCAGTCTTGTCAGGATACGCCTTCGGGTCTCCTCTTTCCTTCATTTACTCCATCCAAGTAAGAAAACCATCGGCAGGCTTTTGGTTCGGCTCAATTGTCGTCAACACCAAGGATGGCGAAAAGCTCCCTATCATGTTCTTCCACGATAATGAATCACCTTCCACCATCAAGAACCAAAAAGTCTTGAATCAAAGAATGGACCCCTTTGGCGACGATGGCGAGCTTTATTGGGGTGGTAAGGACTTCATGGGCGCAGTAAGCAAGTTCATTAATACCGAACGTTCTACCATCGAGCCTTCTGTCTATCTTGTCAATCCCGATTCAGCTGACTTGAGAAACTTTGCACCTTTCAAAGAAAAATCACAACCTGTCAAAAAGTCAGAACCTTTTAAGCTTCCTGAAGTGAATAAGTTTTTGGCATCGGCAAAATGGAAGGTACTTGAAACGGTGGCCTCATTCTCTGCAAAAGCAAAGAATCAGGTTTTGGATATGGTTGATGAGCATGCACCCACTCCAATTAAGAAGATCATAAATCAACCAGAAGTACAAAAAATTGGAGAGGACTTCGACAGCGCAAGAGTTTACTTAGCTAAGTGGGCTCAGCAAGTGAAGGAAGAGGCAGAACAAAGTCAGAAGACATTTATGTTAGATGATGAGATCTACAACAAGATCAACAGGGAATTAGGCTCGAATGAGTTGCTTACTGATGAAGAAATTAACCTGGCTTCCAGGCGTGATGAAATCAGTAAGGCAGAATGGGAGTCATTCTTTGATTATTCTGGACGTTTGTCTTTAACAGTCAATGAGGTTAAAAGTCGTATATTCCATGGTGGTGTAAGTGATGGTGTCAGAGGCGAAGTTTGGCTATTCTTGCTAGGTGTATTTCCATGGGACTCTTCAAAAGATGAAAGAAAAGTATTAATTGAAAGCTACGAAACTGCTTATGATGAATTGAAGCTCAAATGGGTTAATGACGATGAAAAGAGACTGACTGAATTTTGGAAAGATCAGAAGCATCGCATAGAAAAGGATATTCAAAGAACAGACAGACAATTACCAATCTTTCAAAATCAGAAAAAGAAGAATGTGGAAATCACCGGAATGGGTAATACAGCACCCCCAAGAACACGGGAATCATCCCCGGAAACTCCAGATGAGGCAGAGGAGGACGATGAGTACGATGTTTCTAATATCACCAACCCACATTTATACAAGATGAGGGAAATTTTAATCACATACAATGAATACAATCAAAATTTGGGTTACGTTCAGGGAATGACTGACTTGCTTTCACCGCTTTACGTTAAAATTCAACATGAGGCATTGACTTTTTGGGCATTTGCCAAGTTCATGGAACGTATGGAAAGAAACTTTTTGAGAGACCAATCTGGAATGAAGAAGCAAATGACCACGTTGAACAAACTTTTGCAATTTATGTTACCTAATTTATATAAGCATTTGGAGAAATGTGAGTCAATTGATTTGTTCTTCTTCTTCAGAATGCTTTTGGTGTGGTTTAAACGCGAGCTTGAGTATGATCAGGTGATGAGATTATGGGAAATCTTGTGGACAGACTATTATTCAAGTCAATTCCACTTGTTCTTTGCATTGGCAGTATTAAGTGACAATGAAAGAATTATTGTACAAAACTTAGCTCGATTTGACGAGGTTTTGAAGTACATGAACGATTTAAGCATGAAATTAAAATTGAGCCCGTTGCTCATCCGGAGTGAGCTCTTGTTCTTAAAATTCCAGCGTATGATCAACATTATTGATCGTGAGAATTCTTTGAAGAAGCACCGGGCCCCAGAGAACGGCCAACTTATCGAAATTGGCCAGGAGTTGAGAGAATTACTTTCTAAGGAGTTGATTTTGCAGAAAGAAGAACCTAGAGAGGAGGGAATGGGAGGTGGTTAATGCAGCTGTTGCATTGATGCACATACACACGGGATTAGTATCGCCGCCCACCGTTATTACTGGTCTGCTGCCATCTCTACGGTTACTATGCACTACAGTGTCCATATTTTCAGGGTTCCCAACACATATGCAGTATGCAATACGAGATGGTTCCAGCTCCGTCTAGGAACCACCGAACATGAGATCTATTTCCTATCCGTACATACATTTCTGCCAGCTGGTGCACCAGCTGGCGGCCAACCTATTATACTGACCCTCTTCAATAGTACGCTCTTTTTGGCCAAATTTATGCCTTCCATGGACTTGCTTAGCTAATAACTACCAATGTACTGTAGGCATCTCGGCTGTTGTTTCCGAGCACGTGTGTACGGCTGGTCCTTTATTATTGATGAGACAGATGCATTCGTCTAGGCTAGCGGAGTATAAGAGGCGATTCTTTGCCTATTTCCCACCACCACAAGTCAATCCATTCATTTAGCAAGAGGAGTCGAGATGTCGGAACGGGATCCACTCATTTACGTTGACGACGAGGAGTTCACCCTTAGCAAGAGGGCCAAGTTGGTGTTGTCAACTGTGGGGATCGTGGTAGCCACCGGAGTTCTTTGGTTGTTATGCTTTTATCTCCCAGGTAAGTTCATTCCGGAGGCCATTCCATTGGAAGGCTTTGCCAAAATCAAGCCCTTGGATGTGGCATTGGCCCCATTGACTCCACAAAGAGTGAAGGAGTTGAACCTTGGGAAGTCCACAGTCAGGGCAGAAACCATGCAAGCGGAAGAAGACAATGAGGGTGAAGAGGAGGACACCCAGATTGAGTCTCAAGATGTCTCTGGCCACAAATTACGCTCTGTGGAAAGAATCATCATGATCGGTGACATCCACGGACATTATACTGAGTTCAAGAAGTTGTTGAAAAAGCTCAAGTACGACTCTGCAAAGGACCACATTCTTGTTCTTGGAGACTTCATCACAAAGGGTCCCGATTCCAAGAAGACCTTGGATTTTTTGATCAAGAACAACATCGATTGTATTTTGGGTAACCACGAATTGTATGTGTTACAATACTACGCCAAATTCCACGGATTAAAATCCCCATATTTCTTGAACCCAGACAACTCCACTGAAACTCCCGACACCTCCAGATTGTCCATGATGGAGAAGTTTAACGAAGACCCCGAATTCTTGCTTGCAAAGAAATTGGAGCCAGACCAAGTTAAGTACATCAACAAGTGTTCGATAATTAAAACTTTGGGCAGGGTTCCAGTTCATAAGTCGAAGAACAACGGAGGCTTCAAGTCCACCCAGGGAGTGGCTGTGCATGCTGGTTTACGGTGGGACAAAGAACTTGAAAACCAAGATCCTCTCGAGAGTCTTGAAATGAGATCCTATATTGGCCCATTCTACAACAAGACCACTGACGATCCTTTTGAAGACAATGCTGTGTCATGGTCTAAGATCTATAACCAGAAACAAAAGGACAAGAAGTTGCGCGATACCATTGCCGTTTATTATGGCCACGATGCCAGAAGAAGTCTCAGTGTGAAGAAGTTCACTAAAGGAATCGATACCGGTTGTGACAAGGGCGAATATTTGACTGCTATGGTACTTTGGACCGAATTGGAAGAGAATGGGCCCAGAGTGATGTACAAGGAAGAGCCCGTACAGGTGAAATGTTGAGCAAGAACACTAATAAGCAATCGACGTTCTTGGAACCAAATAGCTATGATTTCAGACAACACCCCATATTAATTAATAGAAGAGAAACAATGCCCTCGCAAGAAGTTCATTTTAACTGTCAGCTACAGCAAATTATAAAGAGGAACGAGCTAGAACACGAAGTCTTAGTCAACAGGCTCCCTTGAATTACAAATTCAATAGAAGGAAAGTTATACATACAGGTGATTATCTTAATATAGATGCGCTAGAGTAAAGTAAAATATATTAATTCAAACGGTTAATAAATTGCCAGTTTAATTAAAATACGCACGTTCCCCAAGAAGCTTCATAAAAAGAAAATTATCCAGTTAATGGCAAAACTAGATTAATGTAGCTCATCTCATCCGGGTTCGAAGCTTAAAGTGCCAAAAAGAAAATTCCGATACCGGGAGTCGAACCCGGGTCTGCTCGGTGAAAGCGAACCGTGCTAGCCGTTACACTATATCGGACTTTTGTTGTAAGTTTGGATCACGCGACTACCATGTAGTGAGAGTTACCAGTTACTAATACTACCAGAGGAAATCAGCCTTTCTCCTTACCTAACATCATGTCTGCTTTGATCGTTGTGGATATTCAGGAGGATTTCCTTCCCCCAGAGGGTTCCTTGGCCATTGCAGAAGGACGTTCCATCATCCCGTCCATCAACGAGTTACTCATCCAAGGCGGATGGAAGGCGATTGTGGCCACCCAAGATTGGCATCCCAAAGACCATACATCGTTTTCTTCCCAACATAACGTTCCTCCATTCACCGAAATCGAGTTCAGCCATCCGCTAGGTGAATTGGACCGTTCCACCGGCAACGCTAAGCTCCAGACTCAAACTACATGGCCAGACCACTGTGTGATGGATACCTACGGGGCCAACTTGGAGGCGCTGTTTCTCGGGTATTTCAATCTGTTGGACTCGACAATCGCCAAGACCACCATCAGAAAAGGTCTTTTGGCAGACAGAGAGTACTATTCGTGCTTCCAGGACGTATGGGGCATCCACCAAACAGGGTTGGAGGCGTTTTTGAAGGAGCAAGGCATCAAGAACGTGTTTTTTGTGGGGTTGGCCTACGACTACTGCGTGTTGAATTCCGCCATCGACTCAGCCAAGTTGGGCTTCAACACTTTTGTTTTAACGGACTGTTGCAAGAGCGTGAATCCAAATAACAAGATTGACACCGACAAATTGTACGAGCAAGCTGGAGTGAAACTTACCACTTCAAGTGAACTCAAAGGCAATTGAACCTTGAACCTATCAAATCGTTTTCCACCAAGCTTTTCCTACTATTGTTTGACTTTCTAATTTTCCCCGTGAATGGTTCATTTTGACTCTATATATAGAAATTTGTTGATTGCCATTCGTCAAATGATACCTACCCTCTCTAATGTGCACGAGTGTCTTTATGAAGAAATGGGAGCTTCCGTGCGAGATCTTCAATCCTATGCAACCCTGATTAATTATTACTAATATTCCATAATAATACCATGACTTATGACCATTATATTGTACAATTCACCGTTCCTCCAAATCAGAACAATGACTAATTTTCCACCTTAACATACTCCTCTACCATATTCAAGAGCTTTCTCATGAAATGCCCAACTTCGCCATCAATTCTTGTCTCTTCTTAGCAACTAGCCATTTCTGGACATCACTATTGCTAGGTACAACTGTAGAAAATTCTACAAACTGTTCTGCAGGCTTGTTGTTCTTCTTGGAGTTATCTTGGCTCATTTCCTTTAGTATTTCAACTCCTCGAGTCTTTTCGTACTCTAATAGTGGGTCTGATGTGTCCTGTGGATCCTGATCTTTATTGATGGAAACCAATTCTGAAATCGATTCTCCGTTAATCTTGGCGACTTCCTTGATCAATTCAAGTTCTTCTATGCTCAAAATTTCTGAATGGTAGGAAATTTCATCATATACTCCAAAAGCTTCCAAATCGGTGGGTAGCTTCTTGGTCTCGTTCTTTTCGGGCCTAGCCTTCGTAATCTTTGACTCGAGCAATTTCTTCACGTCTGGAAGTTCCTTGGCTCTTCCAAAATAACGGTATCCTCTCGATGTAGCACCATTGAAATCCACGTTGGCCAATAGCCCACTGTTATTCATGTTATTTCCGTAGTTCACATAATCATTTCCTCCAAGTGATTTTATATGGTACTCCCAAGCCCTTTTTTCATTGAAGAGCTTGTTCAACGTGTCATTAAGCTCTCTTAACTCCGAAGCCGTAGCTTCGGGGTCCTGTATCCACGTTAATCTGGTGCTAATTTCTGAGATGACCACAGACCTCCACTTCTCTGCTTGGGGCAATGAGTCGACCGATTGGACATATTTTGGCCTGTAGTTCGGGTTGGATTCGAGGACACCAGCTTCTTTGGCCTTCTGCTCGTGAAAGCGGTTGAGGGACGCTTGGGCCTTTTCCTTGTTACGAGACATGATGGGGAATCCTATGATGGATTGTCTATGAAGTACATTGGGTCACGTGCGGGTTGTTCTAGTGATGACTTTGGATCTATTAATTATGTACTTACATACCACGGAAGGAGTTCTTGGAGGCAGTTCTACGGCCTTGGAATCTCTGCTTGGTTCTACCGCTGGTGCCGGCCTTTTCTGGGTCTTCGTCCTCGTCGGCTCTGAACTTGACCTGTTTCTTCTTCTGCTCCTTCTTAGGAACAAAGGTCAACTCAGCTTCACCTCTAGCATGACGACGTAATCTCGAACCGTCGTTTCTGTCCTTGCTCACCTTGTTCAACTTCTTCACCTGGGAACCGAAAGTCTCGGATTGTCTCTGGTTTGGTGCATCGGACACTGCCTTCATCTCATTCATGAACTTTCTGGCAGCTGCCTCCTCTTCCTTCTTTCTGCTCAATCTGGCCATCTCCTTTTGGACCCTTTGGTTTTTCTGGTCCTTTATTTCTTCGGTTTCGACTTCAGATTCTTCTTCAGAGTCGGATTCTTCACTCTCGTTGCCATTGTCACTTCCTCTCAATCTCTCTTCATCTGATTCCTCTGCAGCCGTCAAAGCCCTAGGTCCTTCCCTAGTAATGTCCTTCTCATTCTGCACTGGATTAAGTTGTTTATAATCGTGAGATTGTTCATCAATAGCGAAATCTGGATTGGAGAACATTTCACTGAAACGATCATCATTAATAATTCCTTCAGCGACATCATTACCTGACTTGGATTGAAGTTTGGAAGCCAAGTCCTTGTTGACCTTGATTTTGGTGTTGGTAACAGCACCCGTGGATCTGATTCTGGATTCTCTTTCTTTTTCGATTTGTTTCTTGATTTCTCTCTCTCTTTGGTCACGATAAGAGTTGGGGTTGGCAATCAAGTTAACTCTATCGTATAATTCATTGTCAATAAAGAAACCGTGCATGTAAGATCTCATGACCTTGGATCCGACCAAGTGGCTCAAATTCAACTTTGTGACCTCTTCTCTTGTGATGAATCTATAGTTCGAGTAAACAGAGTCGGAAGGCTTCTCTTCCAATTCTTCTGTTACATTGTCCAAGAACGAACACCACTTTGGTGAAGGTCCAAGGTTAGGAATGTAGTAAGTGTGCATAGGCATTCCTTCGTTAGCCATAAAAAACATACCAGATTCTTTTATGTATTCAACATCGTTGATATCCACACTTGGTTCCATTGATGCGAATGGTTTACCATCATTTCTGTCCCATATCTTAGCGATTCTCTTATCAGACGTCAAAATCTTGTCAGAGTCTGATTTGTTCTCGTCCAACCACAAGATTTTCTTGATTTCAAAACCATAACCTTGGTCTTTGACTAATGAAGGAGTGGAGTTTCTTAAATCATAAATTAATGACTTACCAGTTGAAGTACCGCATGCAAAGTTCAAACCATCATTTCTGAATTTAACCTGAGTAACTTGGCCTGACTCGTTCAATTGTTCACTTACGAACAATTTAGCAGCTCTATGTCTACTTCTTGGATCCCAAAACTCAACAGTGCCGTCTTCCATACCAGCAGCAATCAAGCCATGCACAGGATTAACATCAACGTGATTCACACCTTGCTCGGTATCAAGGATAAATGGGTTTAAAAACCTACCTTGGTCCAAGTTCAATCTGTACAACTCATTGCCAGATGCACCAATCAACAAGTCACAGTTGGTAGGGTTATATGCTATGCTTCTTCCGAACTTGGGAATTCTTGAGCGGTAATGGATGCCACCCTTGGTGTGGAACTCAATAGATCTATCGTTTTGTAAGTGAACAGACTTGGTCCAGTCGTTTGACAAAATAAGGAAGTCAATATTTTCACAATCTGTATGTCTGTCAAACTTCAAGGACAAGTTTGCAAAATCGTAGACGTGTATTTGTGGCTTGTAGGTACCAGTAGCCATGGCATACTGACCATCTGGAGTGACCCTGATCTTGTTCGAAGCTTCACTGAATTCGAAATCTTGAATAAGTTCAATTCTGTTTTGAAACTCAATATCATTCTTCAAAGCTCTCTTTCTTTTCTTTGCGATCCAATCTGGCAATGCTCTGGAAACATTTGTACCAGCTACCTGGTAAACGGACACGTTACCAGCAGATGTTGACTTTAATACCATTATAGCTGATGAGATGAGTACCTCATCCCAAAATTACTGATTTTATGATACCTGCAGGTTCGATTTTAGTAGTGCGCGACTCATTTTCAACGCTATTTGGGACATACAGATCCCTACTGAAAGGATACCGGAATAATCTGTAGTTCCAGTGAAATATTTGAGATCCAAGAATTAAGGAACAGAATATCATGATATATCAAGAAATTTCTATGGTATTCCTCGTAGGTTTGTGAGACCAGAAATTAATACAAAAACAAAACTGTAAATTCCAATACTTACCTATTCAAGCTGAACGTGGTATTACTATTGACTTTTGTCTTTCTTGAAGACAGTGGGGCTGAGAAAAAGAATCACCCGTTGATTAACTTTGAATTTATTTATTGTTTAGTGCTAGTGCACTTTTAGTATTCCAAATTCTTTTAGAGTGTCATGAGTTAAACTCATCAATGTGAACGCTCAGTTTTCTAGCAGAGTTTGTAGCATAATTCGCTAATTTCTGGCCAAAGGGCAATTGGAATTGACGTTCTTGTCCTAAAAGTGGGCCTGTTTTGGTTTTGAGTTGCTTGCTCTCATACAAATGAGCAAACTTGGTCAATGAGAGCTCCATTAATTCCAGGTTTTGGGGATCAATAGCTTTATAGTTGAACGTTTCCTCAAAAAAATCTAAACCACTTTTCACTAATCTGTTTCCCTGAATCAGTGGTGTTTTGACGATGAGGTAGTCAAAAAGTTCTCGAAAAGTTCTGATTAATCCTAAATTTGTATAACAAATATCATTCACTGAGTTAATAAGACTTATCCAGAGTAGCGAACTATCAAAATTTTTCAATTTTAAATTTATGACTTGACTTATAAGATCAGATGCCTTTGTTTTCACGTTCTTGTTCAAAAAGCAGTCATCGTTCCACAGTGAAGAAAGTATCAATGCACTCATCAGAGAAGACAAAACCAAATCCACTAATTTAAAAACCAAAGACCTTTCAATAGCACCTGAGCCATCCAGACCCATTACCTGGACAGCTGTAAATTCATCAGGTATTATATCCAGTAGTAGGTCAAGGTTGAATAATATGCTGAGCTTCAAATTGTCTCTATCGAATTTCTTGTGTAATAGATTGATTTCAGTATTACTTTCATCAACCTTATCTTCATCTTCCACCAATCTCTTACCTTTCGACAATGGTGCTATAAAAAATTGCTTGAAAGCTTCTGTAAGCGTAAATATACCTTTAATTTGTTCTTGACTCATTAAATTTATGGAGATCAAGTAATTAAGGTAGCAAAGGCCCGCTCCAAGGGATACTTTTGAACTTTGTGAGTTAAATTCAGTATAAAGTGACAAACGAGACAGTTGCCTCAACAAACATAATGAACAGAGCAAGGTATTTGAAATCATAGTGGAATTTAGATAATTCAAAGTAATACCTTGGTCGAGAAGCTGCAAAACAAACTGTATGCTAGGCTTTAAGGATATTGCCAACTCTGGTACATACTCCTTTAATGCAGTGTCGTCATGTACATTAAATAAGGTCCTCTTGTCATCATAAATGGGGTAATACTTAGGTACCAAAGATCTGTAGGTAATATTATGGATTTTTTTTACCATCTTTTCATTCAATGATGTGACCCATTTTTCAGTTAGTAATTCTTTCATAACAAGAAATTTAGGGTGGTTCACTAGTAAGAGACTGTAAAGCTCGTGATTTTCTGTAATTATCAATTCTAAAATCGATTTCAATTGCTCAAAAATTGTGTGATGGTCTTTAAAAACTAATGCTTGTTTTATATGGCTCAACTTGTCACCCAAGGCGATATTCGTGGAGTTGATCACTTCGGTGAATTCGCATAGGGCTATTTTGGGATATGCACCAGAATAGTGTAGCTTTCTGACCGAGAGGGAAATGTAAAGCATCTCCATTGTATTGCATTGTTCCAATTCCAGAGTTTTCTTAGTGTAAGTGTCCTTACTACTTGAGACTGCCTTGAAGTTTATGGGCTGGGTATATTGCATCATATTGATATTTGTTAACGAGAGCCAAAGACCACCCACGATCATGGACTCGAGCTCTTCCCTTTGTTGCTGACTGTTCCTGATTTTAGGAGCATCTCTGAATCCCAATAATGGCAGCATCAAGTCCAACTTGATGTTAGTTTCATTTGGTAGGGTGAGTTTATCAATGACCTTATAGATTAGTGCATAGAGCCGAGAAATTGACTTTGCTTCAATGCAATTGCCCTGCTGTTTAGCCTTTTCGATCTGTGCCGCTATTGACAGTAGAATGGCTGGTACTTTGGACATTCTTCTTCTTTATCCCTTGTACTTGTGGGAGATTAAGGAATGTTTGGAATCAGAGTGTCCAAGTGTTGCAAAACCGCTCCTGTATACAGACCACCACATTCTTCGGTGTCAGGTACCTGTAATTAATTAGCAGCAACACCGTGCGACCAAGAATGACACGATGTAATGAAACTTGTCTGTGATTTGGACCGTAAGAACATTCTAGAGCTTCAAGGTGACGGAAATCTTATCGATTGCAATCAAAATCAAGTTGTGTGGACTTTTTTTGGGTAACTGAGTACTGTTGCTTTCTCTGTGATCTGTGAAGGTTGCGATGTTAACTCCGAGAATTAAAATTATGACATGATGATCTGGTCCTATTGGGGGGTTTGAGGTCTTTATTTGTCCATTTTTGACAAAATTTCTATCTTGATGGGTTTCTGGAGATTTATCATGAGCAGGGACCTAGAAAGAGTTCCAATTTTTGTTGCAACACTATGAGATATCAACAATCGTGAGATTGGTGCCATGGAATGTGTGTGACATGCTGGTGCAGGAATTGATTTGATACTGCGTCTTTTGTGCTTGTTTGGGACAGAGGAAGCTTTGGGAATTCACCCCCGAATTCTTATCAGTTTGGCTGGTTTTATTGTGTAAGCATACAGCTCCATACTTCCTCGAAGCCATTTGTTCCTATTGCAATTTTCAGCCACATGGGAACTAGAAGAAGTATTCCTATAGTTAGCAGCACGTAAGAACATTCTCATATACTTTAAAGACAACAAAAGGGCATCATTAAACCTCTGGGAGAAACAGCAAAACTCAAGAATGTTATTATTATTCCATCGAACTTGCATACATGTTTACTGAAAAAGTGGTTCTCTTGACACCAAACCTCTAACTTTCCAATTCGCCCACTTGGGTGCTTAGTCAAGTAATTAATGAAAACCTCATCAAAGCAAATTCTAATCCTATCAAGAATATTTGTCCTTGAATTCTACATTAACTATCAATATTATGGTGTTGTATCATTTGTCATAACTGATTACTTCTATTATACACGTTCAAGAACGATCGATAACACTTGCAAGTGATTTTAATTGGGTCAAGACGGCGCTCTTGGCAGTACCACCAATTGCAGTTCTTCTTTCTACACTCACTTCGAAGTTGAACACATCTTGCACATCGTCTCCAAATCTTTCATCGATTTGCTTAAATTGTGACATGGTTAATTGATCTATGCCAGATAATTTGGATTCTTCAGCGGTTCTGACACATTCACCAGAAATGTGATGGGTCTCTCTAAATGGAACACCCTTTCTGACCAAATAGTCAGCCAAGTCAGTGGCCAACATATCCATAGTTAATGCACCTTCCATCTTTTCTTTGTCAATTGATAAAGTAGAGATCACACCAGTGGCAATCAAAATTGAATGTTCCACGGTTGTCAATGCATCAAACAAAGGCTCTTTATCCTCTTGCATATCCTTGTTGTAAGTGGATGGAATAGATTTTAAGGACATCAAAAATCCTGACAAAGCACCGAAAACACGACCGGACTTTCCTCTTAATAACTCTAAGGAATCAGGGTTTTTCTTCTGTGGCATCAATGAAGAACCAGTGGAGTAAGCATCGGCCAATTTGACAAACCCAAATTCGGCAGTAGAATAAATGATCAAATCCTCGGAAAATCTGGAGATGTGGTTCATGAACAAGGTAGACCAAAACAAAGTTTCCACAACAAAATCTCTGTCACTAACTGCAGTCAAAGAATTTCCAATAACTGAGTCAAATCCTAATCCTGCTGCTAAGAAGTCTCTGTCAATGCCATATGGATGGCCAGCTAGCGCACCAGATCCCAAAGGACTTTGGTTCACTCTTTCCAAAATCTGCTTCAAACGTTTGTAATCTTCAGTAAAGTAGGTAGCATAGGAAGACAACCAGTGGGCCCATCTGATGGGTTGTGCTCTTTGCAAGTGAGTGTAACCAGGCATCAAGACATCGATTTCTTGAGTTGCTCTCTTGAGAATGGTTTCAATGAAAGAAGCCAAGATCTCGAGAACTTTTTCCAAGTTTTCACGAACATAAAGTCTCATATCTGTAGCAACTTGATCGTTTCTAGATCTTCCGGTATGCACTTTACCAGCAATGTGCTTACCGATGATTTCTCCCAAACGTCTTTCGTTGGCAGTGTGGATATCCTCGTCACCTGGCTTCTCTTCAAAGGTGCCTGCTTCCCATTCCTTCTTTATTTCTTCCAATCCTTTGTGGATGGCACTCAACTCTTCGGCATTGAGCAAACCAATTTTATGTAATCCTTCGGTATACACCTTAGTACCTGTCAAGTCTGCCTCGAACATTCTCTTATCGTAAGGCAATGAAGCGTTGTACAAGTCCATCAAGGGATCGGAAGCACCGGTGAATCTACCTCCCCATAATCTGTTTTCTGTTGGTTGAGCCATGGTGGTAATTTGGTTTGAAAAAGTGTGATAGTTACAGGTGAAAAATTGGGGGTATTTATAGTGGGAATTCTGATAAAATGATTCATCACCGCGCTTAGCCATTTTTCATTGGAAGTTGCCTAATTGGGCGATTACTCACCTCTGCATGCAGGCTCGACAGCATTTGAAGCCCTGTCTTAAAAGTCAACAATGCTGGCAAAGAAGATGCATTTGGGACTCAGTACAATCGTGTCTTGACGGGATTGAAGTAATAAACCAATAATATTTTAGAACATTTCGACCTTTCCTGGCACCGAATATTGAGTATAACTTTTTTAAGAGAAGGAATCAAGTCAACCCGAAGGATAAACACCACATAATGATATCAAAAAGGCTGCCTAAATACTTTCATTTGGAATCAACTACCCTCTTGAAGCTTGGAGTTTTGTTACAAACTCATACCAGAAAAGATTGAAGAATCTTCCTCAATTCTGAAAAATAACTATATTTGATGGATATAAAAAAAATACTCCAAGGGCTACAATTTTTCATTTCTATCATGGCGTATATTGTACAATCATAGGAAGTGAAAACTTATGGTTTACATCTTCCAGTGAATCTTGGGTACAAGGAACAGTCTCTAACAGTGAATCTGTCACACAACCAAGCCAAAATTCTCTCGGTACCTAAACCGTAACCACCGTGTGGACAAGTACCGTATTTTCTTTGGTCGGTGAACCAGTAGTAAGAGTCCAAGTCCAAGTTTTCTCTCTTGATGGCACTGACCAAGTCATCGTAGTCGTAAGTTCTCATGGAACCACCAGTAATTTCTCCGACGTTTGGCATCAACACATCAACAGACTCGGTGACTCTTTTGTCGTCTTGGCACTTTTGCATGTAGAAAGACTTGATCTCAACTGGGAAACGAATCAACAAGATTGGCTCACCGATAGTGTCAGTCATCTTACGTTCAGCAGCTTCGGCAATATCATCACCGAACTTGAACTTTTCACCGTCTTCGTTAGGAATGCCGTGCTCGTTTAACCAGTCCAAAGCGTGGATGTACTCCATTCTTCTGAATGGCAATTTAGGAGCAACAAAGTTAGGGTTCAATTGCTTGATCAATGGACCCGAAATTGGGTCTTCGAGAACGTATTTCACAGTGTTGACAATAAGACGTTCGATATGGGACAACAAGTCTTCGAATTCGAGGAAAGCCAACTCACTTTCAATGTGGGTATATTCAGACAAATGTCTTCTGGTGTGGGACTTTTCAGCTCTGAAAGATTCTTGGACACAGTAGACGTCACCTAAGGCAGGCAAACAGGTCTCCAAGTACAATTGGGAGGATTGGGTCAAGTATGCTTCTTCACCGTAGTAGTCCATCTTGAACAAAGTAGAACCACCCTCAACTTGGGTCTGAACCATACATGGTGGGGTAACTTCAGTTTGGCCTTCCTCGGAGTAGACACGTCTGATGGCTCTCAACAAGGAAGCTCTGACCTTCATGACAGCAGACAAGGTCTCACCTCTCAAGGTCAAATGACGTTGGTCCAACAACAAGGATGGGTCGGCATTTTCTTGGACCTTGTTGGTGAAAGATTCATCACCAGCAGGTGCCAATCCGACAACGCTGTAGAAGTCGGCCTTCAATTCCACACCACCTGGAGCGGTCTTGCCCTCTGGCAACTTGTTGATGACACCCTTGATGACCACGGTAGACTCCAAGGTCAATTCTTGGGTGGATCTGGCCTTGGCCAAGTCACCGGTCAAGACTGCTTGGATGAAACCAGTACCGTCACGCAAAGTGATGAATGCAAAACCCTTTTGAATACGCAAACGGTGGATCCAACCTTGAACGGAGACTCTAGTGTCGATGTTTTCTTGAATAGCACGCAACTTGATCTTCTTGGCGGCTGGCAAGCTGGAATCTTCTTCGATCTTGATCAAGTCCAACTCGGCAAGCTTTTTGGCGCTGTCTTCGTCCTTTTGCTTTTGTTGTTCCTCCAACTTTGCTTGCTTCTCGAGCTTCTTCTTCAATCCCTCGGCTCCCTTCTTTGCCTTCTTCAATGCAGAAGCAGAGATCTCGACGTAGCCGAATTCTTCGCTCTCTTCGAGCTGCTTGTGGATCAACACCTTGGCTTCTGGTTGGGTGAAAACAGCATAGGCGGCACTTTGGAATGGCTGCTGTTCGGAGCCGGTAGCTTCAGCGCTGTCGGCACCTGTTTTTTCGTTAACATACACTTGGGACATGGTGAATGTGCTTAGTATGGAGAAATTCGACCTTTATGAGGAGATAACTTGTGAGGCTCGTGAGTCAACTGGAAAATTTATTTGGGTCCGAAGTTTACGCGAACAGCGTAAACATGGTACCAATTTATATCAGTCATTTGACCCCATGAATTATACTCTGGAAAGCCACCGCCACGGCTCTAATTGGGTTGTAGAGCCGGTGAAGGCTTGTGGGACCGCCACGGTAGTCCCAACCTGTAGTTTGTCGCCATGAGTCAGACTCTGTGCCCGCCCCATCTCTCGTTCAACTCCGCGCTCTATGCAGTTTTGTTCAATTATTTATTTCACGATCAACCAACCTCTTCATTAAGATGGCCTTAGAACAATCGTTAGCAGCTTTATCGTTGGCTACTGTGACATCCGAGTCTGCGGTCGCCACCAAGACTTTGGTTTTCAAGCCAAAAACCGCCAAAACCAGCGTTGTTGTTCCCGTTGTTCTCTTTGCATTGCAAAGCACCCAAACTCCAACTTCCTACATCTCCAAGGCTGTTGGTGCTAAGGAGCCAAGAATGGCCAATGAAGCTTTGATCTCAGAGTTCTTTGGAACCACCGCCAAGGAGGTTTCCATTGCCAACTTGAGCAAGGAATTGGCTGGTAAGATAAAGATCGTTATCGACCAGAACATTGTCGAGGCAGGTCCAGAGGTGGTTTTGGAATTAGCCACCGAGTCCTCCAAGGCTGCTCTCCCAGCACAGACCGTCATGGAATACTTGAAGTCCACCGAAATCGAGCTTTTCCCTGTTGATTTCGCTGCTGAAGCCCCAGCCGCTGCTCCAGCCGCTGCTCCTTCTAAGAAGAAGGCCTTGAAGGACGAAAAGGAAGCCGCTAAGCTTGACGATGCCAAGCTTATCGGTATCACCGTCGACAAGACCAAGGACTTCTCTTCTTGGTACTCCCAAGTGTGTACCAAGGGTGAAATGATGGACTACTATGACGTTTCTGGTTGTTACATCTTGAGACCAAACTCTTACGCTGTTTGGGAAGAAATCCAAAACTGGTTCAACCAACGTATAAAGAAGATGGGTGTTCAAAACTCTTACTTCCCTATGTTCGTTTCCTCGAGGGTTTTGGAAAAGGAAAAGGACCACATTGAAGGTTTCGCTCCTGAAGTCGCTTGGGTCACTCGTGCCGGTAGCTCTGAATTGGAAGAGCACATTGCCATCAGACCAACTTCTGAAACTGTCATGTACCCATACTATGCCAAGTGGATCAGATCTCACAGAGACTTGCCATTGAAATTGAACCAATGGAACTCCGTCGTCAGATGGGAGTTCAAGCACCCACAACCATTCTTGAGAACTCGTGAATTCTTGTGGCAAGAAGGTCACACCGCTCACTTGACTCGTGAATCCGCTGCCGAAGAAGTCGACCAAATTTTGGACTTGTATGCCGGTATTTACGAAGAATTGTTGGCTGTTCCAGTCGTTAAGGGTGTGAAGACCGAAAACGAAAAGTTCGCTGGTGGTGACTACACCACCACCGTTGAAGGTTTCATCGGTGCTACCGGTAGAGGTATCCAAGGTGCTACTTCTCACCACTTGGGTCAAAACTTCTCCAAGATGTTCAACATCAGTGTTGAGAACCCAGAGGGTTCTGACAAGCCAAAGGTCTTTGCATACCAAAACTCCTGGGGTTTGTCTACCCGTGTCATCGGTGTTATGATCATGACCCATTCCGATAACAAGGGTTTGGTCTTACCACCAAGAGTTGCCCAAACTCAAGTTGTCGTCATCCCAGTTGGTGTCACCAACAAGTCCAGCGAAGAGACCAAGAAGTCCATCAATGAGGGTGCTCTTGCCATCGAAGACAGATTGAGAGCTGCCGACGTTAGAGTCACTGGTGATTACAGAGACATTTACACTACTGGATGGAAGTTCGCTGACGCTGAATTGAAGGGTATTCCTTTGCGTATCGAGTTCGGTCCTAAGGACATGAAGGAGGAACAAGCTCTTGTTGTCAGACGTGACAACGGTGCCAAATACGTTGTTAAGTTGGCTGAGTTGGAAACTCGTATCCCAGAAATCTTGCAAGAGATGCAAAAGGGTATGTTGGAGAAGGCTCGTGAAGATTTCGACCAACATCGTGTTGTTGTCGAGAAGTGGGAAGACTTCGTTCCAGCTTTGAACGCTAAGAACGTTATTTTGTCTCCATGGTGTGGTGTTCCAGCTTGTGAAGATGACATCAAGGATTCTTCTGCCAAGAAGGACAACGGAGAGGAGGAAGAAGTTGACGACAAGTCTCCATCTATGGGTGCCAAATCCTTGTGTATTCCTAAGGAGCAATTGCCATTGAAGCCTGGTCAAAAGTGTGTTAGATGTGACAAGGCTGCTATCAACTGGTGTATGTTCGGAAGATCCTACTAGTTTATAGGAATAATGCATTGATATCTTGTACTGTATTGAATTTGTAATTAGGAATATTTTGTTGTATTCCTTGCGGTTAACATGCTAGTGTAGCGTACACCTTTCTTAATGCTGGCCTAAAATTATGTCCTTTTCTGCAATCTTAAGGGGTCAATATTTCTCGAAAGCGTTTCCATAATCATCTTCATTATACATTTATTGAGTAAGCCTTTATTTGCTTCTAGAAATCTTTAAAAAAGGCTTCTTGTTGGAGCTCTGCAACAGATTTCTTTACCACAACCGTCTTAGCGTCTATTATATCCAAATGATATAAGTATTCGAGTTGAAGCACATCTGTTACGTATTTCCAAGTCTTGTGGAAATTCAATCCTATCTGTTTCAATCCATGGGAGTCATCAGATAAGCAAAAACGGCCACCTCCATACTTTATGATGGCTTGACACATATCCGTCTTGGGATAAGGGCCACTCCAGCCCTTCCTTATGGCAGCTGAATTCAACTCAAACATTCCTCCGTATGAATTCACTTCTTGTATCGCTCTTAACATCAGTTCCCATACTTCTGGCCAATCCTGCTGAATATCTACTTCACTGGATTTCTTACCAGTAGTGGGATCGGTTTCGTCCTTTGGTTCAAATAGCCTGATTAAATCAAAGTGCCCGATAACCAATGGCTTCAATTCCAGGATTACCTCATATAGAAGATCAAAGTAGTCTTTATAAAGACCTCTGGTGGTTCCATTGGTGGATAAAGACCGAGCTTTGAGCCACAATTCGGGTGAAAAATCTATTGGAATCTCATGCACGAAATGAACTGATCCAACTGTCATGTCAATGCATTCGTTGTCTCTCAAGATCGACTTGGAGTACTGGATATGGTGGGCATTGATTCCTTCAATTTCGAACCCAATTAGGATCTTGAGTCCATCTGACGAATTGTACTGTTTCTTCAATCTTTGGGCATGCTTCAAGTAGGCGTCGAAGTTGCTTTGGAGGTTGGAAACTTGATATTCTTTTTGAATCTCCTCAGGATAGAGGAATTGATTATCTAGTCTGGGCATATGCTCCGTAAGACAGAAGATTTTGAACCCCAACGAGTCTGCCTTTTGTACAATATCATCTAGTGGATCGACGGCATGAGATACATAATCTCCAGAATGTGAATGGTGTGAATACATCGGTCAACAAGGCTAATTGATAGTCTTGATAGGTGTGGTTATGCAGGAGTATGACTAAGAGACCAATCTCCAAGCAAATGTGCAGGTTCGATGTTTATGATGTAATAAAAGTTGTATTGTGGGATACAGGATGGCAAGGGCTATGAAGATAATCTGAGTAGTATTGTGGGGAAATCAACTCTAAGAAAGTCTTTTTCATCTAAGTTAGAGGTATTTTTCATTTGAAGCTGAATCTGAAAATTCTGAAAATCCCGAAAACTGTGAAGCGGCTCTTTAAAGGCGTACAAAAGGCTCAAGGTTTTACTTGTTGGACTTAATAGTCAACGAAGACGACCGTGATCATTAGCGGTGATGCCTATTTGCCTGAATATCTAAATGCCTGAATGTCTGAATTTTCGTTGGTTGAAAGTATTTCTAGAAATATTTGATCCAGTTAAATTCAGCTATTTAGTCTTTTTGCTTACAATTGGCGAGATAACTTCTTTTTCAATTGTGAGCTGTTCTAATTACTTAACTTATAATTCCATAACCGTTAAGTGTTTTCTCTGCATCATCTACTAAACCAGGAATCATGGCAAAAAGCCATTCACAACGCCAAATAAAAAAAATACACGTAATCCAACCTTCTATACTCTCATAAAGTTTCCATCGAATATCCACAAATACTCCAGCTCATTTCTCTCATGCCAATTCTCATTCCTTGTACTTTCCATTGCCATTTCACACCACTTCAGAATGGATGAGTTTCGCAGCCTTTTTTCAGCGAGCATTATCAACTGAGAATATCACCATATTCTCATCCCATGCTTCGTCCATCGGTTCGGGTCCTTCAAAGGGCCTCCCATGCTTCTATACTTCGGCCGACAGTAAAGGGTATCCTTGCACAGTCACCAACCCCTTCGTTACTCACTTGCAATGGGCACATCAAATCTATCAGACACTCGAAAAACGTTGGATTTATTGACGTTTCTGATGGCTCCAACCACAAGAGTTTGAGCGTGGTATTCAAGAACCCCCAAAAGGTGTTGGAGACGTATCCCCTCAAGGTTGGGCAAAGTATATCGATCAGTGGAAACTGGATTGAATCTAAGGGCTCTCAAGAATACGAGTTGGTATATGATCCTGAAGAACAGAACCATGCCCTCTCCATCATCGGGGATGTTGGCGACGATTATCCTATCCAAAAGAAGCAGATCACCCTCCAGTACCTTCGAAACTACCCTACTTTCAGACACAGAACCTCCACCTTGGGCTCGATGCTCCGTTTCAGATCGGTGGTAGAATCCAAATTGATGGACTTTTTCAACCAACACCACTTCGTCAAGGTATCGCCGCCGCTAATCACAAGTTCTGACTGTGAAGGTGCCGGCGAGATGTTCAAGGTGGAGTCCTTGAATAAGCCAGGCACCGGGACCTTGGAAGAAAACTACTTTTTTGGAAAACCTTCTTACCTCACTGTGTCGACCCAATTGCATCTCGAAGTATTGACATTGTCATTAAACAGGGCCTGGACCCTTACTCCATGCTTTAGAGCAGAAGTCTCAAACACAAATCGCCATCTTAGCGAGTTCTGGATGTTGGAAGCAGAAATGTGCTACGTTGATGATGTACAGCAGCTCACCGACTTTTCGGAGAACCTTATCAAATCGGTGGTTCAGCATCTTCAAGACGGTGCTGGGAGGGATTTGTTGGAGTCCCGCTTCAACAAGCAGGAAGCAGAATCTATAAGAGCTCGTTGGGACACAATGTTGCAAGGAAAGTGGCCCTCCATCACTTACACTGAAGCCATCGAAATAATCAATCGAGTCATGAACAAAGGAAGGCTGAAAAACAGATTACAATGGGGCGATTCAATACAGACTCCACATGAAAAATGGTTGGCAGGAGTCCATTTCAAATCTCCAGTATTTATTACTGATTATCCATCCTCGGAGAAGCCATTTTACATGCCTCCCTCAAAAAATTTTGATCCCGAAAGGCCCACTGTTGCTTGCTACGATCTCATCGTTCCAGAAATAGGAGAACTCATTGGTGGCTCCTTGAGAGAGCATAGGTATGAAGAATTGGTCCAACAAATGGAAAATCGGGGCATGAACGTTGCCGAGATGGACTGGTACCTCGCTACCAGAGTCCATGGAACCGTCCCCCACGGAGGGTTTGGAATGGGCTTTGAGAGATTGTTGGCTTACTTGGGGGCGATGGAAAACATCAAGGACGTCATTCCCTTCCCCAGAGTACCCCAGTCCTGCCATTGCTAGTGGAGTTGGTGTACCCCAACCACCTTCGAAATGATGCGACATTGTCGCATTTTCATCACGGTGTCGCGCAACATGTCGAGAAAAATCTTCGAAAGCAACTTCACTTGCTAATACTAATACAAAATGGATCAATTAAACGTCAAGGAACAACAGGAATTTCAAAGAATCGTCGAGCAGAAGCAAATGAAGGACTTCATGAACTTGTACTCCAATTTGGTGTCCAGATGTTTCGACGATTGTGTCAATGACTTCACTTCCGCCAACTTGACCTCCAAAGAGTCTGGCTGTATCTCCAAGTGTTCCGAGAAGTTCTTGAAGCACAGTGAACGTGTTGGACAAAGATTCCAAGAGCAAAAGTAAGTACAGAACCCCCTGGACTTCGATTTCTGCCCTTACTACTGGTGGCAAATCATGTCGATGAGAATTCGAGAGGACCTTTGCTGGGCTTTCCAGAAAAATTACAGACCTCTCCATCTCCTTTACAGAAACAATACTAACTACAGTGCCTTGTTGATGCAAAACATGCAGAAACGTTAGAGGCCCAACTCATCTGGTGTGTGGCCAACCTCTGGGACACAGGTGTCGCTGTGTTGCGGCCGCTATGGATCGGCAGCGCGTACACTAAGCGAGTGTGGACACCTTCTTATGTATATATTGTGATAAACACTCTTCATTTACGTTTGTAGACCAGGCTGGAGCTGTAGTCGGCAACCACCAGAGACCTGGCCATGTAATGTGTCACGTGAATACGTTTGTCACGTGAGGTACTTCATAAAATCAAACATCTCCAGGTTATCAACATCATGACTTCGAAGGTGTCTCCATCGGATCTAGGGGTGATTCTCATCGCTGCCTCGCTCAATAAGTGCCTCAAGAGTATTTCTGATGAATACGACGACTTTAAAACGTCTGTGCCCATGAGTGGGTTCCTCAAGGAGCTTCAATCCTTAAATGAAAAATATACACAAACCTTCAATACCGAAGAACGGTTTGACTTTTCCAAGAAACTGTTCATTGAGATGGTTAATACCACCAGGTTCTCTGAGTTTGTGGAGATTTTGAACGACAGATTGGTAATCAAAACAAGACCTGATGAATATGAGAAAAAGTTGAAAGAAGTGGTGCTAGAGTGTTCAGTCAGACGTGCCAAAGCTCTAATCGAGCAGATTGATGATCTCCGAATCGAGTACCAATCCCAGTATCCAGTAGAGGATATGGAGATTGACAAAGAGGAAGAAAGACCACAGCTTGCTACATTGAGAGATGAGAAACCTCTACCAACAGAGGATGTAGAAATGGAAGATATTGAGGTGGAGAAGGAAGATCAAAACGAAGAACTAGAAGATAATGGAGATGATGATGAAGAAAAAGAAGAAAAGGAAGAAAAGGAAGAAAAGGAAGAAAAGGAAGAAAAGGAAGAAAAAGAAGAACAAGAACAAGAAGATAATGTTTCTAAAATCTCGGACGGTACAGATAAGGATAAGGTTGAGGTTGAGGTTGATTTACATGAAGATGACGAGAAAGAGGAAGTTCAACTTGCTGAAATTGATGCAGACGAAGAAGCTAATGAAGATGAACAAGTAGATCAACATGACAGTGAAGTAGATGTTGCAAATGAGGAAGACGAAGTGCAAGAACCTCTTCAAGAAGTAAAGGGTGACGAAATCGAAAACCATGAAGAAGTAAAGATAGACGAAAATGGTGAAGATTTACAAGATAATGAAGTAAATGATCTGGAACTGGAACAAGAACTGGTATTACAATTAGATCAGGAACCAGAGCATAATGAAGAACAAATCTCTATGAAAGATGAAAAATCCCTTGATGGAGCCCAACTGGTAGCCAAGGTTGAAGCAGAAGAAATCCAAGAAGCAGTAATAGATAAGAATCAAGTTGAGCAATCAGAAAATGAAGAAGAAAATGCTACCCCTGATTCTGCTGAGGAGAATGATACCTTGATTACAGAAGTTGAAGTTGATCATACCCCCGACTCCAATAAAGAACCTCGCAGTCAAGCTACCGTCAGCAAAAATGAAAACGACGAAGTTACTGATATTGAAATTAAAAATGATGATGTTAATATTGTTACCAAGTCGGAAGAACTGGTTCAAGAATCGCCTACTTCAGAACTTGATGAAGCAGACCAAACTGAGAATGTGCTTGATTCCAGGAATGCGGATAAGAGTTCAAAAGATGAAACTCTTGAAGTTGATAAAGAAAAAGACTTTTCAGAAGCTCAAGATATGGAAATTGATGCAAAAGACGAGTCTACGTCCCCAGGAAAGCTTACTGAATCAGAAAGCACTCTGGATAGTGCTGAGAAGCATAGTATGCTTGACGTATCGGAAGATGATAAGAAGACCGAAAATATCAAAGAATCTACTGAGAATAAAGAAAAGACAGATGAGAAGGAAGTCAAACAAGAAGACGATCAAATTGATATTCCTTCAACGCAAACTTTACCAAAGGAAGATGCCACCTCTGCGACATCTACCCCCGAGCCAAGCACCTCAAGAAAAAGATCCAAATCGCCATACACTTCAGCTTCCAATCAGCACAAAAGATTTCAAAACATTGCAGTTAATCTCATCAACAGTATTCAAGCACATAGGTATTCATCTCCATTTTTGCAGGCAGTGAACAAAAGAGATGCTCATGACTATTACGAAGTAATTTATCAACCTAAAAATTTGAAAACTATTCTTAAAGCCGTTAAGCTGAAGGCTGATCCACCGGAGTACCAACTGATCAAACAATTGGAAAGAGACATCATGTTAATGTTTGCCAACTGCATTATGTACAACAAATCTGATGAAGACTTGGTCCAACTTACAATCAGCATGAAAAATGATGTCATCAACCTCTTCAAGATGTTTGAAGAGGCCGAGCTGGATATCAAATGAGTCTATCTATAATGGCTCATTGGTGTATCTTTAAAGTTGGGTTTAGGTAGTGGGTCTCTTATCGGCGATAGATTAGACCCAACAATTTGTACTATAGATTCTCATTAATTTATTGAGATCATAAATAAATATCTTAATGTAATATTATGTAAACCTGAATATGCTCTTTGCGTACAAAGAGCATTAAATACTTCCTGTATTGTGACCTCCTCTCTTGCCTAGATCAGAGACACTTGAATAAATAATTGATTGATGAGGAATTACTTCTCCAGTCTCCTCTCTAAATGAACAGATACCATGGTATGATTTGATTCTTCATCCGATTCCCTCGTCCCATCCACTACTTCTCTGTTTTCAAGCACACGAATACATACTACCACAATTGCACTTGCTATAGCAGTGGCCACAATTGCGTAGCAACCTTTCCTGAATTTTGGAGCAAATGGAACTGAAAAGAACAATATAGACCACCAAGCATTCACAGCATTACTGAACATATTCATCGAACCCAAAATTATTGCTCTTTGCTGAAGGTCGTCACTACAAAGAACATTTGCCCAAGCAAAAAACACTGTCTGAGCAGAATAAGAAATTCCACTCAAATATTGAGAGGCGAAAACCGAAACAGCCGACAATGGATGACAAAGGAATACAATTGCCAGAACAATCATCACCACAGCGATCGCAATTCCACAATGCCAGTGGGTTCTACCTCCAGTATAATTCAAATAAATAGACATTGCAAGGGTAGACACAATACCAGTTGCGTAGATCCCCATGGGGTAGTGGTTTCTTTGGTCAACAGTGTAGCCAAAACTTTTTAACCAGATGGCGAAGACCGAATTACTGCCGAAAGATTCATTCTCGCCAGCAAGAACCCACAATAATGAGAATAAGTACCATTTCCAATTTCCAAAAATTCTCTTGAAAATAGTCCAGTCGAACTTATCGAACTTTGGCTTGGATGCAAGTTGAAGGGAAAGCTGATGCTCTTGCTCTGTTAAGTATAACGGCTTGGATACCTCTGGGAAATCTGGGAAAACCAATAGTCCGTAAATAACCACCGGGATGGTGATGAGGAAATCGATGATAAAGAGCCACCTCCAACCAGGGAGACCGTTGAACCCGTTCATGTTCTTATAGATTGCGGCTTGGATGGTTGAGGAGAAAATGGATCCTAACAACCCGGAACTGGTGAAGATAGCGGTACGAAACGAAAGCATATCTTCATGGTAAAAGGTACCTAAGATAAGGTGGGTACCACTGAACGACACCGCTTCAAAGACCGCCACAAAGAACCGGATCACGCAAATCTGCTTATAGGATGTGACCTTGTATAGCGATAGAGTAAGGACTCCCCAAGCAAATGCACAAAACGAGAGCCAGTAGCGTGGTCTGACCTTCAATAAGATGAGGTTGTGAGGGACCAAAGCAACAATGTAGCCCACATTGAAGCAGGTATTGATGATATTGAACTCGTTTCCCTTCATGTTGAGGTCTTCTTGCATCCCCGACACGTAGGCATTGCTTAGGTTGGATCTGTCCAAGTAATTGATCCAATAGATGAGACACACGTAGGAGAGAATGAACCAGTCAAGTTTTAGGTAAAGACTGGCTCGAACTGGGTCTGCTGAAGTTTTTCCGAAGAGGGTTGACTTGAAAGACATTGTAGCGATTTCGGAGTTGAAGTTTCCAGTGATTTGGGATTCTTGTGCCTATTAGATAAGACTTGGAACTGTGGGAGTTTGGGGGGCTTCTTTGTTGGATCTAAGCAGCTAACTCTGTACTCTATATTTCTTAGTTACAGGCTACCTTCTTGTCTTCTTGGTCTTAACCTTTTTATTGACACCGGTTATACGAGCTTTCACTAGGAAGACTGAACTTAGACCTAAAGTCACACCAAGAAAGCCTGAATAGTGCTGGAGATGGGGCTGGTTGCTTCTTATGGGTTTATTGGCCTTGGAGGCAGCAGATATTTCCCATATACTCTCTATCAAAGAAGCTTATTCAGGAATAATTAAATACCTGATAGAGAGTCATAAGCTCGTTTACGCACTTTTCAGATAGTGGAGGAGAGCATGTGATGAGCAGGACCCTGTCACACGAGGGAACCCCCCCCCCTCACGAAAACATGCGGAAAATGGGTGTAAATTAAAGCAGTTTCCGAGCAAATTATTCAAAACTTGAAGAAAGGGTAAGGAATTGAAAGAAATTCAAGTTATAGTAAAATTAATTAGTGTGTTGGTGAGAAATGTGTTGCTATAATGAGTAATTGTCTGATTTTAGCACTTGCATGTATGTCTTGTTCTAGTTGTGAGAACATGCTTTATTGCATATGGGAGAGAGCCTTACCGACGTTGAAGGATTACTTAAGGACTTTTTATTGGAGTTTGGAACCAATTGTCCAACAGAGTATCGTTAGGATATTGATTTGTTCTTCATTTTCTTCTATGAGGTCGAGGTTATAAACTAGATAAACTCGAATGCAACTTGAATAATTATAACCTGTGTAATGAAGCCTTAGTGGGATATTCTTTATGACCCAATTACGGTGATTCCGGCGTTTAATTCTGATTACATGGTTAGCAAATAATTACCTGATCGCATAATTACGTCATGATGAAGTAATATAATCACCTAATCATTTCCTTACTCAGATAATAAGTTCCCCTCTTCGGCGACTCATAACTTATTTACTTTAAGGTACTCCACAAATGGGTAAATGTTGAGGATTTTATCTCACTGGTCAAAGTGCCTACAACCATTAATATTCTATGAAAAGCAGAATTTTAAACCTCTATAGAAATGTTCTACCTAGTAATTATTTTGTATGGGAAGAATCAAAGAGAGTCTTCGACTTTCTTGATCAAGTTGTAGAGAGTCAAGTACTCCTTCTTCCACTCGTCGTCTGAAATACCGTAGTTCATTGGCTTACGGCCCACCAAGGACTCACCGAAGCCAAGGTTCTCTTTGATGGCCTTTTTGATACTCAAGAAGTTACCTTTGGCAGCTAATTGCTCTGCTTCAGAAACCACAAATTGGAGCTCTCTTGCTCTCTTGGAATCACCAGCTTCCAAGGCCTTGAAAAGAGTCACAAAGGTTTTTGGGAAGGCTCCGGAAAGTGCATCTATCACACCAACACCTCCCACGGCATGTAATGGAAGCAATAATTGACCAAAACCGGAAAGGAGAGCGAAGTTGTTGGCTTTGATCTCGGGATCGAGCCCAATCTGGGCGTATTGTTGGACATCATTGTGGGTGCACTTGCAACCAATTACGTTAGGATGGGCTGACAACTTCTTGACTGTTTCTGGGAGCACCTGGAGACCGTTACAGACGCCAGGGAAGATGTAAATCAAAATGGGCAATTCGGCAGCATCGGCAACCTCCTTGAGCCAGTCGTAGACTCCTTGTTGGGTGGATACAGGGCCGTAGTAACTGGATGGAAGGACCATGGCTGCAACAGCTCCAGCCTTCTTGTAGGCTGCAATGGTATCAATAGTGTCTTGAAGTCCGTTTTGGGCAACACCAGCGATTACTGGAAAGTCGGGGAGGCCCTTGTGGAGATTTTCCACGATCTGGATACGTTCTTTTTGGGTAAGGAGGGCGTTCTCTCCGGTACTGCCTAAGGCTACCACACCTGCGATGCCCAGGTCCTGGAGGTGTTTGGCGTGGGCGATTTGGGTAGCAAAGTCGATGGTTTGCCCATCTTGCTTGTAGAAAGTGACGAGAGGAGTGTAGATACCTGGGGTGACAGACATGGTGTGGATAAAGGGTATATTAGATCGGAAACTCCCTTCTTATAAAGTGATGGTGGTGGAGGGATCGCGAATTGTGGGGTGGTGGGTGGTGGAGGGAGCCTTCAACGCGGGGTGGTGGAGGGAGACAACTTTTACCATATTTAATCAAGACAAGGTCCGATGCTCGTCTGAAGCCTAGAGGGCCACGGAAGACCATGGCAGGTGTCTAGCAACCCTCCGAGGTTGCGCTTGGAGTCGTTGTTTACCGTTAACGGTCGCACGCCAGTTTAGCACCATTGGTGGAGTGTTGATAAACCAACAAGATTCTGGTTATGGTGCATCCGATAACAGTGGGGAATAATCCGGGTGATTTTAGTGGGGGACCATATCAACACTATCAGGTTGCATAGGATCATAACTGCAGTCTCGGGCCAGGTTTTGTGCAATTGGAGCTATTCGTTACTGCGACCTAGCGGGTTTCCTTATCGGAGAAGGGCCTGAAAAATCGCCACAATGGCCTCAAATCAGAGTCAAACAAGCTCCAGTACATCAGAACAGTGGCTACGATAGTGATAAGTGTGATTTTTCACCCTGTTAGAATACCTTCTCAGGTGTTTTCTGATCAAAAAGGATTTCCAAGAATGAGATCATCCTGCGAAAATTCACACAACTTCCAACCACGATAACATGCCATGCAGGAGATAGGAGTACACCTATGGGGCCATGCAGTGGGGCCAATCCGGTGTTGGGAGATTGTTTGGATTTTACTGCTTGTACAAGAAGTTCCTCCATTCTGAATTTGCACTTGGTGGAATGAGTAGTTAGAACTGGGGTTGAGGACTTGTACAATTTCGTACTTGGAGACTATGGCACTTTGGTACCCTTGGGGACTTTTGGAACTCTTAGAAGTGTTGGGCGAAGATTTCCATGAATATTACATCTCGTGAGACTTGATTCTGGAAGAAGCAAAGAGGCTTTGCAAAGGCATCGAGCTTTTCAGCCACAATGGCCAGGAAACTCTTCAGAAGTCAAGTCTGCTACAATGGCCCTTTTCTTCACTTTGAAGCCTCTTCACTCTACCGAAGCCTCCTCACTCTGCAGATATCTGTTTAACCTCCAAAGGTCTCTTCACCAAAGCTTCCACCTGTTGAGATTCTTCTACACAGCATGCCCCCCATAGCATCTTGGCCAGAACAGCTCGACTAGGATTTTAACTTCTCGCTAGAAGTCTCAGTACCTCTCTCGCTAGAGATTGTAGTAGTTCGCAGTAACCTCGAAGGTGTTTCAGCCGTTTCGCACTGCATTGCTGTGGAGTCTCTCGCTACGGTGTGGCTTTCTCTCACTAAAACACGACTTTTCATCCATTTCTCGCGGTAAAGTCTCTTGCTTTGCGACATCTCTCGCATCCATCGCTTGCTTGCCTCTGTAAACTCATCACAGTTCCTTTTCCAATTCATTCCTTCATCTCCCGCCTAATCCACACAAGGACCATGACCAAAAGTCCCTTTGTCAGGCAGACATCCTTCCAAGTGGACTATGCTCCAGCACACATCACCAAATGGCGTTCCTCAAGAACTGGCCTTCAACTCACTTACATTAACCAACCATCGCCTATTGTGGAGGGTTACTTCGCCGTGGCCACAGAAATCCCCAATGACTCCGGATGCCCTCATACGCTCGAGCACTTAATCTTCACCGGCTCCAAAAAGTACCCCTACAAGGGTTTGCTTGACACACTTGGTAACCGTCTCTACTCCTCCACTAACGCTTGGACAGGTGTTGACCAAACCGTGTATACCTTGACAACGGCCGGGTGGGATGGATTCAAGACATTGTTGCCCATCTACTTGGACCATTTGTTCAATCCAACGCTTACGGACGAAGCCTGCCTTACCGAAGTGTATCACATCGACGGCAAAGGTAAGGAAAAGGGTGTTGTTTTCAGCGAAATGCAGGGCATAGAGTACGACCCATGGTCGATTCTTTACTTGGAAGTACAAAGAAGACTCTATGCTAAGGAGTCGGGATATTCCTCCGAAACTGGAGGTCTCATGGCTGAGCTCCGTAAGCTCACAAATGAACAGATTAGAGACTTCCATGCACTGATGTACAGACCCGATAACTTGTGTGTGATAATAACAGGAAGCATTGACGAAGAGGAGTTGTTGGATATCATGTCCGACTTTGACAATGGCTTGGCTCCATTGCCAGAGGTGCCACTCAAAAGACCATTCCTTGATTCCCCTGAGGACTTACCTCTTACCAAGTCCGTGGTTGAAACTATCGAATTTCCAGATAACGACGAGCTGATGGGAAAGATATTGATGGCATGGATTGGTCCTGACGCTACAGATAGCTTGATTAACGTCGCCCTCGATATGTTGGGTTCATTTTTCACTGATAGTCCCATGGCTTTATTCAACAAGAACTTGGTTGAGATCGAGAGCCCACTTGCTACTGAGATTGATTACAACACAGATGATTACCGTCGTACTACCGTCAACTTCACATTGCACGATGTTCCTTCTGACCAACTTAAGAAGGTTGGTGGTATGGTCAAGGACCTCATCTTGAGTCAAACTGACCCCAAAAACTTGGATTTGACTTATTTGAGACAAGTCATTCAACAGCAACGTTTAAAGTTCATTTCCAGTGCAGAGAAATCGCCAATGATTTTCTCGAACATCGCCATTTTTGAGTTCTTGTACGGAAAGACTGATGGCTCAGATTTAAGTGCATGGTCCAAGGGATTAGAAGAATTCGATGAGCTCTTGAACTGGTCCGCTGAACAATGGTGCTCTTTAATCAAGGAACAATTTGTGGACAATCATTCAGTCTCACTTTTGGGTAAGCCGTCTATTCAGTTGAATGATTCCATTAAGAAAAACACCAAGCAACTTTCCAAAGACATCAAAGCGAAGTACGGCAAGGAAGGCTTGAAAGAATTGGGAAAAAAATTAGATGAGGCACAAGAGAAGAATGACGCTCCGATTCCAGAAGAATTGCTTACTCAATTTGAAAAGCCAGATCCATCAAAAATCCAATTTATTGAAACTAAAGCTTACACCGTTGAACAAAAATACCCTGTTTATGATCCTAAACACGCAAAATATGTCAAAGGTGATGAGCTAGATAAAAGAATTCAACTTGATGCAAAGGGACTCGAAGATGTATCTCAAATCTTCCTCCATTTCGAGGATTTTAAATCTGAGTTTATTACCATCACGATAGTATTACCCTCCACTACTATCGAGCCAAAGCTTTTACGTTATATGTCTATTGTTGAAGAAATCTTTTCCTTATCAATTGAGCTACCAAATGGAGAGTACATTCCTTATGACAAGGTTATCACTAGAATTGAGGATGATCTTTTAGAAACCCGCCTTGACAATGGTTTTGAGAATGAATTTCTTGAACTAATTAGTGTTAAGGTTAAGTTTGAAGCCAAGAAGTACAACAAAGCCATCGAATGGCTTCAAAATATTTTGAAGTATAGAAAATTCGAAGAGGAAAGAGTTCAAGTCATTATCGAAAAGATTATTAACTCCCTTCCAGATAAGAAAAGACTGGGTGAATTGATGATGTACTCTCATCAATATAGAACTATGTTTGATGCCACCTCCTTGCGCAAGGCACAAGATTCGATCTATACTGAAGATTTCTACAGAGAGTTGTCTGAAAAAATCAACAACGGACAATTTGCAGAGATTAAGAAAGATTTGGATGACCTTACCAGAGGTTTGTTCTCTTTGGAGCATCTCAAGATATTCATCGTTGGTGGAGTCTCAACATTGGCTAATCCTGTTTCTGCATGGAAGCCATTTATTGAAACCTTTCAAACTTCCAAGTCGGCAAAGCCTACTTTATTTGAACTGCTTCCAAGGTCTGCATCGTTCAAATCAGAGATTGGTGCTAACTGTCTGAACCAAGCATATGTCATTGCATCCCCTGCAGAGGAATCATCCCATATGATAGCAGTGACACCAATTCCTACATCATACTTGGACGATGATATTTTTAAAATTGCACTTGCAGCTGAATTTTTGAATGCTGTCGAAGGACCTTTTTGGAGAGGGGTCAGAGGTACTGGACTTGCTTATGGAACACAAGTGAAAAGAAACGTTGAAACCGGTTTACTCACATTCGGAGTTTATAGAGGATCTGATGCAGTCCAAGCCTGGAGTGTGGCCAAATCCATTGTTGATGACTACGCTGATCAAAAGTTGAAAATTGACCATATAATCGTGGAGAATGCAGTAGCAGCCATCGTCAACGCTGTTGCCAACCAAATAGACACAAATTACAAGTCTGCAACCAGTGCCATTAGCGACCATTTGTTCAAAAGAAGAGGTCCAGAATTCACTGAATATTTTATCGAACGCTTGAATGCTTTAAAGGTGGATGATGTGCTTTATGCTTTAAACAAGTACTTCAAAGCTGTTTTCAGCAGCAAGAGCTCTCTTCTTTTCACTAGTTTACCACCAGCAAAGGTTGAAGAAACTCAAAAGTTCTTCAAGGAACAAGGCTACACTGTTCACTTGGAAGAAGTCGACATCGAGGCTGTAAGTGATGAGGAAGAAGAGACAGGAAGCGACGAATTTAGTGACGAAAGCTCTGAAGATGATGAAGATGATGAAGATGAAGATGAAACAGAGGATGAAACGTAGATTGGAGCCTTGCTCCCATTAGATACTTTAGATAGCAACCAAATAATGAATCCGATATTTATATTATTGAAATCTCTACAGTTATCACGTTGTAATTAGTGTTGATTAAATATGAGATATATATTACTAAAACCTCTGGTATAACGATAGGCTTCGCCTTCATAACTATTGTACAGTATCCGTCAATGGGAGCTTATTAACCCCTGAACGATGGGTCAAAAACTAAATGTGTCACATCTGGACCCTTGGTGTCTTTCTTCAAAAATTGAACATATTTGGTGACTTTAGCGCAAACTTCATTTTGAGAGATTTTTGCAATAGAGTTCCAAAAGTGACTACTCGTAATTCCCTTACAAGCAATCCATTTTGAGATAATGTGAAATCTCAACTCCCAATCCACTCCACGATATTGTTCATACTTGCCCATTTCTCCCAAGTTTCTTCTTTCGAAGATTCCAAAAGATCCAGTTTTTGCGTTTTCAACAGGATTGATTTTTGGTTTATGAATGTGAAGGAACAAAACTTCTGGGTACTTATAATTTTCTTCGTATTCAATCATTGTGCTTTCACCTGTTTCCTTGTCCACTCCCTCCTTGGACTTTCTCTTGAAGTGAAATTCCTTAAATTTCTTTCTTAAAGTACCTGCAAATCCATTGGATTGGAATGGCCACATTCTAGGATCATATTTCTCTAGCTTCAACCACTTTTCCCAGTCATCGAAAAATCTCACACTGTCTGTTGGATCAACTTGAACGATGGTAGTCTCTTGGAATCCCCCCTTGTTAGGCTTTTCGTAGCCACCGAGCCAACTCTCATACTTCACAACATGGTATGGTTCTTTTAACACATGTAAAGCAGGAACGAAAGTCTCTCTATCACCTTCACCAGGGGAACCTTGGAAAAGTAAATCGTAGTAAAAGCTTGGACCATAGATATTGTAGTATAAGGATAATAAGAATGCCTTAAAGTGGGTTTTCTTGGAAAACACCATTTGACCAGTTTCAATACTGAACATATCAGGAAGACCTTCCAAATCGTGGTATGCAATTTCAGAATCCACATTCTTTAAGACGTGATCTTCCCAATTCCAGTCATTGGCAAGTCCGTCTCTACGAACAGGAACATTACCTACCTTGAAGCCAGCAATGTCATAAAATTGTGGAGAAACTTGCTTGTGCCAGATATCGGGCCACAAGATGAACTTATCGGTAAGATATGGTTCAGAACGGAATAAATTGTCGACATTCTTGATTGGCATGTTATCAGCATCAACGGTGACAATGTTATCGAATGTTGAAAAAAGTAGACCGAAAATTTTCATTTGAAACTTGGTCAAGTTAAGAGAATCAAGTAATTCTTTTCCTATTTCTCTTTCAATTACAATACATCTAGCATTGAAAGTGTTTGGAAGAAGCTCCTCACAAATCTGTTCATCGTATTCGTTCATGTCGTTGATGATCAATTCGATAGGTAACTTGGAACCCATTTGACGGATCTGGCCAATAACCACCAAGGCGGATCCGAAATAGACACCTCCACCGGAAATGACTATACCATCACCATTGACGAACTGCTGAGGAGGTACATCGAGTCTTTTCAACGCATTGACAAACTTGGCGTGTTTGGCCTTGAGCTTTTCAAGCTTGTCTTGTTTGAGATTCACATGATCCTTGAGCAAACGCTCCTTTGAGAGCGGTGGCTGTTGCACGTCTTTGAGGTAGGTTCCTGGCATGTTGGAACCACGCTCTTCATCGGTGATAGGTTGGATATCGGTGGGACCGTGCTTGACTAACAAGTCGACGATGAGGTATTGGTACCAGTTCATACGGTTCAACTGCTTGGAGATCTTTTCTGCCGCGGCCTTGGCGAGTTCGGGAGATGGGTCCTTGGTCAAGTCCTTCATGAGCTCGAGAACAGCCACATCGTTGATCTCGGAACCGTGGGTCTTCAAGTATTCCGCCTTCATGGAGTCGAAGAGCGTGTACGAAAGCTCCTGGTCCCGGTAGTAGTCCTCGGTGTTCTGCTTGCGGATCTCCTCTCTGAGCTGGGTTTTGTAGGACTCGCTGAAGTTGGCCACGATCTGGGTACGAAGGTCGTCGAGGAACTTCTCCTTGTTGTTCTGCTCGATGTCCTTCTGGAGAAGCTCAATCAACTCGTCCTCCTTGGCTGCGGTGAGCTCCTTCAACAAGTTCAGCTGGTACTTGTCGTTGTCGAGGTTTTCGATAGCGGATTTGAAAGTATCTATTTCTGTCTCATCGTAGAAATTGTGGTAGAAGATCACGTTGAAAAGCACCACCGACAGGAAGAGGGCCAATAGCACGTAGAACGGCGAAGCAAACTTCCTGGGGGAAATGCCGAACATGTTGGTATGAAAAAAAAAACTGCCTAGAAGAAAAGCCAAACCGATTGGTAGGTGCGATGTTTAAATTTAATTTTGTTTTGGAATATAGGCACAAGTGTGGACAGACGACGGGGGGACGCGGAAACGCGTGGGGAAAGGGGAAGTCACCGCGAGAAAATAGGGAGACGCAGCGAGATGGTGGTGGCTGCAGCGGGCCACGGTGCTGGGAACAGGGAGTACGAGGGCTGTTACGGGCTGGGGGGGCAGTGGAGGAGGCAAGTGTCGGGGGATACAAACGGCAACTATTGGGGGCAAAAACACCTGACCTTGAAATAGGGACATTCACGGGTGGGACTGTGGTTGTGATCCGCAGTGCCCTGGCACTGCGATTTACGATCACTCCAATCAGAGCCGGTGTTCGGAGCGCTGAGAGACGGCTGATATACGAAATTAGCGTAGGGAGATCGGATGGCGAGGGTGTGCGTGCAAACCGTCGTGAGGAGAAACGGTCCCGGCAAGGGTCCCGCGGTAGGGAGCGGTCCCATGCACACCGCCAAAAGGCTATCGGACATCGGCCAGTGACCGGTGGGATCGAGACAGAGGAGCAGCAAGCAAACAACAGAACACAGCCAGCATAGTACACCGGGCATAATACGGCCAACAGGCTGGCGGGAAGCTGGAACGGCTGGAACGGCCCTGGACATGGCGGTTCCACATGTCTTCGTCAAGGCTAGTGCCATCCCCGGTCGGTGTGCGGTCCTGGGGCAGACGCGTCGCGCTTTGCCAGAGCCAATGGGTGGTCATCAGCCTCGCCAATACGAGGGGGATGTTCCCACATCTCCAACAAAGCCATCGCGGCCTGGCGGTCCACTAGGGGCTGCGGGCGGTTGTTCTATTCACCTGCTAAGCCTAGCCGGCATGGCATTGTGGTTTAGTGGGAATTGCGGGCCCCTGGTTGTGTTTTCGAGGTCTATGGTCCTACGGTGCCCGAACAATGTTATTGTGGCCAGTGATTCTGACGCACAATAGCCACTGACACCAATTCACGGAATGCCACCAGTTGCCTAAACAGTGACACCACCGTGAAGAGGGATGGCCATGGATAAGATCGTCGTAACGGGCCGGGGTGATGCTACGCTACAGTGGAGCATGCGGTGTCCTCGGTGGTGAGTAACCAAAGGAGGTGTGGGCCACGTTGTTCCCTGACCTCTGGTCCCAAAAGAGCTGGGCCAAGCAATGGCCAAGGCTTCATGGCCCACAAGCCCCTGGACTGGTACGGCAGTACTGTGGGCACAGCTGTGGGCCGTTCAACGGCGGGATGGGGCGCCAGTGGCGCTGTAGTGCGGTCAGGGCAGTAGATCCCCTGGGTCCCAATGGGTCCTGCTGGATCTGACGGGGTCCCACTGGCTCTGCACTTCCGTGGCTCTGCACTTCCCTGGCTCTGGCTCTGTTCCTCGCTGCACCTCATGCCGGAAATTCCTGCCCCATTGAGCTCCAGGGACAAGCAACGCGTCTCTTATCTCTGTGGCCTGATGCTTGTTATGGCCGAAAGCCTCCAGCGAAACCTGAATAGCGGGCTCTCACGCTGTCCCTGACTCTACTGACTCTACTGGCTCCAATGGCTCAAATGGCTATCTCTGACTATCTCTGGCCATATCTACCTCTCTCTGCCTCTCTCGGCCTCATCTCGGCCCTCACTTGCCCACTGCTCACTTTCCACTTGACACCGAGATGTTCCTCGCGCGTCCAAAATAACGCGAAAACCTTCCCCTGGAATGTATTGTGTCAAGATCATGAATATGAATCGTTCAGTGGGCAAGGCCGGAAATGGCCCCATCCCATGCCCTGAGCCTGTCCCAGACTTCTCCCCGGCTTCTGTTTCCGCATTGGGCTTCTAAACCTCCACCTTCGCCTTCACTTCCACCTCCACCAGTGGACTGCCAGTAGGCTGCTTGGGAGCCTAGTACCAGTGGTGCTGGGAGTTCGGAGGTTTGCATCTGGCTCGGTTATTATTGTTCATGGTTATGGTGCTCTCCTGCAGTGGGTGCAGAAATTATTTCGGAGTTAGGTCGCCATAAGCTTGAACACACTCCAGTGGGGATGAGTCCCAAGTGGGTTGGGTTCCTGCATTGATGGGGAGAATATGGTTAGGCACAATAGGTGGGTTAGGTGATGGGGGTAGTGGAGTAGCTCCTTAGACCGCTAGTGGCCCAGCAACCGTCCCCCCAGGCTCCAATGGCTTCGGTTTGGGGGGCTTCATGCTGGGCCAAATAATAAGTCTAAGGCACCAGCTATTCTTGGAGCGCAGTGTGTTGGATTGGGCCTGACGTGCATGTTCGTAGAAGGTGCATGTTGGTGCATGTTGACATGGCCTAAAAAAAGAACAGGCGGAATTAATTCTGTTGTTCTGTTACGCGTTGGGCCCAAACTCGCCCATTTGGGCCATTGGGGCCATTTGAGCCATTGGGACCATTTGGCAGACGCAAGTGTCTGCAGAAATATCGCCTGTCTGGTGTGGATCAATCGATTGGCGGCGTGGTTTTTTCTTGGACTTCTGGAGTCACCTGGCCGCTGAGTTCTGCATTACGTGGGCCATATGACTCTGGCTTGGGCTTTAGGCTCTGACTGTGGCTTTAGGCTCTGGTTTGGGCTCTGGGTTCTGACTTGGACTTTTGGTTCTGGCTTGGGTTTTTGGTGCTTTTTCATCTCTTTGGAGTTTTGACTTTTCTCGTGGAAAAACGTAAACCGAAAATTGGCATGACATTTATAAGAAGTGTAAATATTTGCAAATATTTCAAGAATTTCATGAGAACAGAATTACATCGGCTGAGTCAGCACTCACACCAGTAAAGATTGTGCTTCATGTGTCGCATTCCCGTCATTTCATACTGCAATATAGCCACTTCTAGTTCATCCATCCAGTGATATATTAATATGTTACCATACTTATTAAAAAGTAGAACACATCAACTTTCCTTAGTTTCAGTACTTCAACATTCGGGCGTGTGGTCTAGTGGTATGATTCTCGCTTTGGGCGACTGTTCAGTATTCTGAGTGGTTTACAAACATGCGAGAGGCCCTGGGTTCAATTCCCAGCTCGCCCCTTTTTTTCTTTTTTTAACCAACATCAGCAATGAAGACGATAAACTAATTCGTCATCTGATAAATGAAATGGGGTGAGTCCCCATAAGCTTCGCCCTCCGTTTACACTTTGTTCAGTTGTTTCAGTTGTTTCAAAGGTTTCAAAGGTTTCAAAGGTTTGGAGATTTGGAGATTTGGAAGGGTTGATCGGCATACAGCATTTCTCACTACACTAATGTTCTTGAATAGATGCGATCATTAGATCCATTAATTAAATTATATACACTTCTTATCGAGAACCCTTATGTTCTACTTCTTTCCCTTCTTCTTCTTCTTTCCCTTCTTTTTCTTGGCCTTCTTCTTAGCACCGGTAGCTTCATGTGACTCTGGTTCTGGGGTGGCAGTGCTGCTATTGATCTCTTGCGATAATTCAGCGTCTTGTGGGGCGTCTTGTGATGGTTCAGCTACTTGCGAAACTTCTGGCGAAGCTTCAGCCGCTTGTGATGGCTCATGGGAAGATTTCGCCTGTTGTATCGTTTCTTGGTGGCTTTGTTGTGGCTGAACAGTCTCGTTCTGTGTTACTTCCGATTCTTGAGGCACTTCAGAAGCTGGTTCTATAGTCTCTAATTCGGGCACTGGTTCAGGGTGCTGGAAATCCAACACGGTTTCTGCCTGTTCTTGAGGTTGTGGTTTTCCAAAAGTTTCGAGACTCTCCTGTTCAGTGCTCAATTTGTTTGAGACCTCAGTCGAGCTACTGGCCACATTTTCTTGAGTGTTTTGCTCGTAAACTCGTTCTCGGTAATTCATTTCTTCTTCAGTCTCATTTGTAACATTGGGAGAACTTGTTTCACTTCTTTTTTCACCAGTACCAGCCTTTTCATTATCGTTGAGAAGTGCTTGTGATGATGTACCAACACGTACTACGTCCATGCTTGACCTTCCGAAAAAGTCCAATTCATCCTCTGGGTATCTGGGGGGTAATTCCTCACCCTTTGCAAGAATCTCATCTCTATCCTCGTCTACTACCAGTCCGTAGTGGGGCAATGATGCCAATCCACGCTCGCCCTTGATCTTCTTGTAATCAGACCTGGAAACAAAACCGTATTTTCTTACATTAGCTTCCACCCAAACGTAGCCCAATTGGCCGATATTGGTCTGGAATTTGGCATTGGTCAGGAAACACCCGATCGCAGGGTACATGTCGATGGTAACACCCCTCATGACGTCCATGAGCTTGCGTCCATTGCGGGTGATGAAAATGGTACCAGAACTGATGACATACCCGAACCCCACCACATCTGATTGCTGGAGTGGGGGCAAAACCTGGGCGTTGTATTCGCTTAAATCTCCCTGATGCTGCTGTAAGGGCGTGGGGAAAGGCTGGTTGATTTTCAAGTTACCAGTGGACTCGTAGGCCACGGAGAAGTTGTTGTAACCGGGCAATCTGAACGAGGTGGGATATGGTTTGGTGATCAACCCGATGGAGAAGTGGGCATTGGGGTTGGAGTTGTTGAATTCGTAGATCTTTGTTTCGAAGTAGATGGTATCGGAATTTAATCTGTTTCTGACGGGCAACGCATAGTTGAGGGCTGCGGTTGCGGTGGAGTACGGCAAGTCGTTGTTGTTGAAGTACACCTCGGTGCGGTCTGCCACCACGTAACGGGCATTCAACACCTCGCTGTCGTCGTTCTCGAACTGGAACGCCGTGACTCCGCACTCCTTGATGAGCTCTTCGATCTCGGGGGTGATGGATTTTCCTCTGGTGTGGGCAGTGTTAGGAGGGTTGTTGTGGGCAAATTCTTGGGACTTGAGGTAGGACCCCTGCTCTTCGGGCGAGAGCTCCACGAAGTCAAACTGCTCTGCAAGCCTGGTGAGCGATTCGGCGTCGTTGACGAAGTCTCGGGGAAAGTACTCGTCTGACTCGTCTAAAAGGCTGTAGCCATCGCTGTTGGAGAAACCAAACAAAATCTTGCAGAGGCAGTTGACCAAGAGCAACACCGCAGCCACAACCACGGCGGTCACCACGAAGTAGATGTTGACGGAGGCTGCTTCGTCCATGATGTCTTCAGCAGCTCAGGGTCGCAAAGAAAGGGAGTTTTTTAGGAAAAGATCTACAAAGGGCTGAAAAGATTAGTGAGAAGTGCGAGTAGGACATAAAAGTGTGGCCCCAATTGGTTTGCGGAGGAGGGAGCAAGAAAACGCCAGAACCGGAAAGGAAGAGAATAAGAAAGCGAGGATAATAGAAGAAGAGCTTTATGAGGAAGATTGGTAGCGCAGTGGAGTGAGGGCGGAAGAGGGGGCTAGCTATTGTAGTGGATGAGGACTTGGCGTTGGTAGTGGAGTGAGGGTCCAACTGATCACACGTCAATATTATGTAAATATGAAGTTTATGGCATTTTTGATGTTCCAGGACATACGCCAGACTTCGGGGCCAATCCAGTGGGAAAATTGGCCCAAAAAGGACCCAAATTGCAAGTATTGGTGGAATTGCACCTAATTCTGTGCTTCGCAAAAAGAGCACTTGACAACCGTATGCCCCCAGAAACCCCACCAGAATTTGGGAAAACCTTCCATTGAGCCCAAATCCCGCCAGAACGGGTAATTTCAAGTACAATGCATGCTCACCAGTTCCATGGTGACAATATGTGCTAGTCTATATACTTCAATAATAGCCGAATAGTTGCGGAAAAAATCACTAACAAACTAGATTAATGTTAGTTCCAGGGCCTGTGAGCTCAAGAAAGTCCCTGAATTCACGACCAATTACATAAGTAATAATTGCAACCATGAAATATATGGTGTAGTAGTATTACCAACTGCCAGCTTATTGCAGCTTGCTTCCAACGTAATCATCCTCGCTCCTTCGTTTAGCGGAGCTGTTTCAAGAAGTAAAAAGGATTTCTCATCGTCAATTGAGATTGGCAGTCGTCTTGGCAGGACCGTCAAGGTTGATATTGGCAATGGGAGATATTCTGCCAAAATGCCAAAAAATTAGCGCAGCCCGGTTTCGATCCGGGGATCTCAGGGTTATGAGCCCTGCGCGTTTCCACTTCGCTACTGCGCTTTTTGTTGAATGTTTGGTGAGTAAAACTGATTCCTTCAAGTTGTGCTACACGTGATACGTTTTATAGGGTAAACCCACTGGCTACCCACCTCCAAAGCCATTATTCAAGCTATAAGGATGCCGACGAGTAGATGCGTTGATGGACATTCACACAATATGAGCTTCTTACTAATGATGACCCGTTTGTTTTCTGTGGTTTTTTACTCAACTATGGACATTTTTTGAAATAAATGGTGAAGGGAATAAAGGACGCAGGAGACGTATGAATCAGGTTACTTTGAGGAAAATAGTTAGGTCAGAGTGTCCCCAGTTGAATCATTTTTACTAGGTTTTACTTTATCCTTCTTGTACTCACGCTAGACTTGTTTACCTCATAAACACGGTAAATTGTCTACTAATGTATTACAAGTGTATTACTATCGAAGGGAAATTATTGCCTGGCCGGAAGCACGGTGGTTCTAGATCTTTTCTTGTTTCATGCGTGAATAATTTTGCTCGTTCAACAGCAACGGATCCCGCCAAAATGACAGCGACGCCCATTGCAGCCACCGCATGGATTTAAAGCACAGTACCCTCCCAGTCTGAATGAAGCCCACAGCAGCAGCTACCATATTGGTGCCGTTGATCATGGAGTGATGGTGCATGCAGGAAATAAATCGATTTGCACCACCACTTTCCTTGGGGTGGGGCATTGAACCCCACAGGATACCATCTAAAGTCCGATAGAGTCCATACATAACACAAGCATGTTAAATGCACCGAATTCCTCACAGATCATCTGCTTTTGATGTCAATTGCATACTTTCCACTGCAGCAAGCTCTACCAATTCTGGCTCAACGCTTAAGATTGAACCACCATTGCAAAGCCGAATGTGCTGAGACCTTTCCCTCACGTGGATCATCCAACAGGCCACCCCATAGAGCCACCACGCTGTGGTTTTAAGATACGGGCCTCCCTAAAGACTCCGCAACCTCCTGTCAGCTTTGGGTGGGGCAATAACCATTTTTTGGCATCCGCATCCCCCACTCGAAGTTGCTAGCGGAACCCTTCAAACTGCTCTATTTTGCAGGTAGTGGGGTCGAATGGGGCAGATGTGCTTAAGAGGGCCTGGGGGTAAATTATTCATTGGCGCAGGAGATACTCCTCACGCAGCATGCATGGAAGAGCCAATATGCAAGGGAGGGTCCCAATGCGGCAGGTTGACAGAAAATGCCACTAAAACTGGTAGCAACGGCTTTAACCACGGTGTCAGTGGGGATATTCCTTCCTACCGAGCCTGTTGTCCCGAGCCACCGACGCCTCTGAAATATCGATGTGTGTTACCGACTTTCTCCACACGCATAACCTCCCCACCTTGCGCAAACCCTCATGTTCCGTTAATCCTCCTGTGAGATTTGATACATAAGCTGGGGACCCCCAGGCATCCCGACTTCGCCTTTTGTATCCAGCACATTGAACTGCCACAATGCTTCACCCACGCAATTCCCCTAGACTGGCCCCACCAGTGGGTCCCAGCCAGTACACCATGCAGAAACCTCCCAATTGAACAATTGACAAGTTGACTAAATTGATCCACTCTAGCACCTAAGCAAGCCATCTGCTGGCCATGCCGGCCCCGGTTCACCGCCAACACCCAAGCTCGATCTCCTTGGCTCGTCTCGGTTCGTCTCGGTTCGTCCAGCTCGTCCTCCATCAACCCACGTCTACCGAGTGCTTATCTTTCACCTTATCTCGCATATCTAATCACTGGGGCACCCAAGCAGAACCCAAACGGCACCAAACGGCACCAAACGGCATCAAGGTGCATCAAAAGGGCCATAATGCACCCTCCACCGCCAATTTCACCACCGCTACAGTTCAAACTACATTAAACGCATGAAATTCCCGAAGTTCTCTAGCAGCAACTGTGGTAGGTATGAATTGAGGGCCACCGCAGTCATTGCCACAGAATGCATCGTCTGATGGTACCGGGCCAGAATTGGAGGCGTACAAAGAACCAGAGATTCCAAGCCAATTCCATAGCTCCATACACAAGGCAGAAATGCCAATGGCTGACACCAGTTGGGTCTGTCAGACTGTTTGGTGAAGGTAATGTGGTACCGCATCCGCGGTCCCCTCTACCCTCGGATGAACTCCGGTGCATCTGTGCCCCGCACAGCAGGGCCCTGCCCCTCACTCGTATAATATGTTCTGGGTGCATGCATAATGCGGAGTTTGCTGGAAACGTTGGAGCCAACGTAATTGCCTCGGGTATGGAGTGGTTGCACCCAGAACCAACAACACCAGCAGCCGTGGATACCCAGGAACCGCACACGTGACACGGGGCGGCGCTGCTGCGCCGTGTGGACCGGGCCTGCACACAGCCGGCCCAACACGCCCTCCAGGCGCACCCCAGACGAAATGTCGGCCGCGACATTCCACCGGAGCCACTCCGGCCCCAATGTCGCGCGACTCCAGAAAATTTGTGTCTTGGGCTCATTTTTGGGTATTCGTTGGGTCACTCCATAAAGCAACCTGTACCGTTTCCTGTCGAACGGCGTATTTATTGACACTTTCGTCCTTCATTTCAGTGGCGGATCAGTGCTGTTGTCTCCTGCCTCGTTCTTTTCCTGTTTTCCCCTTTGTTGGCCGTTTTTGTTTGACTGTTGTTCCTCACCATGAGTACTGGCCTCTCCGAGGTTTCTACCCGGTCCCCTGTCTCCAGCGGGTCCACTCCCAGCGCCGATATGTCCATAGCCACCCAGCCCATTCCCAAGAAGAGTCAGCAGATCAAAACAGACAAACCTCGCCCTCACATGTGTACCATTTGCACCAGAGCGTTTGCCAGACTTGAGCACCTTAAGCGCCACGAACGGTCCCATACCAACGAAAAGCCCTTCCAATGTGCGGCATGTGGACGGTGCTTTGCCCGGCGGGATTTGGTGTTGCGTCACCAGCAGAAGCTCCACACAAACCTTCCCAACGTCATGAGAAGGGGCTCGTCCAAGGACTTGGACGAGCATGTCATAGTGTTGCAGAACAATACCAACAACACCGCTCCGTTGCCCAACGGAACGGTGCCCGATTTGGGGTCCGACGACCCCGACAGGCTTCCTTCGCAGTTGTACTCTCCTCCAAAGTCCAACGAGCTAAGCTACTCCTCCTCCGCCGTGGGTGCTGGCGTATCCTCCAACGGCCACGGGTCAGTTCTGGGTGCATCCGCTGCTCCACAGTTCCGAACCGCTCTTTTCCTGAACGGCTCTTCTAGCCACAATTCGATCCCTTCGCCAATACCCACAAACTCCAGCCAGAATTCGCCTCCAACAATCACCTTACCCTCGAGTATTCCTCCTCTGGCCCAGAAACTGGACTCTCCTAGAAAGAGAGCATCTCTGGCTTACCTTCAACCTAAGCTGGATAAGGCTACTGCTGATGCTTTGCGCACTGCTCACTTGAACCATTTGTTGGGCTCGCAAACCCGTCATGCTTCATTTTCTGCCGTTTCCGGTTCCTCCTACATGAAGGATTCGAAAAACATCCACGCTATTAATTCTTCGTTTCTTGACACAAATCAACTCCCTAACGATCTTAACTTGAATGCTTCAGATGATTTGGGACCCAAAAACCTGGTACTTTCAAGCTTAGATTTGAATTCGTTGGGAATGATGGATTGGACAAATCTTGACGGCCTTGACTTGAGCAGTGCTACCGATAGAACTAAGGGGGCCGGATCTCCTTCCTTCTCACAGCTTACAGCTAAGCAGAGGTCGTTGAAGAATCTCCAGCAATTTTTCCTGGATGCTATGACACCAGCAGGAATTGTTTCTCCAGGATTATCTAACCTGAGCATCGGAGCTTTGCAGTTTAATAATCCTAACCATCCCCATCATTTGAAGGGTATGACTCCTTTCGAATATGGAGTAAATCCCCCAAACTATATGAATATGGCCCAAGGAATGTTCAACACTGAAGCTAATGATGGCTCTATTAAGTTACAAGATGATGCTGTTGAGAATCGAAAGTTTCTCAAGAAGCAAAAGAAAGAGCAAGATCAATCACAAGGTTCAGTAAAAAAACCAAAAACTGAACAATTGACTGCTAACAGTATGAACCGTAATAATCTGGCAAGTTTTGCTGCCACGGGAAACATGCATGCGATTAATTTGAATATGACACCTGATGATGAATGGTTGAAGGAGATTATTAACACACCTTACGAGACTAATTTCCCAGTCGCTTCACATCAAATCGGATTTGTTGAGGCACCTTCTTTGTTGAGTTCTCCAAAATTAAACGCACAACAGACACCAACTTTACTTTCTTCCAATAATCCCGAGTTGACCTCAATTAATGAAATTTCTTCATTATTCAGATCTAGACAAATTGATTTGGTCAAGCAAATGAATCCGAAAGTGATTCATGATTCGACTGCTCAAGAGGACGAGTCAATCATACCTGCAGACTTTGAGTTTACATTTGATAGCTCTCTCTTGCTGGATTTTAAATTCATCACAGAGGCTTTCAGACAAAAGATGATTAGCGTGAGTAATTTGACAGAGGCTCAATTCCCAACAACAGAAGATTTGAATCACTACATGCGATTGTACGAGTTGGAATTCAACAAATATTTCCCTTTCATCCACCTTCCATCTTTAAAGACCCCAATGGTTGATAAATTCGAATACATTCCCTTGATACTATCGATGGCATCAATTGGTGCATTGTATTCATACCATGATACCAATACTTTGTTACTTTTCAGTTTGTCTAAGTTTCATATTCAGAATTTCTTTGAAAAGGAGATTACTCTCAACAACATGCAGTTCAAGAAAGTTCCTTTGATGGCACATCAATGTTTAGTGCTTCATATTTTCATTACTTTATTCTTTAATGAGAGTAACATGATGGAAATTACATCAAAGCAAATGAAATCTATGATTGGGTTGATCAAGTCTACAAGCTTCAATGAACCTTTGGAGCAGTTGTTAATTCCTCCTGAAGATATCAAGAATTTGGCCCAATCTGGTGCTTCACCTAAAGATGTCCAAAAGAATTTTGATTACTTCATTATGGCACAGTCAAGAATTAGAACTTTGCATGTTTTCTACATGTTGCAAACTTTTAGAGCCAGTATCAGTGGTCTTCCAATGTATTGTGATTCTACTTTATTAAAGAGTGGAGATTATTGTTCAAATGAAGCATTATGGCGTTGTTCAACTTCAACTGAGTGGGTTTCTTTGTTAAAGAATGAAAGATTCGATACATTGGTCAATTTAAGTAATGGTGAACCATTTCCAAAGCTCATTCAACACTTGAATGATACAGTCAGCGGTAGTAGACTCACCAAACCGCTTTCATTGAACAATTTATTATCTTTATTGATGTACATTCATGAATGTATCCAGACTGAAGTGTCAAAATTAACATCATTCAATTACATCGACTGGAACTTGAACCAGAAGCCTAAGTTGGATTTCTTGCTCAAGTCATGGGAGCAGAAATTTATTATGAATGGTGGAATTTTTCACATAGATTCAAACAACAGTCACCTTCTCAATACTCATAACGAGTTCAAGATATTGTTACCATTGTATTGGCTAGTTAAGATAAAGTTGACTGTGAATCTCAATCCAATTTTCTCCCCTGTGTTTTCTAAAAATGGAGACTTGGTGAATGAACATTTGAATAAGATGATAGAAGAGGAAGATCAATACGAAAACTTAAAGAAAAGTTTACCTTATTGTTTGGAAATTATTCAATTATGGGTCGACAATATCAAAAGAATTGCTGATGATGATATTGACAAGTGCTCTTTGAGAAGCCCAGTTTTCTTTGTCTCGTGTCTATTCATTTCTGTAATGATAATTTCATCATACTTGAAGTACTTGGAGATTAAATCTAAAGCTGGAGTATTGACAGATGCAGAACTCTTGAGAGTAATTGAATGTGAAGGTATTATTTCAGAAGTTGAAAACAATTTAAGTCCTATTCTCAAATCATCATATTCTGAGATCTTCTCCAAACAAGATACGTTCAAATCGATTAATCACGATGGTAAAAAATTAAAAATTAAATCTTTGGTTCAAAAAAGAGTCAATGCAGACAAGATTCAATTGAAGCAATCCGCAGAGGAATTACAAAATGAAATTATTACTGGACAATTGTCCATCAAATCACTTTATTTGGGTATCAGGATTTTAGCAGATGCTCCTGTTTGGCCAATTGCAATGAGCTATTCAGAATCACTTAAAGCCAGAGCAAATTATTTATCAAAAAACACCGCTAGAGTCGGGTAACTCTAACAAGCCTATTTATTGGGTCAGAACCCAACAAAAGTATCATTAAATCGACCATTGGTTCAAAATGGGTACCACTACTCCCTTATTTATTGTAAGTACGTTTATTTAGCATTGTTATGATCTAATGAAATCTACGTCTATTTATTTATTCAATAAATTACCGTTCAACGGCAATCAGTCTATTATAAGGATGGGAACTATGATAAATTAGTAAAAGTTTTGCTCTCTCAAGAATCCCAAGATTTCTTGGATTGGAACGTTCAAGTCCTCAGCAAGCTTGAATTCACCTTCACTAACCTCACCATCAGCCTTAACAACAATAGTGTTACCTTTACCGACAGTAGAGGTGATGTTCTTAATGGTTTCAGCGGATTTAGTTGGCAAGATAACACCGGAGCCTGCAAGAACTAATTCATTGACCACGAAAGGAGAAACATCATCAGTCAATTTGGTGATTCTACGTTTACCATCAAATTGATTCAAGGTAGATTGCAATGCAAAACCCAAGTACTCTCCGATCTTGCTGGAACTATCAATCAACACAACAAAACCTTGGGAGTATCTTGGAGGGTTTGTGTCACGTAAGATCTTCACCACTTCAGGGTAAGAGAACCATTCAGGAATTTCGTCACCTGTCTTCAATCTATTTCTTAATTCAGTTCCAGAGATGTTGGCAGTCTTGACCTTCTCAAGATCGATGGTATCGATTGGGGCATATCTGTCTTCCTCTGGCAAGTATGTAACCATTCTGAAAGGAACGATCTTGATGTTAAGTTCATCATCATACTTGGCCAACAAGTCTTGAGCATCGTATGGACCATAGAAATCAACACCCTTGGAATTCTTACCAGGACCGGCATGGTCTCTACCAACAATAAAATGATCCACACCGTAGTTGGTTCTGATAAGGGCGTGCCATAAAGCTTCACGATCACCACCCATTCTCATGGCCAAAGGCAACAAGGAAACGGTAGCCAAGCCATCAGGGAACTTCTTCAAGATTTGCTTATAGACCTTCACTCTGGTGTGATGGTCGATATCACCAGGCTTGGTCAACCCCACAACAGGATGCACTAAAATACGGCCATTTTCTCCGATATCATGTGCAGCTCTAATGGTTAATTCACGGTGAGCTCTATGCATGGGGTTTCTGGTTTGAAATGCGACGATGTTTTTATCGTCCCATTGCAAATTGGCGAACTCCTTTCTTAATTCGGTAGGGGACTTTCTCAATTCGACGTAGTCATAATGCTTTGGGTAGTTCAACCCTTGGAGGGAACCACCCACGTAGATGTCTCCTGCTTGCTCAAACAAGTACTTGTTTGCTGGATGCTCCGGGTCACCACGGAACACTTTTTCGGCCTCAAGCTGCTTGTTTGGCTTGAACACCGATTCCACCGTCAAAATAGCCAATGGAGTTTCGTCTCTCAAGTCAAGAAGCACCACTCTGTCTCCCACGGAGTACTTCGAAGCAGATTCCTGGCCGACATCGAGGGTGATGGGAATGGGCCACAACAACCCCTTTCCGTTAGAACCAGTGACTGTGGTCAAACGGGAGTCGGACACGACAGAATTGTAGTCTTCCTCGTTCAAGAAACCGGCCAAAGGAGAAAATCCACCGTTGAGAATCAATTCCAAATCACACAATTGACGGGCAGTCAATACCAAAGCTGGAAGGGTGGCTGCTTCTTTCAACAACTCCGACTTGATACCGGCATCACGGATCACGAGATCATTAAGCTTTCCACCATGTGGTTGTGGGATAGGCATTTTGGGAGAATTAATGGGGTGATTAGCCAATGGCTAAACAGCAGCTTATAAGTACAATATTAGCAGGAGTATTAGCATAGCTGCAAAATCAAGTCATCTCACGTGGACTCAGATCATGGAGATATCAGCGCACGTGATATTGGCTATGACGCAATGGACACTAGAGATTAATCAGCAGTAGTGGTAGGCAGGTGGGCCGGAGAGGAGGAAGAGGATGAAGAGCACGAACGGCAGGTGGGATAGGAAAGAGTATTTGAGGGCCTGGGGCGAAACGATGAAGCCGTTAAGAAAGGTGGAGGTGTAGTTGTGGGTCAAATTACTGTGGTTCTGGTGGTTTTTCGGGGCCAATTGGCACGAAGCAGCCAAGATCTGGGATCCACAGTATGTATCGTAAACAAGCCCGTTTCCTTGGTTTCTGGCCCACGTAGTGACAGGAATAGATCTCGATGGGGGCTGGGAATTGGCGATAAGAGCGAGATTTCTCTAGATTTGGAGTTTGGCCCAGTCAAGAGACTTAACTATTGCGGTGCGGGTGTTTGACTTTGATGGGGCCTGACCACGACAGCCAATGCAATTAGAGACACTTGGACGTCTATGTTAAATTGGTGTTTCTGGTGTGATTTGTTCACTAATGAGCCCAATTTTTTTTTTTTTTTAGTTTTCACCCCGTTTGCTACTAACAATCGATTCACCTGCTGAAATCATCTTGGGTGAGACTCATGGTATAAACAAATTCCCTTCCATGCAATTTTCTTGCACTGAGCATGTTCTGATTACTCTATCTATGGAAATTGCTGCTAGCATGTTCTGTTAAATATGTCTTAGTTTAGCGAAATGAAAATTGGCAATTCATAATGCATTTTACTTGCTTTCAAAACCGATGTTTAGAAGGGTTTATATATTTTCCGGAATTCGCTCTATTTATGACGTAACCAGCACCAATTATCACACCAGAGGTAGCGAATCTATTTTCGAATTGTAATAAAGGAAAATAGAACTTTTTTGAGGAGTCAAGTGAACAATTCTTCAAATTCTGTAACCCACATTTCCTTTCATCAAGGAACGTTAAATTCTAGTACTATCCATTGATAGAAAATTTATTAGTCGGGGTAGATGTCTGAGTAGCTTTCTTAATCGAAACGAGTAAAAAACGTATGAGGTTAACTTTTTACACCATTTCTGGAGATGTCATCATTCCCGAGTGTTTTTTCAGCGTGAAAATTCAGGATAACAACAATAACAAGATCTCGATCCCGTAGCCAGGGCAGCGAAACTCATGTATACGACGTAGTACCAATTGACGTTTCAAGAAGGTCGTTTGATCAGAAAACACCCATGGAGTCCCCCACTTGCATAATATACATAGAAGTTCCCCCACGTCCCCCACGCTCGCTCCCCCACAGAAACGATCCCCCACGCCCTCTGTACCCCATTCCCCACTTATCGACAACCACCGTACCCACAAAAACCCGTAAGGAAGCTGAATCCCACACTCCCATGGCCACTACCCAGCAGTGTCACACCGGCGGAACACCGCTGTCCGAAGGTCTGATTGGCCATAGTTTGTTTCCGCGCCGGATGTGGTAACGTCCGCACCGGATCTACCAAATCCGCAACTGATCCGCCACCGCTCTACCGGAATAAACCGTTGGCCTACAAAGCCCATGGATCCCAACATGTGACTTGTTGTTGCAGCAAAAGGAACCCCGAACCTGGAACACTAGATCAACGGTGCCGCAACAAATTCCCTTCGGAATCCACCAACTTTTTAGTTTGCTGTCGTTACTGGAGGGGATTGCTGTAGAGTCCCAGCCAGAGGTATTTTTCACTTCGCATTATTACTAGCTGGTATAACTAATCAATGGCGTTTCTCATGCACCGCCGGTAGTTTCAGAAGCGTCTAGAATATGTGATTACACAGGCTCCACCTTCGTCTGCGCCTTGGGCAGGTTTCGAAAGCCCAGGATGGCACAGCTTTGCTCACTGCAGGGAAGCCAGGCTGCCGGGCATTTGAAGTGGCGCACCTGCTGCGGGCCATCACTTGGACCGCTTCATGAGCGTGATCTGACACCAAGCCCTTGGTGTACCTGTGGTGTCTGGCATGGAGGGTGTTCTTGTGTTGTAGGGTAATTCCGATTGCTGCAGGATTTTTCATTTTTCACTGCCCCATACGGCGATGCTCATAACGTTTTCCGGTGCGAACTCCGACACCCACCGCGGTGGCCCTAGCGTGGGGGAGAGGAGGGGCCGTCTCCAGGGGTCTCAACCGGGCGGTTCTCAGACATCACGGAGTTGAGCCCACTAGCTCAATGGCCGAGCGTGGCCACAAGTAAGATCGACGCCAGATTGGACGGTTTACTGCTGCACCGCTCCCCGGTGCAGCCCGTCCAGGGTGCGAGCCATGGGCGTTGATTAGTGAGCCTCTCGCCCGCGAGTGATTAGTGAGCGACTGAAGTTGATTAGTGAGCCCTTGGCATTAGTGAGCAGTCGAAGCACACCACGGCATGGACCAGAGGGCCTTGTTTCAGCTGCAGTTCCCTGGCCGGCATGGCCGCAAGAACAACTACCCTGCCCATAGCGCAAATGGGCCCAATTGGCCCCATTGGCTCCATTGGCCCCTTCGTTGCCCACCAGCAATGAGAGCTGGACCCAGAACGTGCGCAGGGCATTCTCGCGATTTCTCGTGATCTTCGCCCGGCGACCAGGCCCAGCGGAAGCTGGAGACACTGGCTTCCTAGTGGTCCCTGGGCCGCTTCCCAACGACCCACCCAGCAGGCCCAATCGGATCCTCCACTGCAACTTGCCAAGAATCGCTCTCTACACTATTGTTCCCCGGATCAACTGGCGCAGGAGCACAATTGATCCATTCTCACCAGAGGCCCAGCGCCCGCGCAGCAACCGTCTCCCTAACCGCAACTTCAGCGACCACCGGCTCGGTGGCATGAGAGGCATTGTGAGAGAATCCTGGGCTTGGGGCACCCCATCCATCCACAACGTGCCCAGGATGGCACCCTGCTCCCCCACGTTGTCCCCCACGCCGGTACCACGGTCCCATGGCGCCGGTGCCAATCCCCCAATCTCTCCCTACACCTCCTCCCTGCCACGCTCGCCCTGGCCCTACCACCCCCTACCGCCGGCCACGGACCTAGCCGTACCCTACATCCTGCACACACCCGCCAACGAGCCCAACATCTATATATATAGCCCGAGTCCACCAGTTCGTTTTTCACTAACTCTAACAACTACTATACAAAAATGTCTGCTCCAACGTAAGTACTACGGTGTCCCACCACTCCCACAGACTCGAGTGCACGTCCGCTTGTCCAATGGCCGGGATCACGCTGGTTCTCGGGCCCTCCAGGTCCTCCCCCGTGCTGGGGGGCCAGCGGTCCCCGATCACGGACTAGTGGGCGGCACAGCAGCGGCAGAAGAGCGGCAATTTCCGACGACCATGGACCAACGGTTGGCGTCTCGTGCAATTGCTTGATGCATCAGTGTCAAGCAGTTGGGGCGACCCGTCGGTCCGGCCAGGGTTGGCAAGCGCACTTGCCACTCGGCGTCGTCGGTCTACTCGCATTGAAAAAGTTGGATTTTCCCCGAGCAATCTGTTGAACAACGCTCCCTAGACCCTTTTTCCTGTCATGTCTGCCGTCGAACGTCTTTCTGTGGTCCAGAACCACCTCAGTGCCAGTACTAACCAAGGTAGTGGTGATATTGGTTTGATTGGTTTGGCCGTCATGGGTCAAAACTTGATCTTGAACGCTGCCGACCACGGCTTCACTGTTGTGGCCTACAACAGAACCGTGGCCAAGGTCGACGAATTCATGAACAACGAAGCCAAGGGCAAGTCCATCATCGGTGCCCGCTCCATCGAAGAGTTGGTCGCCAACTTGAAGAGACCAAGAAGAATCATCATCTTGGTCAAGGCTGGTGCTCCAGTCGATGCCTTCATCGACCAATTGTTGCCACACTTGGAGAAGGGTGACATCATCATTGACGGTGGTAACTCCCACTTCCCAGACTCCAACCGTCGTTACGAGGAATTGAAGAAGAAGGACATCCTCTTCGTCGGTTCCGGTGTTTCTGGTGGTGAAGAAGGTGCCCGTTACGGTCCTTCCTTGATGCCAGGTGGTCACCCAGATGCTTGGCCACACATCAAGGACATCTTCCAATCCATTGCTGCCAAGTCCGATGGTGAGCCATGTTGTGACTGGGTTGGTGAGGCCGGTTCTGGTCACTACGTCAAGATGGTCCACAACGGTATCGAGTACGGTGACATGCAATTGATTTGTGAAGCTTACGACTTGATGAAGCGTGTTGGTAAGTTCTCCAACAAGGAAATCGGTGACGTTTTCGCCCAATGGAACAAGGGTGTCTTGGACTCCTTCCTTATTGAAATCACCAGAGATATTCTCTACTACAACGACCCAACCGACGGTAAGCCATTGTTGGAGAAGATCTTGGACACTGCTGGTCAAAAGGGTACCGGTAAGTGGACCGCTATCAACGCTCTTGACTTGGGTATGCCAGTCACCTTGATCGGTGAAGCTGTCTTCTCCAGATGTTTGTCTGCCTTGAAGGACGAGAGAACCAGAGCCTCCACCTTGTTGTCTGGTCCATCCATCGAAGGTGAATCTCCAATCACCGACAAGAAGAAGTTCGTTGATGACTTGGAACAAGCTTTGTACGCTTCCAAGATCATCTCTTACGCCCAAGGTTTCATGTTGATCAGAGAAGCTGCTAAGGAATACGGCTGGAAGTTGAACAACCCTGCCATCGCTTTGATGTGGAGAGGTGGTTGTATCATCAGATCCGTTTTCCTTGGTGAAATCACTTCTGCTTACAGAGAGAACCCAGACTTGGAGAACTTGTTGTTCCACCCATTCTTCAAGGACGCCATTATCAAGGCTCAACAAGGATGGAGAGCTACCATTGGTAAGGCTGTCGAATTCGGTATCCCAGTTCCAGCTTTTACCACTGCCTTGTCCTTCTACGATGGTTACAGATCTGCCAAGTTGCCAGCTAACTTGTTGCAAGCTCAAAGAGACTACTTCGGTGCTCACACCTTCAAGGTCTTGCCAGGTGAGGAAAACGAACTCTTGAAGAAGGGTGACTGGATCCACATCAACTGGACCGGTAAGGGTGGTAACGTCTCTGCCTCTACTTACGATGCTTAAGCTCACAATGCTTTTCAAATCTTAATAAATGATGTTTGTAATGAATGTAGTATTCAGAAATAAATAAAACTCTATAAGTGCAATGCTATAATGGGACTTCATACCCCAAGACCATACTTATGATCAAGTACAAGTTTAATGCGGTAATGAATCCCCAAATTAATATGGCCACAGATGAAGTAATGGTACTGTTGCTGTAATCCTTGTAGCCTCTGATGCGATAGTCGACTTCGTCAGTGACGTAGGTGCTGTTGGTGCTTGTTGGCTGGGGTTGCGAATATTCAGTATTCCTTGGAGATCTCAAGGTACTGGTATGTAATGGACCATCTTGTTCAATCAAACGATGCTGCTCTTCAGAGCCGTGATTCAAGTGCACATCTTCATCTTCATCCCAACCAGCACATGGATGGGAATTCCTCAAGTCTTGAAGCTTGATGGCAGGTTCGCTGGATTTGAATCTGTTCGAAGCATTGGAAATTGGACCACCTGAGCCTGCAAGTGTCATTTCATCGTAAATTCCGTCTATCATTTCCGAGTCGTCGAAAATCTCGTCTCCATCTCTCACGTAGATAGGAACTCTCATGATATGTTTGGAGCAGGTGAAATAAATCAAAGGTGCAGTTACAACCGGTAATAAAATACTCAAGACAACCTGACTAGCATTCAAAACCTTGGCCAATCCTTCACGCCCGGAAAAGCTCACCACCAATAAACATGGGGTGATTGCAAGTCCTCTTGTGATGAGTCTTCTCACCACCGGAGGGAAAGACCAAGACAAAAATCCTTCTGAGACCATTTGTCCGGCCAAGGTACAAACAACACCAGCACTTTGTCCTGAACATAATAATGCCAAAGCAAAAACAAATCCAGCGGTGGGGGATAAATGCTTGGTGAGAAGATGATAAATAGTGAATAAATCTGCATTTTGGTAGTCGTCGTCACTATCCGAATCACTTCCAGACTGGTCATCATCTCTACGGAATTTATCACCACTGTGAAGAGTAGCACCTGCAACAATAAGAATTGCTGCGTTGACAAACAATGCAACTGTGAATAAAGAAATCACAAGCTCCACAATGGTGTAAGTCATGGTGTCATTGATGGCATGGACAGATGGTCTGTAATCATCATCGTCGTCTTCTTCATCCACGGTGCTTTCATCATCTTTTTCGAATCTGTGGTTGTCATTTTCGTGGTATGGAGTGGCAACTGGTGTAATGGTATCGTCTATGTTTTCTGGGGTTATGGTAGGTTGTAAGGGATGGCTGTTGCTCTCGAAACTAATGCTGACGTTTCTAGTTTTCTTTTCTGGAATATAGTAACCATTCTTAATGTCGAAATCCTTCAATCTTGACTGAACCAAGCCCGATCCCAAGTATAAGGAATGAGGCATGACTGTGGCTCCCAAGATAGCCAAACTTAAGAAAAGACCACTTCCACCGGGTCTCTCCTCCATATCGATGACGTTTTCGTTGGGAAGAAAACCCTTGAGCACTTCTAAGGTGGAAAAGTGGATGGAAGCATCGTTACTGACTTGATAAAGTTCTATAGCGAAACACACCACTGTGGCCGCTACCAACAACGAAACGAATCCTTCGAAGATTCTGATGAACAATAAAGGACCCTTGGGCCTGTAGGCCATCAAGACAATAAGCACATCCACCACGGTGACAACCACTCCCAAAAACAAGGGTAACTTGAATAAAATGTTTAATGCGATGGCTGTTCCAACCACCTCAGCCAAATCTGTAGCGATGATGGCGATCTCGGCCAATATGTAGAAGAAAAGGTTGGTTTTGAAGGTGAAGTTGGCCTTACAGTTGGCGGCCAAGTCAAGACCTGTCACAGCGCCTAGTTTGGCGGCTAGGATCTGGAGGAAAATGGCTAGACAGTTGGATAGAAGGATCAGGAAAAGAAGGTTGTACTTGAAAGCAGAACCGGCTGCCACTGCGGTGGAGTAGTTTCCTGGGTCCATGTATGCCACACTGACCATGAGACCAGGACCTATGAATTTGGAGTACTTTTTTGCTATCGATAGCACTCTCCCTAAATACGGTGAAAATGCTGATTGAAGGGACATGTTGACCGATTAAACAACTTCAAAGGTAGGGGATGGTGATGCGAGATGCTCGGCCTTGCAAAGAGTGATTCTAACAGGATTCTGATAGGATTTCGGGGGTTTTCACGGTCCAACTGGTGATTTTGCTCTGAATAGGAACTGCTGAGGTTTTTTTTTAATTTGCTTGTTGTTTCACAGGGTGCGTTTCAGTCCTCGGGACCTTTCTGGCTTATGAACTAAACTTCGACAAATAATCCGATTTGTTTCTGCTGGTCTCTAGAACTACGTCGGCAGTTCCACACTAGATAATCCGAATGATAAACAACTTTGGGATCAACTGACAAATTTTTGGTTGTGATACGGCTGATAAAGTTTTAACTACCAGTTGGCCTTAAAGTCGCGGTGCGTTGACGCGGTATGGGGAAACAACAGGGAAGCGACAACTGGAGGGAGAGGCAGACACGGAAGATGTGGAAGCGAAGGATCACAAACAGAGAATGGAAGGTTCCACGGAGAAGGATGGAAGTTCCACGATGGAAGATGGAAGGGCATGCCAAGTGGAGTGGAGTGGTAGACACCACCGGGGATGGGGAATGACGCATCACGTGACAACGTGTCACGCGACAGCTAGTAATTTTCTGGTTGCTCCGCATTGCTCCGGGGCGGATGCGGCAGGGTGGGATGGTGGGCGTTTTGGGACGACCCGGGCCCGGAGAAGATGTGCGAGACATTGGTTGGGGAAATATGTCGCGATGGGCACGTTATCCACGTCACATGTCCGAACATCAGTAGCGGAAATGTCGCGTCCGAAAGGCTAATTCATCACTTATACTCTACTTGTCACGCCATTGAAGATGATTAGAGCTTCCCATGTGCTTAGAAGAAGCTTAGCCGCAAGGTCCTTCCACGTATCTGCGGCCATGTCCGCCGCATCGGTGTTCAAGATGCCCGCCATGTCCCCTACCATGACTGAAGGTGGAGTGGTTGCCTGGAAGTACAAGTCCGGAGAGCTGTTCAACGCTGGTGATGTGTTGTTGGAAGTGGAGACCGACAAGGCCACCATTGACGTCGAAGCCAGTGATGATGGTGTCATGTGGGAGATCTTGGTCAACGACGGAGCCACCGGAGTCCAAGTCGGTGCTCCGATTGCTCTTTTGGCCGAGCAAGGGGACGATTTGGCTACCTTGGAAAAGCCAGCCATCGAGGCCTCCGAACAACAAGCCCCCAAGGAAGAGAAGGAAGCAGAAGCAGCCCCTAAGCAAGATTCTTCTGCTGCAAAGTCTGAGACATCATCCAAGCCAGCCCCCAAGAACCACTCCGGGTCAGCAGACGTTTTTGGCCCTGCCAACCCAGATCAAAAGCTTTTCCCAGCTGTGGAATTGCTCCTCCACTCTAATCATATCACCAAGGAAGATGCCTTATCCAAGATTCCAGCCTCTGGTCCAAAAGGCCGTTTGTTGAAGGGTGATGTCCTTGCATACTTGGGTACCATCAATAAAGATTCTATTGCTCTGCTTACTCAATTCCTCAAGTCTAGAGAACACCTTGACTTGAAGGACATCAAGCTTGCCAGCCCAGAAGAAGCTAAGAGATTCAACCAACCGGATGCCCCAGCAGGTGCCGTTAAGGAAGAAGCTCCTGCACCTCCAAAGCCTTCAAACATCTTGAAAGCTCGTTTATCCACATCCATCGAAGGTGATGTCACCAATGAATTATTCCAGCTTGCATTTGAAGAAGCTATTGCTTTTGCCACCAGATCCGCATATGTTCAAAAGTACCCACAATATGCCACTTCTCCAGTGGCTTCAGGTTTGGCTTCCAACGATTTATTCGACGACTTGGTTGCTCCACCAGTTACCCAAAATAGATTTGAAGTTTATGATGTCACATACAAATTTCCTGGAGCCAAGACCGTACAATCCAGAATTGCCAGCGACTTTGACGAGTTACTCGGTTTGACTGGCTCAACTGCAACCTCCGACTCCGGTAACCAGGTCACAGTGGACTTCAAGATCAAGTTCGACAAGAAGGTTTCCGATTCCAAGGAATTTGTTGCATCTTTCGAGGACAGCTTGGCCGAAAGCTTCAATGGTGTGTTATCGGTGAACGAAGCCTAATAGACCCCCACAGCCTCAGATGTTGACAATGTATAGCAAATGTGATGTAGATTAACTAATTGATTTGCATGTAGAGTATTATAATTTAGCAGGCTATGGCAATTCGAACTAGTGGCTACATCCTTGCTTCGATTTGTGATTGCAAAAAGACAGGGGACAACATTGAAGTAGCTAGACTTGTCCAAACATCGGAACATTTTAGCTCATCAACCGCTCAGATGGTTACATTCAGCCACTTGCCCATACCTGGATAAATTAATTATTAAAGTAATAGTGAAGTACTAAGGTTGCACCTTCTATGGATGATCATGTGCAGCTACCTGGGAACATAGTGTACATCAAGCTGGATTGTTCAATGATGACCACCATCAGCGTGGAACATTAGTCATTGACAGTACAGGATGGCTCAAGGGCCCATTGATGAAGCAGTGGACTAGGCCACTTTCTAAGTTTCCAAAAAATGAAAGTTCATTTTATATTTTGAATAATAAATTTGATACAAAAATTTTTGGCAGGTCTCCTGACGTGAAGAAAAGAATACAATTAAACTGTAGGAAGTAGCGGAATTAAACAATAGCCCCCCAATAATGGTGGCTGTTGCTTGTTGTATAGATGAAGGTTCTAGAGGGCAACGTCCAAGTGCTGCAAATTCAGCTGATTCTATTTAAATGCAACTTTCCCCTAAAAATCCAAGACATTACTTGAAAGACCCGGTATTTGATCTGCAAACACAAAGCACCGAAACTACACTATCAATGGGCCACCATCCATACCAGTGGTTGTTTCGGCCTCATTCACAAACGGGTGGAGGTGTCTTACACCCCCTCGTCAAAAATCATGTACAGAAGCGAGCCAATAGGGGATTGGCAAACTACGGGTCGGATGCAACACACCAAAGAATTAAAATAAAGTTAGCTTAAACGGTCTAACTTGACATTATTGCTGGTTTGATAATAACGTTTAAGGTACCGAGACGCAAGCGCCCCGAAGAAGGAACCAACTGTTCGCAGACCAGCTACAGCCACATGAGTTAACGAGATGCAAATTTCTTCACGGCTAAACTAGGATGGGGCCAGTACGGAAAAGTTGTCGATTCCACAATGATTCATCAGGATTCCAGCATGAGACCAGCCATCAAAAGTGGTAGGATCGAGTCGGAAATTTTGTTGCAATCGTACGTTTTACATGGGCTTACCTCTGGTGAGTGGCTTTCCTGTGAGAATTTTTGCACTCCACGCAATACTCTAAGCCTTAGCAGTGCCTTGAATTTTCCTGTGATTCTTTTTTATGAGAATCTGGCCGGCGTCCCAGTTCCATTGGCACTCGTTTACCTCAGGCTTGCCGAGGCATTGACGAGAGAGAGTCCAAGGTTCCGGGTGTTCCCACCACCGATACCGGCTTACGGATGGTGGCCCCAATTCACAGAGCTTGCTCACATCAACTGGACCGGTATGATTCCTACTGATAACACGCGATCTCAGCCTGGTTTGATGGCCTCAGCATGAAGAGTTTGATGCTTATTTCCCGGATAGTGTTGATATTCGGTGACTAGCTAAGCGAATTTCGCAGTCTTTCTGTCCCAACAATTTGGCCACGATACTCAGCCGGTTAACGGCCCTGATCCCGGGACTTATATGGTCTAACATGGGCGTATAGTAGGCGTTTGGCAACCTTCTACCGACGCCTGTTCTATTTTCTCTGAGGCGAGGCCCTACCGATTGCGCTCTATTCCATCGCAGGTACGCGACCAAGGTGGCGCCATATGTCCGGTGAATATCCCCCAACCAGCAAGTTTCTGATTCTGGTAGTGTGTACTATTGTTGGATTTAACATCAGAAAAGTCGAGGTGAAAGCGGAGCCCTTTTGAATACATCATCATTTTGCGATCCACGGCTGAACCCGTCCTACATCTAAACGAGCAAAGGTGCATATCCACGAAAATACTGTGGAATTCCGTCGTCTATTGCTTTTTTGCTTGACATAAGCCGGGCTTTCAAATTCCAATTCCATATCGTCTCAACTGCAATTGGTACATAAACATTTCTCATACTACACTATCTACTGGTAGACCCTCTGCACGGCCACTACCTTCTCTGACTTTGAAAAAATATCGTTGTTGCAAATGAACTTGAGGTTATACTGGCACAAATCTACACCCACAGTTCGTTTTGAATACAACAACCTCTTCACCATTCACACTCGTTCCAGATCGTTTTCCTCAGCATACTGCGCCCATCTCCAGAACCCTTACAGATATCACAGTGGTCATTTTAACGGCGCGAAGACCTTGAGGCTGTTGTGAAATATAAACAGAAACTACATCGTTTAGCCTTCTACCACGTGAAATCTGGTTCTGCATACGTACTTTCAATCTTATAAGTATCTTTGGTCTTCTGGAACTTGTTCTACATCAATAGTGTTCTGGCAACATCATGTATCATTCGCATGTTCCTTTTGGAAATGGTGGAGGAACAGGGAACCCAAACTTTGGGACTCAGCCGCCTTCTCAACAGCAGCTGCCCCAGCAGCAGATCCAGGGTCTACAACCTAACTCACAGGCACCAATGCAGTTAGCTCAAGCTCCTCATCCTCAAGTTCAACCCCAGAGCCAAATACCCCCTCAAGTTCATGCCCAACAGTTGAATCTACAACTGCAACAGAGCATGCAATATCAGCAGCTTCAACAACCTCAGATGCAGATGCAACCACAAGGTGTAATAAATCCGAGCATGACTCCTAGAAATACTCATCAATCATTGCAACAGCACGTACAATCGAATGCATATTTTACTCGCAACCAGCTTAGCCCCATGCCTCATATGACCGGATTAGTACAGCACCAACCACATCAGCAGCATCAGCAGCCTCTACAGCACCAACAAGCTCAACAATTACAACACCCACAACACCAGAAACTGCCTCAAATTTCCCAACTGCCACCACTACCAACCCAGAAGCAAGCTAAATCTGCTCAAGTATTTTCACAGGGTCCACCTCAACATCAGTCCATTCGGAAACAGCACCAAGAACCTCACTACCCTCAACAAATTCAAGATCAACAACCAACGCACCAACACCCTGTTCAAAATCAGCAACAACATACACAGGCATTCGCTAGGAATAGAGTTCCAAATGTACCGGCGAATCAGCAGATGCAAGCGCAGATGCATCAAACGCAACCTGGTCAACCTAGTCAACAAGCTCATAGTCAACAAGCTCATAGTCAACAAGCTCATAATCAACAGTTTCAAAATTACCATAGACAACAACTTATGAATCAATTCCAACCTTCACACAAGAAACATGATACTTCAACTTCTTACCAATCTCAACATTCTGCAGTTAAAAATCCAGATCAAACTATGGATCAGCAGCAGCAATACTTAACACAACAACAACAGCAGCAACATCATCAACAGAATTCACAACTACAACCGCAGAAAAACCACCAATTGCAAGCGACCCAAGTTCAGGTCCACACTGGACAACAATCTCACCAAAATCATCTACAGCATCCACAACAATTCCACCCACAACAACAAAACCATCACCATAATCAACTAATACCTCAACAAAATGACCAGCAGCCAACTCAACCAACTCTACAGCAGTCACAGCAGAGACAGCAGCATGTTCAACAACAATTGCAACAATTGCAACAAAAACCTCAACAGCATAATCATTATCAATATCAACAACGGAATCAGCATTTAAATCATCCTCATCAACAGCAAACACAACAACAAGCACAACAACTACAGTTCCAACAGCGGCACAACCTTCAACATCAACTGCAAGTAGAACTACAACAACAAGCACAACATCAACAACAACTCCTGCAACCTCAGCAAAATCTACAACAGCAAGCACAGCAGCATCAACAACATAATGTACATCACTTTCAAAACAATCTAGCCAAAAACGAGGTTCAGGCAAGGGGAAGAACACAGATCCTGGACCAAGCACAAGCACAAGCCCAAGCCCAAGCCCAAGCACAAGCCCAAGCCCAAGCCCAAGCACAAGCTCAGGCACAAGCCCAAGCACAAGCTCAGGCACAAGCCCAAGCGCAAGCTCAGGCACAAGCACAAGCCCAAGCCCAAGCCCAAGCACAAGCTCA